>OY728159.1:320497788-321097788 GCA_963277665.1 Viscum album
CATACATAAGGTAAGGTGAATTCTCGAACCCAAATCTCTCTCTTTAGGTGTTACCTCTTTCACCCCATTTTCTGTATGGATAGTACTTAAATATCCTTTATTAATCATTATATTACCATTTCTATGATATAAATGTTTTCTAATTGAGTTTCTTACAAACATAATTTTTTTCAAAAGAACCCTTCTTTCAAAAAAACACACCTTTTACTTCTCGAGATGGTTTCTTCTTCACTCAAGGTTGATGATTCATATATCAAGTATGTTATTCCCTCTCTAATTTTGGATCCAAAAGTTTATGAATGTATTCTTTATTAAATGGAACCCATTATTTTCAATGTTTTATTTTATTTCCAATATTGATATACATTCTATTTTGCATTCATGATAATGTAAATTTTATGATGTGATGGGTGCGCCAAGAATTATATAGTGCAATGTAAATGTTATGATGTGATGAGTGTGCTTGAAATTATATAGCACTCCATTGAATTGGTTTATGTGATTATATCATGATAAAAGTGATATATTTATTATCATGATGCTATCTTTTTTCACAACTATGTGTGGTTGTTGACCACTAATACATGATGTTTCATTTTTATTAACTGTTATATTTCATGCCTTTATCTAATGATTCCTCTAATGATTAAAATCCTTTGAATATGTTATGATGACATTAATTATTCTCATGACTTGTTATATTGATCCCCTTGGATTTTATCTCACCCCTTTATTGATGTATATTGTCAGGTGATTAATTTTACTAAGAAGAAAATGAGGGCCAATAAGAATCTAAAGAATAAGGAATTAAATAAATGTTTATGTTTTATTTTGTAAATATTAGGTATGGTCATAATTTTTCCAAGAAACTTAACCATCTTATACTGTTTGTATAATTATATTATCTATAAAATGAGGTAATAAGTTAAATAAAAAATCAGGGTTAGTATAGTTGGTATGAGAGCATGCTTTAGTTAATTTGGGAATCAGGATTAGAGAACCTTAGTCAAAACCCTGAGTATGAGACTAAGTAAAATTAAGTACCCAATAATATTTTCTAAACATAGGTATTCCATAAGATATTCCCATATAATTAATTTCATAAAGTGATAAATTATTGATTACTTGTTGACTTATGTTTTGTTCTAACCTTTTTTATTTTCGAAAATGGGAGAAACCATGCCAACAACTCATGTAAGGGACAATACACCAATTTCACGAATGAAATCCCCAATTCTTTGGGAGGTGGAGTTTAAAGTTTCATGGTTATTCTACCCAGGTATATAAATTTATGAAAAATAACCTGAATAATGTGGAATGTCTTCCTTAACCTGAGAGGGAGAAACTGGCTATCGAGCATTTTATGTCGTGACAACCACCAACGTTTAGTGGATCTTCTAATCCACTAGTCTTAAAAAAATGGGTCAACTCAATGGAGAAGATATTTTTATGGAATAAATATTATTTTATTAATAAGGTGATTATTTTTGTTTACCATTTAGATAGACATATCGATCAATGGTGTTCTTTGATTAAGAAAACCAAGCCAAATGATAAAATTGAAGAGATTGAGTGTGAAGACTTTAAGATAAAGTTTCTTAACATGTATTTCCCTTGAAAAATCTGTACATAGATGGAGAGATAATTCATAGATATTAAGTAAAAGGAAATATATTATTTTACATCCTATGAATCAAATTTTACATGTTTTGGAAGGTATTATTTGGGTTTTTTATCAACAATTATTGAAAAATTGATAGATTCTTTAGTGGATTGAAACCAAACCTTATAAAGGATCTAGAAATTAGAAACTTTGAGAGTTATGAAGATGTTTTTAAATGTGATCTCAAAGTAGATATGGAGTTCGGAGAATGTTCCCATTGCTATGGTGATAAGAAATGAAAGATGGAGTTTGAACTAGAAGATTTAATGAGAAAGGTGAAAATAAAAATCAACTATCAACATGTCAAAAATTTCAGATGAAACATCATGGGTACTACATTAAAGGGATGGGGAAATGCTTTAAGTGTGGAAGAGAAGTCCACCAAGCTCATGAATTTCTAAAAGACATGAGGAAGAAGGATAATGTGGTGTAGTAAAGGAGAGCACCACCCATGGTCCAATCCTAAAACTATAGGGAGAAAGGGAACTATGCAAGACAGTGCACTAAACCTCATGTCCTTGAGAGTAATCTATGTTAGCATCCACCAAAGTCAAAGGAGCAAGGTAAGGCTAATGAAATCACTATTGTGGAATTTGATCATGAAAATTAATTCATATATGGTACAATTCCTATTCAATCAAGAATGGAAAAATTCTTGTTTGATTATGGTTCTAATAACTTCTTTATATATTTCAAGTCTGCTAGAATTATTGAATCGAAGCCCTAAAACATTAATGTACAGATATCTGTAAAAACACCAAGTGGTGAAATCATTGCAACCCAAGTTACAAATCTTCTCATGTTAGCATATTTGGGAAGATTCTTCTAGCGAATCTTGTGATAATTTCCTTGGTGGAGTTCAGTTCTATATTTGGTATGGATTGGATATCATTATATAGAGCATGTATAAATATATAGGAAAAGTAATATTAATTTTTATATTCTGAACCATCCTATGGTCCTCTACAAATTAAATGACGATCATGAATCTCCTTTATAATATCCTTCAATGGTGTGGGTGTTAATTCCTTGTGAATAAGAATACCTTGCACAAATGGTTGATTCAAAGGAAGGTATCAACCTAGTGGAAATATCCATTATGAGGGAATACAATGATTTATTTTCTGAAGAGTTTCCTAGAACTCCCTCAGATCATGAGGTAGAGTTATCAATATAACACTTACCCATATCTACTTTTATCTCAAAGTTTCCCTATAGAATGGATCATATAGAACTGAAGGAGTTAAAGAAGAAATTGCAATATCATTTGAACAAAGGTTTCATGTGGCTTAGTGCATCAAATTGGGGTGCACCAGTGATCTCTGTCAAGAAGAAGGATGGATCAATGTGGTTGTGTATTGATTATCGGGAACTAAAAAAGATCACCATAAAAAACAACTATCCTCTTACAAGGATTGATGACTTGTTCGATCAGTTCCAAGGATCTTAGTACTTATCAAATGTAGACCTTCATTATGGATATCATCAACTAAAGGTGAAGAAAGAAGATATTCAGAAGAATTCCATCTGTATAAGGTATTGGAACTATGAGTTTCTATTGATTCCCTTATAACTTACTAATGTCCCATAAATATTCATGGATTTTATTAATATAGTCTTTATACATTACCTTGATTTTTTTTGTAGTGTCAGTCGATGATATTATCATCTACTACAAGAGTAAGGAGGAACATTAAGAACATCTATGGCTTGTGCTAGCAACATTAAGGAAGGATAAGTTTTGCACAAAGTTCATAAAGTGTGACTTTTAGATGTAGCAAGTCACATTATTGGGACACATGATCACTAGTAGGGGAATTTTTATAGACCCTTAAAAAAAGTCAATTCTGGAATGGCCCAGGCCATCTAGTGTCATGAAAATCTGCAATTTTATTGGATTAGCTAGGTACTACAAACGTTTTGTGAGAAATTTCTCACGATTTTCTAGCCTTATAACTAAGTTAATAATGAAAGTGGTAAATTATGTATGGAATGATGAATGTGAGAAAATATTCAAGGAGCTAAATAATAAGTTGATCACTGAACCTATACTCACATTACCAAAAATTGAAGAAATATTTGGGATATATAGTGATTCTTAAAAGAAAGTCTTGGGTTGTGTACTGATGAAAAATGATAATTTGGTAGACTATGCCTCATGAAAGTTTAATATACCTGAGCAGAACTACCCCACACATGATCTGGAGCTAGAAACTATGATTTTTTCTTTGAAAATTCGGTGTCACTACCTATATGGTGAGAAGTGTGACATATATACCGATCAAAAGATCCTAATGTATATATTCACACAAAAAGAGATTAACGTGTGTAAAAGGAGATGGTTATATCTAATAAAAGACTACTATTTATCTATTCACTATCATCCTGAGAAGTTGAATAAGGTAGCTGATGCATATATCAGAAAAGAACTTACTACTCTATCTACATTGCAGATTGATAAATACCCTAACTTCTTGGACATACAAAGGATGTATTTGGAAATCATAATGGTAGGGAATACTTCCTACCCTGCCCAAATGATTACCTAACCATATATCCAAGATAATATTTAAGAGGAATAAATGGATGCTCTATATTTACAAAATATGGTGAATACAGTAAAGGTAAAATGTAAGAGTTCTATATCGATGATAATGGCATGATTCTATTTGAAAAGATGCTCTGTGTGACTTCATCACCTAGGGTAAGGAAGGATCTATTGGAAAATACACATAGCTCAACTTTCTCTATCAATCCTATGAGTACCAAGATGCACTATGATCTTCGATAACACTTCTAGTGGGAAAAAATGAAGAAGGATATTGTTGAGTATATCTAAAGGTGCTTGATATGTCAGCATGTTAAAGCCGAGTGACATAAGTCCAAAGGGGTTATGGAACCCTTACCTATACCCATGTAGAAATTTCAGACATTACCAAATTCAACCCAATACTCTTCCCTAGCCCCTTCCCTATGTCCAAGAGATCTTGGTCTCATAAAATTGTCAAAACTTTTTCCCCAAATAGGTTCTCAATTATGAGAGATTTGAGGGGTAAAATCCTCTTCTTTTTTCTTTTAATTTCTTTTAATTTTTTTTATTTTCTTATTATCTCCTCAACTCCTCAAAAAAATGGCCTGATAACTCCATTACATTACATATACTAGAATTATATCATTTTAATGGAATATATATCATTAAATTCCTCCCCCTCTCTCTTTTATTCTAAAAATGAAATCATCACCCATGATGTGTCAATTTACCAACATCATGGGAGATACACTTTAATTTTCATTTAACACCATCAAGGATATTAATAAAAATATTAAATGGATGAAAATAGATTTTAATATTTATTTTATAACCATTTCTATCTACTATAACAAACTTATATCAATAATACTAAATTATAAAACAAAATGAGTTTGTTCTTATAAAAAAACTGTCAAAATTAACCTAAAACAATCACCATTAACTTCTACCTAATTATTCATCCTGATGACATATAACCAAATTATTTATAAGATAATTTAAACTTATGGAATATCATTAATGGCATATAAGAATAATTCTTTATATTTATCTATATTTTACACAAACTTCCATTCATGTATAAAAGAAAATAAATCCTGAAAACAATGAAAATGAAGGCTCCCGAACGATGAAATTAAACTATATAACTTAATAAAACATTTATGAATAAAATTAATGTAAAAAAGGCTCTGTATTTTTTAATTAATTAATCTAATGTGACTATACATGATACTAAAGTGAAGAAATCATTCGGACATAAGGTAAGAGGAATTCTCGAACCCAACTCTCTATCTTTGGGTTTTACCTCTTTCGCCCCATTTTCAGTATGGATATTCTATAGATGTCATTTATTTTCTCTTATATTACCTTTTTGGGATATAAATGTTTTATACATGAGTTTATGAAAAACTTAATTTTTTCCAAAATAACACTTCTTTCAAAAAAACACACCTTTTACTTATTGATATTTTTTCCACTTTGTACAAGGTTAAAGATTCATATATCAAGTATTTTATTCCTGCATTAATTTGGGAACCCAAATTTTATGAATATATGATTTATAAAATGAAACTTGTTCCTTTCCATGGGTTATTTTAAGTCTAATATTGTTATATGTTCTATGTGTCATGCATGATAATGTAAATATTATGATGTGACGGGTGTGGCCAAAATTATATAGCACAATGTAAATTTTATGATGTGATGGGTGGGACCAAAATTATATAGAGATCCAATACATTGGGTCATGTGATTTATATCATGATAAAAGTTAAATATGTGTGAACATGATGCTATCTTTGTTCAGAACTATGTGTGGAGGTTGACCACTATGACATGATGTGTCATTTTTATGCATTTCTACATTTCATGAATTTATCAAATGATTCCTCTAATGATTATGGTACTATACCTATGTTATGAAGATATTTATTATGCTCACCCCATGTTATATTGATCCTCTTACTAGGATTTTATCTCACCCCTTTCTTGATGTATATCCTCAGCTGATTACTTGTGCTAAAGAGAACACGAGGTCTAATAAGAAGCTAGAGAAGATAGAATTAAATAAATGTTTATATTTTATTTTGTAAATTTTCATTATGGTCATAATTATCAAAGACACTAAACCTTTGGATCCTGGTTGTGTAATTATTTTATCTATAAAATGATGTAATAAGTTATATAAGAAAATGCAGGGTCACTATATGCATTTCCCTACAAATATTTCTGGTTATTAGAGGATTGTACTTTGTATATTGGAGATTAGGGATACTAGTGGTAGTTATTTCTATAGGAGAGGGTGTTAATAGTGAGTGGAGGGATAAGTTAAATTTATATTTGTTAAACTATTAAAATTTATTAAAATATTTAAGGTTTTATTTCTTATTTTATTATACCATGTATTCCCAATGTATGAATGGGTCATTTTTGTTTTTATAAAATAATTAACTCTCATTATTGGGTGAACCTATTCTAATTGGTAATAATTTGATACTCTGGCACTAGTTTCTAGTCTCGGGAGATCTGGAATGCACCTCGGGTATGTGGTGAGAGGACTCGAGCATTCGATGGATGGATGGATGGATTTGGTTCATGAGAAAATGGTATCAGAGTATCCCTTTGTTATTCAGGGTTTCTGGTAAGGGCATATAAGACTATCGAGACTAGGGTGGTAGGAGTGGGAATAGTATAATGAGCTCTTATACATTATGAAACTTGAGTTTATATGGGATTTTTGTTTGTGAGTATTTATTTTTGAGCTTTATTTATTTATTTTTTGTATGTTTAAAGGATTTCTATGGTTTAATGGATAAAAATGGGAGTGAACTAGAACCACATGGTGATGTCTCATGGCTTAACATCCCATGTAGAAATCATGTGAACAGTTCAATGTGAATTACAATGGAAGTTTCATAAATGGAACATGGTCTAGTAAACCATGTGACTAAGTCATACACAACCACTTTTCCCTCTAATGGTGGTTTCAGTGTTGTGTAATGGTACTGATAGTTTTTTTGTTGGTGTGTGCTAGTTTTAAAAATAAAATGAATTTGGTTTTTAAAATAAATAAAGGGATTTATGAAATGTGAAACACATTTAAGTGGGATTTTAGATTTATAAAGTAATATTATAAACAAATTAAAATTCACATGGTATTTTGATTTTTAACATTACTTTAAAATGATACTTTGGTATTTTAAACTCATTTTCAAATAAAATTTTTTAATTTGACACTAGAAAAAACTATTTCTAAATTTTTAATGATAAAATAAAATGATTATAATTTCAAAATAAAATTGAATTTATTTATTTTATTTTATTTTATAAATGATACAAAGGATTTTAGGATCTTATTTCTTTTTTAAAAAGGGGAAACTTTATAGTTTTGGGGTAAATTTGAAAATAGATTCTAAAATTTTATCTTGGTATTTTGATTATATTTTTTTTCAATTTGGTATTTTATTTTTAGTGAAATGGATTTGTGAATTTTTTTTATTTATTATATTTTACCTATGGTTTATAGTGTTTGGGATGAATTTATATTTTAGTTTATCTTGATTAAAATTTGATGTTATTGTATTAATTGGACTCCGCCTTGAAAATATTTGGTTGATTTTAGGATGTGTGTGTCATAGGATGTCCTCTAGTGGTGAATATTTTGGTTAGGGAGTGTTATTATCTAGTTAACAACTATTCCTAGGATCCAAGTGGAGTGGTAAATCCAAACCCCTTCTTAGTAGTTGAGCTTTTCCCAAGTGTTTTTTATTGGTTTCTATGTGTCATTTAGTGAATGGATTATTCTCTAAATGAATGGTTGAGGACTCATTAGAAATTCATTTTTTGATAGATTCCTTCATCCATACCTTTGTATAAAGGTTCTGTCACCTGAACTAGTGTCATTTAAATATGTGATTAGTGGGGTCATGGTAGTGGATTTGATTTCGAGGGTCCATCCCAAAATGTGGTGGTGACCCTGATCTTCTGGTCATGTTGAAGGTACTTTATCTCGAGGATAAACTCCCTTGTATGATCCATTGTTTTGGTCTTGGGTATTTTTAATTCCCTTCTTATGAGTTTATAATTCTTATCTTTATCAATAATGTTTGAGTTTTCATGAGAGATTATTGTTTTGGGACTATCATGTAATAGTTTGGGTGATAGTTTGAGTGGGCCTATTTGGGATGGTTCTCTGTATCCCCTTATATTCATGTTCTCCTATTCTGTTTATCTTTAATATTAGTGTAATATTCATGGTTGGGAGGTTTGGTATTAGTATTATTTCTATTTTGGTTATCCCTTATGGTTCTTAGCATTCTTATTTTGGTTCTAAATGTGATTCAGGATTTTTAGATACATGTGATTTTGGATATGAGTTTCAATTGGGACAATAATTAATACATGGGTATCACTGTGGATGAATATTTTGGAATACTTTTAATGTTTTTGGTTTTTCACCATCTTCATTTTACCTTTATTAATTTAGTTATTCTTTATGAAATCACTTGCATATTTTTGTTTTGGTGATGGAGTTTCTGATAGAGAGTCATTGTCTTCGAGATTCTTTGGGATATGAAATGAGTTTGGGAGGTGAATGTGAATCATTTAAGTTGGAATCATGGGTTCTTTTATTAATTTAGGTTGCGATGTTATTTTATTTCTGTGGAAATCTATTTTGGATTGCGTAGGTTTTATCTTGTCCTTTCTATTGACCGTTTGAGTTAATTGAGGTTTTAAGTGGGACAAAAGAATTATGGTAGGAATTTTTTCACAACCCAACCATGTTATTTCTTTATTATTTTATTTAATTAATTTATTTTATCCCACTATTTAATTCTGAACTAAACCATTTTATAATTTAAAAAACAATTAATTTTAGAAGAGCCAAAATATTATCAAAAAGTTAGTAGAAAACATGTGCAAATCATGTGAATGCATCTATAACTTAGAATATCCAAAATTCATGGTTTTAACATGGTTTGAATAATTTTTAATCCTACCTATTCAGGGTTCTCTAGTCCCTCCAGTTGGAGTTTCATATCTGGAATATGGTTTGGCTAACCTTGCAGTCGAACCATGCATTGTTCCAAATTCATTGAAAATGTGTTTCTATTTAATTTCCCTTTTCTCTCTTTTTACCTCATACAACCCCTATACCCTTTTATATCCAAATAATGTGACCTAGATGAGAACCCCTTATAGTCACACTACTCCCTCCTTCTCTCCACTATGTTGGAACATGATTCGTAGGGGATTTTGTACGATCTGGGTTCGGTTCATCTAGTTTAGGCCTTTTCACCTTCTTTTTATCTTATCCTTCTTATTCTTCTAATTTCTTCCCCTATCACTCACTAGGAACCATTCCTAGTTTAACCATAATACAATAAGAGTGTTTATTTTTGTTGAGGTTTTGTACATAAGGTTTTTTATACTCAACTTATAGCCTATTATAGAAATTCTCATTGAAGGAAATGAGTTCCTCTTCAATTCCAAGTAGGTCACCACTTATTTTGGTCTTTAAATTATAAAGCATCAATTTATTGTAATTTTAATCTCTTATTTTAGTGTAAAATAATAATATTAATTATATTTAAGGTTTATTTGAAAGTAAAATCTTTTTTTAAATGATTTTCATTTAAATTCACGGGATTTCTCAAAATTGGAAGTTTATTTATTTTAAATAATCTTTCAAACTGTGCATTGGATTAATTTCTCAACCAAATTTTACTCATATATTTTTATATTTTAAATGTTTTTTTAGTTTTTAAAATTATTTATTAATTGGAATTTAAATTTTAATTGGAATTTCAATTAGTACTTGAAATTATAAGTATTAAAATAATATTACAAGATTTATTTTCAATTAAAATATGAGGCTTGGAAATTTATTTTGATGTGTTGGGTAGTTATACCCATATACATAGGTTTGAATATATATATTTACAAATTCACATGAGAATATATGAATTTTTACAATAATTATCAGTTTTCTATTTGAAATTGGTTTAAAAAATAATTTTTTTAAATAGGAATTCTTGCATTATCTCTAAAATATGATTAAAGGGTCCATTTGGAATTTATAAATAATCCTAAGAAATATTTCTTATTATTATTCTTAGTTTTATCTTTAAATTATTACTCTATTATTAGAATAAGAAAATTTCATGTTTTATCTAGAAAGTGGAATGGATTAAGAAATAATTAAAAAATAATATTCGTGGTGATTAAAGAGTTTGTATTCAAAACTCATGTGAAGCTTCTGTACTTGGATAGGTTAGAACAGATCGTATGGGGTCTAAAACCACAAGATATGGTGTTTTCTTACTTAGTGTTATAGTTGCATAACATTACATTGGATGATGATGCGTATATTCCACCGTCACAATGTAGTAGTGTTTTTCTTTAGTAATTGAGGATATCCTTATTCAGTGGTGTAGATGTTCTTGGTGCCCATAGAATTTGTTACCTTAGGGTGTTTTCCCATGTTGCTTGTTTTGCATTATATTTATATAATCTATTCTAAAAATATTCTATTATGGTATTATCAGCCTCTTAAATTTTTATCTTGTCCTACTATGTTTTGTTTTACTCCCCCTTGACATTTAAATTCCTTGGATAAATTCGTTTTTAAAATGTATAAAAAATACTACATTAAAAGATTGGTCTGGAAGGTAGTTCTTAAATACGTATTTTAATAAAGGAGGATTCAGACTAATAAATTTTTTCCATATTGATTGATTTCATTTAAATGAAATGAAAAAGGAAAGTTAATTTTATAAATGATTGGAAAGAATTAGGTTGCATTTTATCTAAAATAAAATAAAAACCAACCATGAATTTTATATTTCAAAATAGCATAACCTAATCTTTAATTTAAAGAATTTAACATGGGGTGTTGTTTATTTTCCATGAATAAAGAGATTATTGGTCATTACTATATATATCATTTCAATTTTAGTTTATGGATTATCTATTACTCCTCTTAGAGCATTGAGTTTTAATATTGGAATGTGACATGTAAAGTCACATAGATGTATATCAGTTTTTTATTCAACTTTATTTATCATATCATACATGTAGGAATTTTCCTACTTTTGGTTCTAGTTATTGTTGGATTTTACTATTTATATGGGAGAGTAGGGATATTGGTGGTGGGTATTTATATTAGAGAGTGAGTTAGGGGTAAATTAAGGGATTGGCTAAATTTATATTTTTCATTCTTTTAAAATTGATTATGTTAATTAAAATGTTTTATTATTTATATAATTTTGGAATGGACAACAAAATTATGGACATGTCATGGTTGTTTTTACACCATTTGTTTAACTATGATTTTTGGGTGAAATCATTCCATTATTAATATTTGATGCCCTAGAACTAGTTTATATCTTATTATGATTAGGAATGTGCCTCAGGTATGTCGCAGGATGGATTGGGTATCTGATTGAGGGAAGACTTTGGTTTCTTGATGATACGCATAAAGGTAAATCGATTAGACCCAAACCCATATGTTGGGACTATTTAAATAGAGGAAATATCAATAAGTAATATAGGGATTTCAAGGTAATTTCCAAAAGGATAACTTCCATAATTTCAAGTTATGTTAATTCAACCATTAAATGTAGTACCATTTTACTATTAAGAATTAATTTTCCATTGGATTCATATACCATTGACTCTGGGTGTAATGTCCCAAAATTATAAATCCCACCCTTTTTTTGAGGTATAAAAGTGTCAAAAGGGTAATAAAATCTTTTCTCCCTTTTTAATTTATATGTTAATTTTAACAAAATAAGTTTCAAATAAAATTTTTCTACACCCTTATATAAATTGAAACTCTTCAGTATTGATAATAACGATTATCCTTACACAGATACCCTATCACACATACATGTTCTATCATGTATAGAATATTTGAGAAATAGATAAAGGTCTTCCCCCCTCGTTTAAGGGTAGTGGACCACTATGTAATGGTGTGGGATAATATCTAAGGGTTGTATAAAGGTAGGTTCTTACCTTTGTAAAGGTAGGTAACTCCATCCATCCACATGTAAGTGTCTTCCCTAGATCATGTAAGGGTATTTTCAGTTTTCTAAAATCCATGTAAGGGTAATTTAGAGATTATCTATGCAATATAAGGGTAGTTTTATTAATTTCTCGTGACTTGAATAAAGGTTAGTCCAAATTCATTAAGCCTGTATAAGGGTCCTACCAAGTTTCTAGTAATCATGTAAGGGTAACCAACCATGTAATAGTAAATCCATGTTACCCTTACATATTTCATGGCTCTTACATGAAGGTAGTTTTTTGGTGTACAAAACCTTCTTTTTCCCTTCTCATTTGACTTATAATGACTTTTAAATGTAATTAATGGGAATTAATGTGGAAATTAGTGGTTTATAAATTAGTTAAGAGTGATGATTATGATCTTTTTACTCACCTTAATTTTAGTATTTTTTATTGGATTCTACTTGGAATTAATTTTGATATTAAAATATAATTGTAAATTACATGGGGAGTTTCCGAGAGTTTTGTGGGATTCCTCCAAGAATTCCTCGTTGTTTTTAAAAAAATCAGTTTTATCACTTTGATATTATCTCATTACCTTACCTAATGTCCTATTGATCCAAAACCCTAATGATTGAGTTTTACAACAATTCTATAAATCAACTGAGGCTCCTACTAATTTCCAAACCTATGTGAATCACCTTCCTATATATATTTTTTGTATTGTGTTCTTGAAGCAAATTGTGATAGTTAGGGGGTATGTTTATATATCTATCTTTCTATGTGTGATTTTTGAAAACTCAATTTCTAATTTTAAATTTTTAACTATACAGAGTTAACCTTAATTAAATAAAGAAATAAAATGGAATGTATTGTTCAGTATTTTGTAAATTTAAAAAGGAAGAAGATGGAAATTTTAATTATCAAGCCAAAATTTATTAATTTGGATGTTATTTATAAGTTTAAATTATAAATAAGATTATATAGGTATAAATTGAACTATTATTCAGGAATAGAAACATTATCATGTGATGTTAAATAATTTTGATGGTATATTAATCATATACGGGTTGGAAATAATTGTTTCATCAGATAATAACATGCCTCAAATATTATAATTACTTAACAATGATCAGATGTGGTAAACTATTATTACTAATTCAAATGTGAAAATAATTTTTTTATATCTTACATCATTAATCATATGTTTTTCTAGAATTATTTAGGAGATAAAAATAATAATCACTTTTTTCTATAATATTTTTGTTAATATTATATGAAGAAAATTATATAAATAATTCTAAAAAGTTTTAAATTGTTGTGGGAAATATAATATGTTAAATATTATTGATATTTATTATTGGGAATTAAAAAAAAATTTAGGTTTTGATCAAATTTTATTTATGATTTTATTGTGACTTATTTTTTATTAGATAGTGTGATTTTTTTGTAGTATCTCATTCTTAATAGTTTATCATGGTAAAATAATTTAAATGGATAAACAATGTAAATCTAAATGATGATATAATTAATTTGAATAAGCACAAGTATATTTTATACTACTCTTTTAAGATCAATAAAAAATTAAAATTATTCTTTTAATCATGTTATAATTATTTTATTTATAATTAGATATTTCATTAGGTTTCCTTATTATGGAAACCCTATGAAAAATAAAATGATTAATTCAAAATGGAATTAATTTTTTTTATTAAGGCGTAAATGTTTGGGTCTGAATGATCCCATTACTTATTATGGGAGGATTAAATTCTCAATGACATGGCCTTATCAAATTCACCTATGTGATAATAATGAATTTTAAATATATATATATATATATATATATATTCTCTATATATTTAGAGCCCCATTGTGTTTTCTTTTTTACAATGTGTGGTTGGTTCACTTTTTATGTAATGGACCATAGGCCCAGGACTATTTTTACTTACTATTAATTTTATTTGATTTGATGAGAAATAGTATATATGCTATAGGCTATAGTGGTTATGATGATGTTGGTGGTATGAGATTTTGGATATGATATGATGTGAAGTGGTGTCAAGGATAATAGAGTGATGGTTGGGATGAGTTCAAAGAGGGGATTTCTCATCAATGATAAACCCTTATTCGATGCTTCTTTCATGGTTGTATGGTTAGATTATATTGCTATGATTTGGTCTATTCATGGGATGCAATTTTTATGTTATACAAAATGGTTGTATCCTTTAATTGGTGGTGTATTTTGAGTCCTGGAGTACCTAATTAACTAATAAATTATATATAAATTGATAAATGAATGGGGGTATGATGATGACATACTTGAAAACATAAGTGAAGAATTAATTGTGTAATAATAACTTCTACTACAATATTAATTTATAAATCATGGAAATTGAATAAATATTAATATTAATAAATTGATTATAACTTATTAATATATAAATTGATGCATGTATGCTTATTTGATACCTATACCATAGTAGTGGAAGCTAGGGGCCATGTGTGATGATGGTGGAAGATGATTTTAAGGCTTTGTGGTTACCCTTAGTGTGGTTTTGTGTGACATTATTTATTTTATGTTTTTGGATTTCATACACTTTACCACCCACATTATTAGGGTAACTAACACCCAAATGTTATTCGGTTTGTTTTCTCCAACATCCAAGATGGTGAGTGATAGGATTTATTACTTCTCCCTCTCCACACTATCCCTTTAAATGTATATGAGTAGGTGTATTGTGGTCTATAATGTCTTATGGTATAATGTTATTTACTACCACAGTTGTGAGGCATCACGATTTACTATACATTAAGTGTGATCTATAAAGGCTGTAGGTATAGAACATACTTGTATCCGAATGTGGTGGCTCTATCTTCCCATGGGTGTGTGTATATTTTGTATGTGATGGATTTAGGTAAAATGAATGTATTTAGGTTATAGTGTGTTTTGGGTATACACATGGATATGGTTTGGTTGATGATGATGATGTAGATATGTGGACTGATTCTGTCACACCCCGAGATTTTATGAAAAATATTCTTTTTAATTTCATTAATGTCTTGTGTTGTATGCTACACCAAAAGGAGCTTGCACAACACGCATCCTTGACTTGCCTTGCATTACACGCAATCACGACCTTCCTCGATAGCGTGTGTAGTACGCAATACCGAGTTTCACTAAACAACGATATGCTATTAAAATATTATTAAAACTAGCCGTTATGAATAGTAGTAACCACTTTTTAAAATTTTGTAAATTTTATTTTTAAAAATGGACTTCATTTCTGGATTCGGAGTATCGAAATTAGCTTAGGGTGAAATTTTGGTACTTTTCAGATAACTTTCATTTTTTGATGAATAGTGAAAATTACTAAATTTTAATTAAAAACAACCTTTTTAAGAGAAATAATTAATAGTGATAAATTATTAATTTTATTGGTTTTAAAGTATATTTAGAATATATTTTCACAATTTAATACAATGTTGGTTATTGGATGTAATTTCACATTTAAACCAGACATAAACAACTGTCAATCTTTTGATAGTTATTATATCTTAAGAACATGCTATTTGTTTTGACGATGGGAATTAATTTTTAAATTAATTAATGCAACTGATATGTTTTGAATTTGGTAAAATAGACATCATTTTTGAATTCATAATATCAAATATAGATTAGGCCTAATTTTTGGTATTTTTCTGGAAACTTTCATTTTTTGATGAATAGTGAAACCACTAAGTGGTAGTTAAAAAACTGAATTTTTCATAAAACTTAATTTTACCGCTTCTGTGAGTGGAATTTCGAAAATACGAGAGACACAGTTGATTTCAGTAAGTAAAATGTGGTTCAATGAGATGAAAATAATGTTTTGGTGAATAGTAACTTTTTACTTTTTTTACCACGGTAAATAGGGTAATTAAGGGTAAAAAGGATATTATTATTACCCTAACACATGTCCTAATTCTATTGGATAAGTGTAATTAGACCAAAAACAACCTTAGGAATAAAATATGACCATTTAGGTCCACTTGGATTAGATTAGGACATTTATTATTATTTAATTCAAAGAAGAGTTAAAAGAGTTAAAATCAATGTTTATTTACTAAAACATTTTTAATATAGGGTTATAAATAAGATAAATTAGATTTTAAATATTAATTAGAAAGCTAATAAGATTTACTAAATAATGATATTTTATTTATAATTTTTAGACATTAAATAATTTAATTTATTTATGACACAATGATGATGCAGTAATTACCATAATAGTGAAAAATTAGAATAATTGATATTATAAATACCCAAATAAATATAATTTGAGACTTTTTATGAATTACAATAATTTTATATGTTAATATGACATGTTAGTATTGATTTAATTAACTTTTTTCGAACTAATAATTCTGTTATGATTTTCACAAAAATCAATTACTAAATAGTGTAAAAATTGACAGAAAATAGTTTTTAAAACAAATATTATATTATAAATTGTTATTTTATTCTTAAAAATCTAAGGTTCGACCAAATGACTTAGATAAGGTTATATATATTAATAATAAACAACTTGGGGTTATTTTGGCTTGTTATAGTATGTTTATTAACCTTATAGTATAAGAACACAAGAAGACATGGTAAAAGTAAAATTATTTAACTTAATGTTAAATCTAAATGATAAGGTTAAAATAGGAACCTAAACTTGTCTAAATTCTATTGGATGAGAGGCTTTCGACCCATCCACACCTTATCTTCGAAATAAATCAATTTGGAGCTATTTAAAACCGAACTTGGCTTTATAATAAAATAATAGTTTTAGTTATTCCAAAGGTGCCCCTCTCCTCCCTTATAAAAGGGCACCCCCTCCCTCTCTTCCTCACACCACTTTGAGCCTTCCAGCTCGGCCAAACCATGACAAATTCCCTTATCCACTTCCCTAGAAACATCCTAGAGGTTCTGGTCTTCATCAAAGACCAATTTTAGTTCCCTAAAAGGAGATCTCAAAGAGGCGCTTCAAAGAAGAGGTAATGTCCGTTACCGCTTCTTTCAACTTTATTTCTTCTTCCACTTCTTCTTCTTAGGTTGTTTCATTATGAAGTAATAACATCAGTATCACTCATATACTGATATGTTATTATAAGTATTAAACAACCCTATTTCACCATCTATCCATCCTACGTAAAACGAAATCAACACGTGTGCGTACGTACGGAATACCATCTCCACGCCGTGGTGTAATCTATTTTCCACCACCACCTTACTTGGATGGGTATAATGGTGTACATAATAACTATATATGATTATTGTAAAGTGATTTTTATTATGAAATAGTATACATACACTCCAATACAGTCCCACGATCATGAGAACGATATCATCGCTCGTGCGTACGTACGGACTACCGTCTCCACGACGCGATGAGATTCATTCTCCACTTTAACCATTCATGAATGATTATAAAGTATATATAATAAGTAATAATGAAATATATGACATAATAATGATACTAGATTTATGTGTATATATATTTATGTCATCTACTTAATTCAATTCAACTCAATAAGGAAACGAAAAAAACGTTCATGCGTACGTACGGCCTACCGTCTCCATGAACGGTGTATTTATTTCCATTTACTGATTTATTATATATCTGTATATTCTGAATATATATTATATATAAATCATGTTTTATATTTTGTAATTAAGTAATCATGATCTAAGTAATCATATGAATAATTACAAGTCAAAACACGGGCGACAAATGAAACAATTTTATCCAAAACACTCTTTAACATAGAATTTACAAAAGAAAGGGTAATATAAAGTCATAAGTGAACCATATATGATATCATAACAATTAATATGACTCTGTAATAAGTCAATAACATTATTTAAATCATTATACAGGAGGTTCTGACACTTATGAATCAAATCGGACCTAAGGTAAGGGAAATATCACAATCTCATTTTTTTATCCGAGATTGCTTATACTTTGGTATTTACTGGGGTGTATTTTATCATCCACATCCATGTTTCCTCAATATGTAATATTATTTACATCCACCTAAAATTGTTTAAATCCAATTTTACCCTTCAGTGAGTTTTTAGTAAAAGATATGAAAGGAATCTTTTTTCGTTTTTCGTACGAGGTACTTTTTGACTTTTCCGACAAAAGTACGAGAAGAATGTTTTTTTAACTTATACGCCATGAAATGATTTTTTACGGTTTTATAAAGCCATATTTTCATGAAGCTTCCTCAAAAATATTTCATGACTATTTTCAAGAAAATCCCTTTCCTTTAAAAATTCATGACATTTTTTGAAAAGAAAATGATTTTAAAGAAGAAAGGATATTTTCCTCAAGAATCCATTTCAAGTGTTTTATCAAAACCATTTTCCATCTAAAATGAAATTATTTCATATGTGTATGTTTTAAGTATAATGTCTCTTTTATTTACATGGTTTCACTTTCCTTATTATGAAATTATATCCATTTCTTTTATATGGATTATGTTATGATGGGATGATGTTTATGAAACCCATTTTATTCGTTGGGTTATTATGAATGATGTATGTTTATTTTGTGGCACAAGTAAGAATGATTTCATTATGAGATGGGTGGGACCTATATCTCCCTCAAATGCATTGGGTAAAGATTTATATCTCATGAGATAGACATGGCTGGAACGGCAGGTTAAACCGGTTCAGTAAAACAGGACTGAAACGAGGAGTGAACTCGATTAAGAAAGGGACTTTGTCCACTAAGATGGTCTTGGCAGCAATTCCTTGGATACTATGGAAATCATTACATGTGCTTAATGGATTCCACAATTACATGTTTTATTACCATGCTATTTTATCATGATTTATGTTCCATTATGATCTATGCCTTATATACTTCCATGTTTTATGTCGTTGTTCAAGATTTTTAATGTTCATGTTTTTTTTAAGTTCAAATGTATATGGTGTGTTTTATTTTATCCATGCATACCCTTACTGAGCATTTGAGCTCACCCTTTTTATGTTTTCCTTTCCCCCAAGATTAAAAGAAATATTTTAGGTAAGGAAACAAAAGTAGGAAGACCTTTATGGGAGATGTTGAAGATCTTTCACCACGATTAGAAGATTACGTTCTGAGTTTCCAAAGACACTAAACTATTATGGTCCTTGTGTGTGTATTTTTGTAATGTACTGAGTATTCCGGAAAAGTAATGTAATGTCCATGTACGTTAGGATTCTGGTCTCTACAGTTGGTATCAGAGGAAAGATTTAGTCAACCTTTGGAAACTAGGATGCGAGAACTTTAGTGATATCCCTAGAGATATTTCTAAGGTATGTCTAGGGATGTCTCTAAGGTTAAGTATAAGTATAGGTTATAGTCCTAGAATTGCACTAATGATCTTAGAATTAAACCTAAGATGTTAGATATTGAGGGTACTCCCCCTTTTATTATGTTGTTTTCCCTAGCATGATTTTTTCCTCTCACGCTATTCTTTTTGGGTTTTAAACAATGGCTGGAACCAGAAGGAACCGTGTTGATCAATGCAATGGACAATGCAATGATTGTCCTCCTGAACAAACAAATGTTATGGGAGATGGAGTGCAAAATCTTATTTCTATACTTACACAAGCTATGAATCATTATGGATTTCCAAATGGGTAGAGAAGGGAACAATATTCTATTGAGTCCTTCATGAGGCAACGTCCACCTTCTTTCAGCGGGTCTTCGGATGCACTTGTTGCTGAACAATGGATCAGTACCACTGAAAAGATATTTTCAGTTCTTCAATGTTCTGAACATGATAATGTCATCTTAGTAGTATATCGTTTGGAAGGTGAAGCTGATCAATGGTGTAATCTTATTAAGAATACGAGGCCAAGAGATGAAATTGAGTCCATGGAATGGGACGAGTTCAAGAACTTATTTTTCAATAAGTACTTCTCTCGTATTCTTCGAACAAAGATGGAGAAGGAGTTTCTTGAACTAAAGCAAAAGGATGATGAATATGTTGGTATATACGAAGCGAATTTTACAAGGCTTGCAAGGTATGCCTCTGGATTTATTATCCAACCTAAGAGTAAGATCGATCGATTCTGTAGTGGCTTAAAACCAAGTCTTCGAAGGGCGTTAGCCATAAGGGACTTCAATAGCTATGAGGAAATCGTTCGATGTGCTCTCAAAGTTGAGATGGAGATTTGAGTAACCCATCAGTCATATGGGTTTGATAAGAAGAGGAAAATGGAATTCACAGGAAAATCTAAAGAGCACACTGAAAAGAATATGAGCTTTCCCTTATGCTCAAAGTGTGGAAAGAAACATGGAGGGAGTTGTCTTAAAGGGACAAGTAAATGTTTCAAATGTGGAAAGGATGGTCATCGGGCATTTGAATGCCGCAATGATGGGAAGAAGATGTCTAATGATGCAAACAAAGGAAGGGATACACAGAATGAACCTACTACACTTCAATGCTTTAAGTGCACGGAAATGGGGCATTATGCTAATAAATGCCCTAATCCAAGGGTTAGTGATTATCGACATGAGCAACAACTTAAGGCAACGGACAAAGGAAGTCACATGCGATCACCATTGGCGGCGTTGAATATGACAACGATGTGGTGGAATGATTAAGTGATTATGTAATGGGATTCCAAAATAATGTTGTATATATTATCGTGGAATATTGGAATATTTATGTATTGGTCTATTGTGGTTTTCAAAATTTTTTTGGTACCGATAACCATGGAAAGTGATTGAGATATTTTTGGAAAAAAAAGATGATATGCGCATAATGAAGGGAAAATGAGAAAATGAAATATTTGACAGTATTCATGAGCTCATGATTGATATAAGGACTAAGTGATATCATGGTTTGAGTATATAGAATTTTGAGTATTTTGGTATGTGGAAAGAGTTAACTTTTGACAGCATTCATGTTTTCACTAAGGTTTAATGGGTATTCATTTTTCAAGTGAATACATGATTAAGGTATTCACATGATTGGAATGTGACCAAAAAGATATATTGGGGATAAATGATGGTATTCACAATCTTGGTTGATGACATTTCAAGTAATCATTTTCTTTATATTATGAGCTTGGACCGAAGTATTTTAGATAAGCCTAAAGATTGGAATGGATTATGTTAACCATAAGTTAGTATTGTTTAAGGATAGAATTTTTTTTGATATTATTTATGTGATGTTATAGTAATGTGGTTTTAGAAAAAGGACAACCTGCAGGACGGGCGACAACCCATCGCGTTGGACAAGGCTGTGGGAATCGAACCCACAACCGAAGTGCGACTGGCCTTTATCGCCTACCACTGGCATACAGGAAGTCCCTGTTTAGTAGAAACTAGTTTTATTATATTAAGCAGTATGATATATGAAGTATAAGTCCATTTTAGGAACTATATATGATTAATCTCACTATAGATGGAATTATGTATTTTTTGATAACTTTTCTAACCTTTTGTTTGAGACAGATGGAATGACCCATCATTCTATCACATGATCTGCTAACACATCACGAATGAAAAATTCAACTTCATTTCTTTAAGAGATGAAGTGGAAATTGTCCAAAGAACGACAAACGGTGAGACTATACCAAAATCACGAAAGAATTTCTTCTAATTCCAATTTCATCAACTTTAGGGAAATGATCTTGAAAACCAAAAATGTTGTCCTAGTGCTCTTATATCTGATGAATCAGATGGTACCTTAGATCATCACAAATTTATGGCTTTGTAATTACTGAATTTTCCATAGCCATGTTCTCTACCACTCTCCATCAGAACATGATGGTTAGATTTCCCTTCTATATCCATATTTTCACCTATGTGGAAACCCAGTGATTAGTTTATTTGGGTAACCATTGCGTTTCATACTTTTGTTTTTAAAGATTGGTTTTGGTAGTCCTTTTTACGATGTGGGTTTCTATTAAAGAAACTTTCGAGTAGTAAAACCATTTATAACCCCGACGAATTTCGAGGGCGAAATTCATTTTAAGGGGGGTAGAATGTAACACCTTGAGATTTTATGAAAAATATTCTTTTTAATTTTATTAATGTATTGTGTTGTACGCTACACCAAAAGTAGCTTGCACAACACACGTCCTTGACTTGCCTTTCATTACACGCAATCACGACCTTCCTCGATAGCGTGTGTAGTACGCAATACCGAGTTTCACTAAACAACGATATGCTATTAAAATATTATTAAAACTAGCCGTTATAAATATTAGTACCCACTTTTTGAAATTTTGTAAATTTTATTTTTCAAAATGGACTTCATTTCTGGATTCGTAGTATCGAAATTATCTTAGGGTGAAATTTTGGTACTTTTCAGATAACTTTCATTTTCTGATGAATAGTGAAAATTACTAAATTTTAATTAAAAACAACCTTTTTAATAGAAATAATTAATAGTGATAAATTATTAATTTGATTGGTTTTAAAGTATATTTAGAATATATTTTTACAATTTAATACAATGTTGGTTATTGGATGTAATTTCACATTTAAACCAGACATAAACAACTGTCAATCTTTTGATAGTTATTATATCTTAAGAACATGCTATTTGTTTTGACGAAGAGAATTAATTTTTAAATTAATAAATGCAACTGATATGTTTTGAATTTGGTAAAATAGACATCATTTTTTAATTCATAATATCAAATATAGCTTAGGCATAATTTTTGGTATTTTTCTGGAAACTTTCATTTTTTGATGAATAGTGAAACCACTAAGTGGTAGTTAAAAACTGAATTTTTCATAAAACTTAATTTTACCACTTCTGTGAGTGGAATTTCTAAAATCTGAGAGACACGATTGATATCAGTAAGTAAAATGTGGTTCAATGAGATGAAAATAATTTGTTGGTGAATAGTAACTTTTTACTTTTTTTACCACGGTTAAAAGTAAATAGGGTAATTAAGGGTAAAAATGATATTATTATTACCCTAACACATGTCCTAATTCTATTGGATAAGTGTAATTCGACCAAAAACAACCTTAGGAATAAAATATGACCATTTAGGTCCACTTGGATTAGATTAGGACATTTATTATTATTTAATTCAAAGAAGAGTTAAACGAGTTAAAATCAATGTTTATTTACTAAAACATTTTTAATATAGGGTTATACATAAGATAAATTAGATTGTAAATATTAATTAGAAATCTAAGAAGATTTCCTACATAATGATATTTTATTTATAATTTTTAGACATTAAATAATTTAATTTATTTATGACACAATGGTGATGCAGTAATTACCGTAATAGTGAAAACTTAGAATAATTGATATTATAAATACCCAAATAAATATAATTTGAGACTTTTTATGAATTAAACGAATTTTATATGTTAATATTACATGTTAGTATTGATTTAATTAATAGTTTTAGAACTAATCATTCTATTATGATTTTCACAAAAATCAATTACTAAATAGTGTCAAAATTGACATAAAATAGTTTTTAAAACAAATATTATATTATTAATTGTTATTTTATTCTTAAAAATCTAATTTTCGGAAAAATGACTTAGATAAGGTTATATATATTAATAATAAACAACTTTGGGTTCGTTTGGCTTGTTATAGTAAGTTTATTAACCTTATAGTATAAGAACACAAGAAGACATGGTAAAAGTAAAATTATTTAACTTAATGTTAAATCTAAATGATAAGGTTAAAATATGAACCTAAACCTGTCTAAATTATATTGGATGGGAGGATTTCGACCCATACCCACATTAGCTTTGAAATAAATCAATTTGGAGCTATTTAAAACCGAACTTGGCTTTATAATAAAATAATATTTTTAGTTATTCCAAAGGTGCCCCTCTCCTCCCTTATAAAAGGGCACCCCCTCCCTCTCTTCCTCACACCACTTTGAGCCTTTACGCTCGGCCAACCCCTGCCAAATTCCTTTATACACTTCCCTAGAAACATCCTAGAGGTTCTGGTTTTCATCAAAGACCAATTTTAGTTCCCTAAATAGAGATCTCAAAGAGGTGCTTCAAAGAAGAGGTAATGTCCGTTACCGATTCTTTCAACTTTATTTCTTCTTCCAATTCTTCTTCTTAGGTTGTTTAATTATGAAGTAATAACATCAGTATCAATAATATACTGATATATTATTATAAGTATGAAACAACCCTATTTCACCATCTATCCATCCTACGGAAAATGAAATCACCGCGCGTGCGTACGTACGGAATACCGTCTCTACGCCGTGGTGTAATCTATTTTCCACCACCAACTTACTTGGATGGGTATAATGGTGTAAATAATCACTATATATGATTATTTTAAAGTGATATTGATTCTGAAATACTATACATACACTCTAATACAATCCCACGATCATGAGAATGATATCATCGCTCGTGCGTACGTACGGACTACCGTCTCCACGACGCGATGAGATTCATTCTCCACTTTAACCATTCATGAATGATTATAAAGTATATATAATAAGTAATCATGAAATATATGACATAATAATGATACTGTATTTATGTGTATATATATTTTTGTCATCTACTTAATTCCATTCAACTCAATAAGGAAACGAAAACAGCGTTCATGCGTACGTACGACCTACCGTCTCCATGAACGGTGTATTTCTTTCCATTTACTGATTTATTATATATATGTATATTCTGAATATATATTATATATAAATCATGTTTTATATTTTGTAATTAATTAATCATGATCTAAGTAATCATATGAATAATTACAAGTCAAAACACGGACGACAAATGAAACAATTTTACCCAAAACGCTCTTTAACATGGAATTTACAAAAGAATGGGTAATATAAAGTCATAAGTGAACCATATATGATATCATAACAATTAATATGATTCTGTAATAAGTAAATAACATTATTTAAATCATTATACAGGTGTTTCGGACACTTACGAATCAAATCGGACCTAAGGTAAGGGAAATATCACAATCTCATTTTTTTATCCGAGATTGCTTATACTTTGGTATTTAATGGGGTGTATTTTATCATCCACATCCATGTTTCCTCAATATGTAATATTATTTCCATCCACCTAAAATTTCTTAAATCCAATTTTACCCTTCGGTGAGTTTTTAGTAAAAGATATGAAAGGAATCTTTTGTCGTTTTTCGTACGAGGTACTTTTTGACTTTTCCGACAAAAGTACGAGAAGAATGTTTTTTTAACTTATACGGCATGAAAGGATTTTTTACAGTTTTATAAATCCATATTTTCATGAAGCTTCCTCAAAAATATTTCATGACTATTTTCAAGAAAATCCTTTTCTTTTAAAAATTCATGACATTTTGTGAAAAGAAAATGATTTTAAAGAAGAAAGGATATTTTCCTCAAGAATTAATTTCAAGTGTTTTATCAAAACCATTTTCCATCTAAAATGAAATTATTTCATATGTGTATGTTTTAAGTATAATGTCTCTTTTATTTACATGGTTTCACTTTTATTATTATGAAATTATATCCATTTCTTTTATATGGATTATGTTATGATGGGATGATGTTTATGAAACCCATTTTATTCATTGGGTTATTATGAATGATGTATGTTTATTTTGTGGCACAAGTAAGAATGATTTCATTATGAGATGGGTGGGACCTATATCTCCCTCCAATTCATTGGGTAAAGATTTATATCTCATGAGATAGACATGGATGGAATGGCAGGTTAAACCGGTTCAGTAAAACAGGACTGAAACGAGGAGTGAACTCGATTCAGAAAGGGACTTTGCCCACTAAGATGGTCTTGGAAGCAATTCATTGGCTACTATGGAAATCATTACATGTGCTTAATGGATTCCACAATTACGTGTTTTATTCCCATGCTATTTTATCATGATTTATGTTCCATTATGATCTATGCCTTATGTACTTCCATGTTTTATGTCGTTGTTCAAGATTTTTAATGTTCATGTTTTTTTTAAGTTCAAATGTATATGGTATGTTTTATTTTATCCATGCTTACCCTTACTGAGCATTTGAAATCACCCTTTTTATGTTTTCTTTTCCCCCAGGATTAAAAGAAATATTTTAGGTAAGGAAACAAAAGTAGTAAGACCTTTGTGGGAGATGTTGAAGATCTTTCACCACGATTAGAAGATTACGTTCCGAGTTTCCAAAGACACTAAACTATTACGGTCCTTGTGTGTGTGTTTTTGTAATGTACTGAGTATTCCGCAAAAGTAATGTAATGTCCATGTACGTCAGGATTCGGGTCTCTACAGATTCCATCATGAGATGTGACGCCTTTCATGGGACTGAGGTAGGTAGGGTCGAGGCCAACTCACATCAGTGATGACTTACTCAGGGGAGTGATGAGCTCATGATGTGTGGAAATAGTGTATAATATTTAAAGACTAATAGATAAGTGTAAGTGGTGTACTCTCTTTGTATATATGATTGTGGTATAGCATGGTTTAAATATGTGTGTTACTTGGTGATTGATCCATGGAAAGGATGGGAAACTAGTAGTATATGTTAAGTGATGATTTAGTTTCATTTATTTATTCACTTGGATTTAGTATGATTCTTTCAAATTTTTTATGAGAGATTTTAGGGTGGATATTATTGAGTGTACATGTTATGCTCACCCTATGTATAATTAAACTACTTTTTTTGGGTCATTAATAATAGGCTAGTACTCAGGATGACCATTACTAGTAGGGGGAGCTGTTTAGAAACTTTGAAAAACTTCTATATTTCATGGTCATTTCTTAATATTACTTTTTATACTTTCAATTTTATTTTCAATTCTATTATATTATGTATGACAATACATGTATTGGGTTTTCAACTCTACTTTATGAATGGTGTTGGTTGGTTGTTTTTTTCATCATATATATCACCCCCATAAAATTTATAAAGGTAAATTCATCACATATGCGTGACTATTATACCCTTGATTATAGTCACCAAACCATGTCCTATTAGCGGTGATATTTGGGCATCATTATTTATCATCCATAATGTTTGGCCCAATAGGGGTGCCTTTGAGGGAAGGGGTCATGATAGAGTGTTATCAAAGTTAATGGTTGAGAGATATGATTATGTTTGAATTTATCCAATAGTGAGGATTCATGGGTTGGTAGGGAAAGAGTATCAATTGGACTTAGTACATACTATAATCAAGGGAGACCAGCTAGAAAATGGTATTTTATGGCCACTTTTGATCTGACCTAATGACCATAAAGTTTACTAGTCATGCTAAGTGAATTGATTATGCTTACAGGGTAGAGACCTATGTAAGGATCATGCATCATTTTTGTTTTTCTCTTGTGTTTGAATCTAGGTAGACAATAGTAAATAGGTTAAAATAAATAAATAAATAAATAAATAAATTATACATAAAATGTTATTTCTTATTAGGTTTAGGAGTACTAATGTTTTTTATTTTATAGATATGGAACTAGGCGGCCATACCCATCAGGTTCATGTAGAATATGTTCAACAAGATTGTCCAAAAGATCACCACAAAGTATAGGGTGTTGATGAGGAAACTTGTATGAGTACACTAAAATAGTTCTTTTTTAGGGTCTATAGAATTATAAATGATATATATCTAATTGATATATAGATTAATGGTTAGAGGAAGTGTATATATACTTTGGTTATATCTACACTCAGAAGAAACATTGAGTTTCTTTAGTAGTGATGATGTTGCAAGGGTCAACCCAGTAGTGGTGGATTTTTCTCCTTAAGGATCAGAAGGAGTTGAATGTAAAATGGGAGAAGTTAAGGGATTAATTATTAGATGATATTATATCTTCAATCATTATAGACGATTCTATGTATGTGATCCGAATACTTTGATAGGGGAGTTCCAATGTTTGTGAGTTCGGTATCTACTAAAAGAAACTTCTATGATATACTTCAAACCTTATGCCAAATGAGAAGTTTGGGGAGAGGCATTTCAAGGAATATTTTCCTCGATTTATCCAATGATATTCCATCCCATTTAAATTTAATTCATATATATTGTTTTTGGGGAAGGTGGGGGTCATTGTGATAACATTTTCTAGGATTAGGACAAAATGTGATGGGAGTCTCTAAAACTTCCATGGATAAGAGATATAACCGAGGGTTCTCAATTTTTTGGTTATAAGAAAAAGATATTTCAGTCAGTAGGGTGTATATTTCATCCTTATTAAAATAATATTTTTTTTGGTTTAGTAGTTCTCAATTCCCCACCAGTGTATCAGACATGGCTTGATTTTTTATAGAGGTTAGGTTCATTAGAAGTGGGAGTGCCTAAGCTTCCTCAGTAGTTAGTGTGCAGCTAGTGCTCTATTCTAGGCCTATCCTTTGTAGCAGTAATATATAAATCATTAGTATTAGTGGGTAATTACATATCATGGTCAGTAGATAGTGGATGGGTTAGGTATAGGAAAACCCCATGATATCCCTCATCTTTAAGGATAGTAGGCAGATCACAACCATGGAGGTGGTCATTATTACGGTCAAATAGTTCATTGAGTAGGCTGTGGTAAGATTAATTTTTATCATTGTTAGTGTTAAGTGAGATCATAATATTATTAAGTATTGTATGTATACTTTCAACTTGGTTTTATTCCTTTTTTGATTCTAGATCTACTCAATCCTTTATTTCTCCCACCCTTGTCATTGATTTTTGTTTGAGGTGGAGTGGATTTTGGTGCCCATGGAATTAACTATTTCAGTTAAAGATCAAATTGATTTATATAATTTATCTAGAGATTATGAGTTAGAGTTAGGGTATCACCACTCTTGGAGACACTTCTTATATTTATAGATATAGAAATATGACATCATCCATAGCATGGATTGGCTTTATTTGGTGCAGTCTATCATGGATTTATTTAGTAGACGAATAATATTCTATAACGTTAATGGAGACCATGTGGTTTTTTGGTGAGAAATACCCATAAATTGGTTGGAGGAATATAGAGTCTCTATCTTCATTTATGGTTATGTTCATGATGAGTTTATCATATTTTTAGTTAGTATTGTTACCCAGAGTTATTGTAGATTTACCGAATGTCTTCCCAAAATATGTTGTGGTTTTACCCCCTCAATGAGATATTTAATTTGAAATAGATCCCAATGTAGGTGTTTTTATTATATTAATGTTCCCATATATGATTGAACCTTATGATTTGTGGGATCTATGGATATATTTTGATGATCACTTACAAGGAGGATTCATTTAACCTAGTGTGTCCCCTTGGGGAGATCTAGTTCTTCTTACAAAGATGTTATATGGAAGTTTTTTATTTATTTTTACCATAATTTTAATTAGGTAAGGGTGGAGAACCACTATCCTCTCATATGAATTGAATATTTATTTTATCATATAAAGGGATTTAGCTTGTTCTTGAAGATATATCTATGGACTAAATATCACCAGATGTGAGTAAAGGATGAAGATATTCTAAAGAAATATTTCAAATGTTGTTATGGGAATACATTTTTTTTGTGATTTTGTTTGATGTAATGAAAATCCAGATACATTCATGGTTTTAATAAATTCTATGTTCTATGAGTACCTAGAATAATTTATGGTTGTTTTTATCGAAGACATCCTTATGTTTTCAGCATCATAGTAGGAGCATAAAAAGAATCATTAGGCCATGTTGAGAGTCCTTTGATTTTATCACCTGTTGAAGTGTGATTGATAGGCCTTTGAAGTCTGTTTCTTAGAGAATATCATGTATCATTGTGTATTTATAATCGATAATTAAAAGATTGAGTCAATTGTTTCTAGGGTATCCCCCATTATTTTTTCATAGGTGTGGAGTTTTCATATAACAATGGGTTATTATAGGAGGTTTATACTAGAAATCTCCCAAATCGTGATTCTTATGATAGTGTTGAACAGAAAGGATCATGAATTTGTGTAGACTAACCAATTCCATGATTCCTTTGATTATTTGAAGGAGAATCAAGTCAGTGCTTTGCTCCTTTATCTTTTGGGGGCGGGTGTTGTGTTTGAGGTATATGGTGACACTTTGTGCTTGATTTAGGTTGTGTGTTAATGAATTAGAGGGAAGTTGTGTCTTACAGGTCTCAATATTTACAACCTTAGGAACAGAACTATTCCACCCATGATATTGATATTTTTGTAGTGGTTTTCACTTTAAATATTTAGGAAAACCATCTCATCAGTGAGTTTTTTTTCACAGATCAAAAAATCCTGATGTATATTATCTCACAGTTCAATTTTCATTTGTGGTAGTGGCGGTGTATGAAGTTCCTACAAGATTAAAATTTTTAGATTTCCTTTAAACCTAGTAAATATGTTATTGTTTAATATGAATTGAAAAATAAATCATATGGTGGTGTTGTTTATGAGTTTAGAGACTCTTGGAGAGTTATGGAGAAGTTTTCAGCATTGGACCTTGATATGGTAGTTGTTGATGTGGAGGTTTTCTTTATTAGATAATAGTGTATTCATACTTAGTACAACAAGTGGAAGGGTCCCATCTATGGGATTTTGAGTTTATGGTTTGGTTTGATCGAGTTTTTTTGTGAAACTCAATAGGTTTGGTTTGAGGATGGACAATACTTGAATTATTCCATGGAAATATTGTTATTTCTTTTTCAATACCCAAGGTGGTACTCCAGGAGTTCGACATTTCACCCCTAGTGGTAAATCCTTGTGTGAAAAATATTCATTGTGCACTAAGATAAATGTTTTGGTGGTACGGTTTAAAGAATTTTTTCATATAGTTTATCACTCTATTTATATTCCTCCATAAGGTGAATATATCATCATGCCTTTTTAATACATAACTTTTCATTACATTTTACAAAGAGAGGATCTTTAAAGTCCAGTGTCTTGAAAATCAGGAACAAAAAAATTGAAAACAACATAAAATATTCTTCTAATACACTTTTAAGGCTTCATCATAAGTTCATACTAAGTAAAATTACTACATCTCATAACCTGGAGACATACATCAAAGGAAAGGGTGAGCAGAAGACTCAGTAAGGAAAACAAGTGAAACAGTTGACATGTGGTCTTCAACAATAATAATAAGAACATGATAGAAATCATAAAGACATGAAAAATGGAAGAATAGGAATATAACAGTAAAAATAAAATGAATTGTAACTTTAATATGTGTCTACAACATTTCATTTAGACATTCATAAACATATCACCAAGGTTCATCCCCAAGGTGTCATAAAAATTTCCCAGGTTATTCAACAAGGTATCGTGAAAGTTTTCATCTCTAGAGATTAATTCTTTACCCAATTAATTAGAGCACAATTATGGCACACCATTAATATTTATTTCTTTTCATGAGATCCACATATATCATAATCAAACATTTCATAAATAACCCATGGAGAAAAAAAAGAAATGGGTTTCATTTCAAGATCGTGATGTTTTAAAATTTCTTAAAAATAAGATCATTATGTCATTTATAACCCATGGAAAGGGAGTGAGGGTTATATGTATGTAAATTAAAGAATAAAATATATCATATTTATATATTTATGAACACCCATAGAAACGAAATATGTCTGGGTATTCACATAAATAAAACAAGATAATTCCTGGAGAGAAAGAGATATAAATTTTGAGGCGAAATTTCTGCAGCATAACAGCTATATAACATGGTTTTAAAAAACATTTAAAAGAGAGGGGAAAAGGGTCACACACTCATAAATAATTCATAATACTGTATGGGTACATAATAATATCATTGTATGGTATTTTAATGACATACCACATGAAAAGGAAACATTAAGGGAACGAGAAGATGCGATTTCTTTTATGAGAAATTCAGTAGCCTAACGACGTCACTTAAAAATTCAGCAAACAAATTGATGAGAGAGGAAAGGGTCTATCAACAATTAGACATGAAATGAAAAGTAATTAGAACATATAAGAACATACCCTCAATATAAAGAGATGGAAACTAGGAGACACAACATAAAGGAAGTCATGGCTTAAAAGAGGAGGGTGAAAGATTCCCTTACCTTGAAAAGTAACTTTGAAAGCTTGAAGGTCGAGACATTTGGAGGCTTGAGGGAACCTTGGGAGGACTCCGTTGGAGGTAAAGAGACCATAGTTTCGTTGAGGATGATTTTTTATTGAAATGGATGACGGAATGACTTAGTATTTATAAAAGAATTGATGGAACAAATCATTAATTTCCAAGGGACACCTCATCAGTGGTATTGGAAAAACCATTGGATTGCCCATGGTATTTTCCAACGGTATTGGCCACATTGGAAACCTCATGGAATATAGTACTATTAATAAGTCCACCAGAATGATTACATAATTATTACATCCATAATGATGTCATTAAACACCCGAAACTCAAAACTATATTTTCACTATTCACCAAAAATTCAACTATTTTAGAAAAATACCAAAAATTCACCTTAACCTAGAATAGATTCACTGAATTCAAAAATGAACTTCATTTTATGAAAATAATTTTCTAAATATTTTTAATTTAATTTTTAAATAAAAACACTATTCACCTGAAAAAACTAATACTTAACTAATAATTTCTGAAACAGTTATTTACTTATTTTATTTAATCACATTACCTAATCAAGGTGCCTAAAATATAATAATACTTTCTTAAGTGAGATTACTATTCCATTTGGTCACATTAATATTCATAAGCATAAAATTACTATTCATAATTTACTATTCACCAAAAATTAAGTTGATCTTATTAGACTCTAAATTTCCTACTAAACACAACTGTAGAAGACCATTTTTTGAAAATAATTACACATTATTAATTATTTAAAGTTTATATAAATATTTTAAAATATCCCTTTTTCAAAAAAAAATCACCAATAATATACATCCTATATTTATCCAGACATTTGAAATTTACAAACTTTACCATACAAAGAAATAACAATTTTATTTATATCAAAGGATTAAACAAAGCAGCTAAGGTATCATTACATAGCCCCTTATAATACCAGCATAGGACGTAAGTGTAAGGTGTGATAAGGTGATAGAATCTTGGGGCGTCTCTGCCAAAATTGCCCGAGTGGTGACCTCTATCAGCTTGAACTTCTCCCGTAGGCGATTCCATTCAAGATTCACATGATGAAGTTCGGCTTGGGATTGGTCCAGAGCAAATCCCAGTGGTGATACCTCCTTCCCAAGTTCCATCGGATGGGCTTCGAACGACCCGAGTCTACTGGATGAGGCCATCTAATCTTCTTTCCGTATTAATTAACCAAGATCACCTGTATTTATAAACAAAAATAGTAATGTTAAGAGTTTAGCTTCCAATGGTCTTATTGACCAATGGTCATATAACAGTTGAAACCCAATGGTCTCATTTAATTATACTGACTTCATTAATTAAATAATATAGTTTTTTTAGAATAAAATAAAAAAACCCAAAATTAGGAAACAAATATTAATAAAAATTTTGGGTCGTTACATTCTTCCCCCCTTAAGAAATTTCATCCCCAAAATTTTAACTTATACTCCCTGAAGAGAAAAAGTGTGGGTACTTCTGCCTCATAGACTCACCTAGTTCCCACGTGGCTTCTTCCTATTTGTGGTTCCTCCACAACACCTTAACAAGGTGGGTAGTCTTGTTGCGTAAAACCTTGTCTTTACGATCCAAGATCTCCACTGGCTAATCCTCATAAGAGAGGTCATGTTCCAGTTGTACCAACTCTGGATTTAGTACATGTGAAGGGTCAGGTATGTACTTCTTCAAGAGGGATACGTGGAAGACATCATGAACTTGTGGTTGATTTGGAGAAGTGCAAGCTGATAGGACACTGCTCCTACACGATTAAGGATTTTTTTGGGGCCAATGTACCTAGGGCTAAGCTTCCCTTTCTTCCCAAACCTCATGACTCTTTTCCCAGGTGAAATTCAAAGAAATACCTTGTCAGAAACATAAAACTTCAAGTCCCTTTGACGGTTGTCAGCATAGCTCTTTTATCGACTCTGAGAAGCCTTAATGTGCTGTTGGATGGAATGGACGTTTTCTGTCATCTCTTGTACAAGATCTGGCTCAAGAAGCTTTCTCTCACCAGCTTCATCCTAACAAGTATGATTTCTACATCGCTTCCCATACAAAGCTTCATAGGGTACCATTTGAACTCTCAAGTGGAAGATAATGTTGTAAAAGAACTCAACTAAAGGGAGATGTTGATCCCATCCGCCTTTAAATTCCATTGAGCATGTTCTCAGCATGTCCTTGAGTGTTTAAATAGTCCTTTCAGATTGGCCATCCATTTGGAGGTGATAGGCCATACTGAAATTCAATTATGTGCTTAGAGCATGTTGAAGACTTCTCTAGAATTTTGATGTGACCTTGGATCACGATCAGATATGATAGAAAGTAGAACTCCATGTAGCCTTACCACTTCCTTCACGTAAATCCTGGAAAGTTGTTCAAGAGATAAATCTTCCCGAATTTATATAAAAGGGGCATTTTTGGTGTGATGGTCCACAATAACCCATATCGAATTATTTCCTTTAAAAGTTCTCAGGAGACTAGTGACAAATTTCATAGTGATATTGACCCACTTCCATGATGGTATGGGTAGTGGTTACAATACCCCTTTAGAAATTTGTCGCTCTGCCTTCACTTGCTGACATACTAGGCACCTTGAAGTTTATTCAGCAATCTCCCTTTTCATATTATCCCACCAATAATGATCAAGAAGGTCCCTATACATTATTGTGCTTCCAGGATGTATAAAGAAAGTTGAGATATGAGCTTCATCCATCAGCTCCTTTATTTCTAGACTAGATGGAACACATAGTCTTGTACGAAATTTCAGTACACCTTCATGATCAAAATTGAACTCAGGAAACTTCTCATCCTTCACAGCCTCAAACTTCTTCCGTAACAAAGGATCTTCTTTCTGAGCTTTCTTGATCTTCTGTAGTAATTACAGTTGAGAAATCATTTGGGTTAGGGTTGATGATGTCCCTTCCTTTATAATTCTCATGTCCAACATTACTAGGTCATTAATCAATGGATCTCTTTGAATTCTCATCATGGAAAGATCAAATGGGTCTTTCCTGCTTAATGCATCAACAACTTTGTTTGATCTTCCTGGATGATAATGAATTAAATAATCATAGTCTTTAAGAAGTTACAACCATCTCCTTTGTCTCATGTTCAATTCCTTTTGTGTGAAAATATACTTCAACCTTTGGTGGTCTGTGTATATATCACTTTTATCCCCATAAAGATAGTACCTCCATATCTTCATAGAAAAAACAACCGTAGCCATCTCCAGATCATGCATAGGATAATTCTGATCATGATTCTTCAACTATTAGGAAGCATAAACAATGAATTTGTCATTTTGCATGAGGACGCACCCAATCCCTTTTAGAGATGCATCACTAAAAATAACAAATCCTTCTCCACTTGAGGGAAGAGTTAACACAGGTGTAGTACCAATCTCTTCTTCAACTCTTGGAAACTTTCCTCACACTCCTTTGTCTATATGAACTTGACCCCTTTTCGAGTTAACTTGGTTAATGGATTATAAAGTCATGAATAGTTTTTCAAAAACCTCCTATAATATCCTGCTAATCCAAGGAACCTTCAAATCTTAGTTATTGTTGTAGGCTAAGGCCACTCCTCCACAATTTTTTTCTTTGCAGGGTCAACTGTGATTCCTTCATTGGTAACAATGTGCCCCAAGAAAGTGACTTGTTGTAACTAGAATTCACATTTACTGAACTTTCCAAAAATCCTCTCCTTCCATAGAGTTTGAAAAATAGCCCTTCGATGATCCTCATTCTCCTCACGACTTTTAGAATATATCATAATATCATCAATCAAAACTACCACAAAGTTATCAAGGTATTCCTTAAAGACTCCATTCATCTAATCCATAAAAATAGTATGTGCATTAGTCAGTCCGAATGGTATAACAACAAACTCATAATGGAAATATCTTGATCGGAAGGCAGTTTTCATAATATCTTCTTTATTCACCCTCAATTGATGATAACCAGATCGAAGATCAATCTTAGAGAATAATTTGGCCACATGAAGTTGGTCAAATAAGTCATAAATTCTTGGAAGAGGGTATTTGTTCTTCACTGTGTTCCCATTCAGTTCTCTATAATCAATGCATAACTGCATTGATCTATCCATCTTCTTCACAAAGAAAACTGGTGCTCCCCAAAGAGACACACTCGTTCGGATAAACCCCTTCTCCAAAATATCTTGGAGTTGTTTCTTTAATTCATCTATCTCCACATTTTCTTTCCTATAGGGGGTCTTTGATATCGGATGAGATCCTGGTACGAGTTCAATAGAGAACTCTACCTCTCTTTCTGGGGGAGGATTGGGTAACTCCTCAGGAAATACATCAACATATTCCTAGACGATGGGGATAGTTTCTATCCTTAAACTCTAATCTCCTTCTTCTTCTTCACCGATAAACTCCATAAAGAAGAATATATGGGGTTCCTCTAGACAAAGATCAGGTTGATATATCTCTCTTTGAAAGATAACTGTAGGTTTTCCATTCAAGACTACTGATATTTCCTTGATTCTGCATTTGATCTTAGAATTTTACTTTAAACGCCAGTCCATCCCTAGTATAATGTTGAATTCCAGCATGGGAATGACTACTAGATTTGCGATAAGATTGATCTCACTAAAGTAAATACTAGAGTTTCTAAATACTGATGATACTTGTATAATCACACCAGGATTCTTGACTGATAACTCTACTTTTAGCAAATTAGGGGTTGATTCTAAATTCATTGCAAAATTGGAATAAATAAAGGAATGTTTAGAACTAGAATCAAACAAAGTACTTGCTAGATTTGAGAGAACAACAAGAGTACCTGCTACCACATCATTTGAAGCTTCAACTTCAGCTGTCATGATAGAAAAATCATGACCTTGCTCCCTTAGCCTTTAGTGAGGCTAATGGGGGTTTGCCTTTGTAGGGTCCTTAAAATTCCACAAGGGGGAAATCCGATTACCCCAAGACATGGAAAAGGATTGAATCGGTCCATGCACCGGATCCTAGAAATAGCACGTGGCCGGTTTGGCAGACTGCCCTCCCGCAATTCCATGGGCCAACTTCGTTCGCGAAATAGAGGCGGCGACCCTCTGTGGGCACAAAGTAGGATGGGTGCCAGGCCGATCCACCACCGCGAGACACCCCCCTCCGCAAACCTCATCGTTCGCGAAATAGAGGCGGAATCCATATGCAACTGCGAACCTCATCCTTCGCGTAATAAAGGCAGAGAAGTGCACGGTCGCAGAGCAATTCCGCAGATCTCGGTTCGAAAAATCACTGGTTGACCGAGTCATCCGTGGATGGGGATTCTTTCATGGGCTTCCGCAAAGTCTGTGTACCCATCCTATCCACGAAACTATAAATAATCATCGAGGGGCACAAAAAAGACAGGGGAGAAAAGACGGGTGAAAACTTGTGGGGAGACGCTGGAGAAATCACTCCCAGCGGTCCGCGACCATCCGCGGACCCCATATCATCCGTGGATGCACTCTTCCGCGGAGAGGAGAAACCAGTCCGTGAACCACATGAGGATAGATCCTCCGCGGCTAGCCCATAGTGGCCATTTCCTTCGTGGATTGTCCCTCCACGGCCACCCCTTTCACGGACCATTGTCGTTCGCGAAATAGAGGTTGAACCCCTCCGCAGGCGCGAGGTTGGACGGGCGCTAGCCCCTTTGCAGACACCCTTCAAGAGCGACCATCTCCACCGCGGACAACATCCTTCATGGACAGCCTCCTTTGCGGACATCCATCTCCTCTGCGGCCAGCTCCTCCACGGACACCCTCCGTGGACAACTAAACTGCGAACCACATGCGGCCAACCCTCGCGGCTGGCTCCTTCGCGGAAAGCTCCACCCCAGCTAGTCCCTCGCGGCCAGCTCCTACACGGCCCGCCCATGTAGAAAACCCCTTCACTACCATCACTGACCCCCATGAAAAATGGTGAGTCGCACCGCGAACTTTTCGGGCTGGGTCAACAGTATTTTCCATTACACCCAAGTGCCGCCCCAACATCCGTCCTATAAATTCCATGATTCGAGCTACTCCTCATGACTCTCATTTAACCCCCATTTCCTAGATCCTTTTGCTAGGTTCATCCAGAAAGGGATTCCCTTGCGTAAGTCCCACACCAACCATTTCTAGGTTTCTCCTACCTAGTCGTCCTGACCACATGATGTTAAACTATATGACCCTTGTCCTGACCACATGACGTTAAACTGTATGGAAACAGTCCTCTCTACATGACTCTAAACTGTAGTATACCCTATTTTCCAATAATTGGATGCCTCTTTCTCCATTCAAGAGATGCCTCATGCCATGTTTACAGTGGTGTAACATCAAGAGCGCTGGAATCCATTCAAACATTCCATCACTCCACCCCACACATTGTGTGTCCTTCATTCAGATCTGCATTCTCTTGCATGTATGAAGGGACCCCCTAACGACCTGGCCTCATGCCGCATCGGCTCACCTACTGTCCTGGGATAATGCCCTGGAAGACTTTGGAGAACACTTCGAGATATGTCATGGGTTTCGAACATGGTCAGCAGTCGACCCTCATTTGTTCATCCCCATTTCAGGCTAACACGATATGGATGTTTTGTTTTGAACATGGTCAATAGTTATCCTCCATCGTCATGCCACCTTCACCGTGTTCCGAATGTTGGGAATGTGATTCACACTTTTCATCTCCCTTTGTTTGGACTGATTCCAATGCCCTTGGCGTTATCCCGCTTGTGCACTTGAGCATAGGCGTTGGCCCCCATTATATTCCTCAACCCACCAATGGGTTGGGATTCCCTCATGTCCAGACATGAGGAAGGCACTCTGGGCATCCATCTCGGAGTAAGCACCGACCTTCTGGGACTCCTCAGAGTGTAATCACCAATTCATCACCTTGGGCAACCTTCATGCGTAAGCCCCACTCCGCTTCTCATGGACGCACCTTTCGCGACGTGATCCTCTGGTCCCTGCTGCCTCTTGTTTCTCACACCGAGCATGACTCATGTGGGCTTAGAGTAAGTATCAACCATGTCATCCTCATATGGGCCTCCTCAGAGTGTAAGCCCCAATCCATCATCTTGGGATGCCCCCGAGCGTAAGCCCCAAGCCAATCCGAACTACGTGGAATTTGATCCCTACTTCCTAGGCAGGGTATATAGGAAGCCTCTCCGAGGTTCAATCCCAACAACGGGTCATTCCGACCCCCTTTCACGTCGGTTTACCAACATCTTGGGCCTCCTCAGAGTGTAAGACCCAATCCAACATCTTGGGCTTCCCCAGAGCATAATCCCCAAGCCAATACGAACTACGTGGACTTTGATCCATGTCTCCTAGATAGGGTACATAGGAAGCCTCCAAGGGGGTTCAAGCCCAACAACCGGTCGATCTGATCATCTCCACATCGGTTCACCGCACCACTCCTGGTGCCGCCTCAAGTGAGTTCCAAAACTTCGGGGTCATTAATCCAACGAGGGATGGTAAACCTCAAGAATAAATGATTCTGAACCCCTGCATCCAGTTGACCATTGCCCACCAGGGTTGATTCCTTGGATACAATGTTTGGGTATAAACCAAAGATTCGCGAACATATGAATATGTCTTAAATCTATAAGAGAGTCCTAGAAAAGGAAATAATTCCCCGCCAAAAAGGGTGCGATGAGCCCGACTTCCCATCCTCTCGACCAATTTGAGTTCTTAAGAGTCGCTGGTCAGACCATCTGGCGAACGCTTGCCTTTGGAAATCAGGTCCATCAATCATTGGATACGGAGCCGTTGGGCGTTTCGTGGCGGAAAACCAAGAACGAAACAACCTCCACTGCCCTCAGATTTGGACAGTGATTGGAAAAGTGCCCAAGTTTTCCACACTTAAAACATTGGACATTAGGTATGGGATGTACCATGTTCCCCTTGTCATTTGTGTGAGGCAGTTGAGGCTTCACCTCATTATGACAATTCCTCACAATATGGCCATCTCTTCCACACTTGTAGCATTTCCCACTCCCGAGAAAGCAGTTCCCTAAATTCTTCATCCCACATTTATTACAAATGGGATGTTGTACTTTATTTCCATTTCTTCTATGATCAAAGTTCCTCCCTAAGAAGGGCTCCATATATATATTCTTGTTGTTTGATTCATGATACCACCGCGTCTCACCAAACTCCAGCCCGAATTTCATCGCACTCTTCATGATCTCCTCATAGCTATGATAGTCTCAATTGGCTAAATTCTTCCACAAATAATGGCTCATTCCACCGAAGAATCTATTAAACATACCACTTGGATCCATGAAAAATATAGAGGTGTAATGTGAAAGCCTTGTGAAGTTCATATCATAGTTTCTCACATATTCATTCTTCTTTTTCTTCAGCTCAAGAAACTCCTTCTCCATTCTTTTTCTCATGGAATGGGGGAAATACTTACTGAAGAAGATCCCTATGAACTCTTCCCACTCCATAGATTCAACCACCACTCTTTGCCTCATTTTTTAATCAGTTCCTCCCATGGATAAGATTCCACTTCTAAGCGATAAACAACCAGGGTGACCTTATCTTGCTCTAAAAAGAGGAGCACAGAAAAGATCTTCTTGATAGAGCTGATCCACTGCTCAACAATCAATTGGTCAGTCGATCCACTGAAGGTTGGTGGTTATTAACACATAAAGGACTCAACAAAATTTTGTTCCATTTATGGTGAGATCGGTCTCTCATCTTGATTCAAGTTATTTCCCATAACTTGAGTCAGTTGGTTCATCATTCACTTGAATTTTTCCATTCCGGCTTCCATCAGAGGGCCGTCTATGCATGGTCCATTGCAGTCACCATTTGAACGGTTCCTCCTATTTCGCTCCATTTTCTAAAAGATTAAAGCCTTAGTGATAAACTTATTTCATTTATTAATCTTTTAACTATAAAGGATTTTATGTCTTAAAACTTCATGCTTAAACAATTACATTTCTACATAATTCCTTCATAATTATTCATAAAAAACTTGCGATTAATCAAACATATCTCCTAGGAGTGTGGTAACCAAGAGTGAAGCAAGGCCCATAGTCGTGTACCAGTTCTTATTTGAGTCTCGCTCAAAGTGGTGTTTTCAGGTTTTACCCCTATGTACATCTGTTCCAGAGTCGCCTCTACTTGCTCATATCTAGACAGGAATGTATTTGATTGATAGACAACTTACTCAATACTCACCAAAATACTAGAAAGTTTTCCTATTTTTAAAATTTTCTATAGGGTTATTCCTAAATTTTTCATATCCTAATTTCCATAAATAACTAAACTATCCTTTTATACCAACTATAGCATCACGACTTTATAATACATAAATTTTCATTACATTTTACAAACAGAGGATCTTTAATGTCTAGTGTCTTGGAAATCAGTAACAATAAAAATTGAAAACAAAATAAAACATTATACTAATACACTTGTAAGGATTCATCATAAGTTTATCCTAAGTACAATTACTGCATATCATAACCTATAGACATGCATCAAAGGAAAGGGTGAGCAGAAGGCTCAGTAAGGAAAACAAGTGAAACAGTTGACATGTGGTCTTGAGAAATAATAATAAGAACATGATAAAAATCATAATGACATGAGAAATGGAAGAATAGTCATATCATGATAAAAATAACATGAATCATAACTTTAATATTTGGCTACAATATTTTATTTATACATTCATGAACATATCACCAAGGTTCATCCCCAAGGTGTCATAAAAATTACCAAGTTTATTCACGAAGGTATCGTGAAACTTGTCATCTCTAGAGATTAATTATTTAACCAATTCATTAGAGAGATATCAGGGCACACCCTTAATATTTATTTATTTTCATGTGAGACACATAGATCATAATAAAAAATTTCATAAATAACCCATGGATAATAAAATAAATGGGTTTCATTTCAAGATCATGATTATTTAAAAGTTCTTAAAAATAAGATCATTATGTCATTTATAACCAATGTAAAGGGAGTGAATGTTATATGTATGTCAATTACATAATCAAATATATAATATTTTTAGATTTATGAACACCAATATAAACAAAATAAGTCTGGGTATTCACATAAATAAAACAAGAGAATTTATGGAGAGAAAGAGATAGAAATTTTGAGGCGAAATTTCTGCAGCATAACGACAATGTAACATGGTTTTAGAAAATATTAAAAAGAGAGGGGACAGGGGTAAAAAACTAATAAATAATTCATAATAATGTATGGTTACAAAATAAGATCATGTTATGGATATTTTAATGACATATCATATGAAAAGGAAACACGAAGGAAATGAGAAGATGCGATTTCTTTTATGAGTAATTCGACAGCCTAACGAAGCCACTTAAAAATTAAGAAAACAAATTGATGAGAGAGGAAAGGGTCTCTCAACAATTATACATGAAATTTATAGTAATTATAACATATAATAAAATACCCTCAACATAAATATATGGAAACTAGAAGACACAACATAAAGGAAGTCATGGATTAAAAGTGGAGGGTGAAAGATTCCCTTACCTTGAAAAGTAACTTTGAAATATCGAAGGTCGGGACCTTGGGAGGATTTAGGGAACCTTGTAAGGACTCCTTGGGAGTTTAAGGGACCATATATTTGTTGAGGAGTATTTTGGAATGAAATGGATGAGGTAATGGATTGGTATTAATAGGAGAAGTGAGGGAACAAATCATTAATTTCCAAGGGACACCACATCGGTGGTATTGGAAAAACCATGGGCTTGACCATGGTATTTTCCCATGTTGTTGGACACTTGGGAAACCTCATATAATATCTTACTTTTCATAAGTCTATCAGGATGATTACATAATTATTACATCCTTAATGATGTCATTAAACACCCGAAACTAAAAACTGTATTTTCACTATTCACCGAAAATTCAACTGTTTCTGAAAAATCCAAAAAATTCACCTTATCCTAATATTGATCCTCTGAATTAAAAAATGAAATCCATTTTATTAAAATAATTATCTAAATATTTTTAATTTAATTTTTAAAGAAAAAAACTATTCACCTGAAAAAACTAATACTTAACTAATAATTTCTGAAACAGTTATTTACTTATTTTATTGAATCACATTACCTAATAAAGGTTCGTAAAGTATAATAATAATTTCTTAAGTGAGATTAATATTCCATTTTTAGTACCCCCGGTTTCTGTTAAGTAACCCTTACTTGATGCATTTCTTGGTTTTAAAGTTAAGGGTGTTGAATGAGAGAGTTGGGAGAACTTGGAATGATGTTTTGAGGCAAAGGGGAAGTCGCACGGTCATCGCACAGTTTGTCTAACCGTGCGGCCAAATCATGCATAGTGGGTCTTGGAGGCAGTGGATTCTGCACGTTTGGCACACGGTTTATCCAACCGTGTTGCAAAATCGTGCGAGAGGGGTGGCCGAGTCAGTAGCCAACGCACAGTTAGCACACGGTTTGTCAAACCGTGCGGACTAACCATGCGGTCACTTAAAATTAGATCCTTAAATTGTGGATCTAACTCATTTTCCTCTAATTGCCTCATTAAAGCTCCTAAGTGTCCCTAACTTGTGATTTTGGATATTCTAAGGTCAAAGAGGGTTCTCCCATCGTTCCGGAGGCAATCAGAAGGCTTCTCTTGGTGAATCGAAGCCGGATTCTTGAGGTATGTGATCGTTCTCCTACGTTCTTGAATGGTTTCTTAGATCTACTTAGATATACTTCTCCCTTTATCTTGGTTTCTTAGATCTATGCCCTTTAGGGGTATACCTAAGTATTTTTATTCTAAATATGTTGAGATTTGGTCTTGGTTATGTTAGGAGAAGAGATCTAAGGTGGGTTTTTAGAGATTTGACCCGGTGTTCTTGAGCGTTCTTCGTCCATTGCTTAGTTTCGCCATTTTGTTGAGGTAAGAGGCTTCACTCTCGACTCCTCTTATTAGAATTGGGTTTCTTAGTTTCAAATTGGTTATTTGAATGGAATTTATTGTGAAAATCATGTAATGAATCCTCTTTAGTGATGATTTATGGTTTTGATGAAATTGTGAAATCTTGGTGAATTGTGTGAAAAGTGATTTGGCTATTTGAATTTAAAATTTTGATTTTAAATTATGAAATTTCTGAAATTGAAAATGGTTGATGAGAAATGGGTTTTCAATAAAAAGGGTGTTTTACTAAAATGGTTTTGATGGATTGGTTTTCAATAAAAAGGGAGTTTTATTGAAATGGTTTAAATTTGTTGAGCACACTTGGTTTTGATGGAAATGGTTTTCAATAAAAGGTTTTTTATTTAAAGTTTAATTTTGGCATGATTGTTGGAAATGTGTAGTGTGTGTTCATATTGCATTGTATGAGGCTTGGTTGAAATATTACCTTGTGATCAGTGCCAAATGTTTAATGGAACGTGGTAACTATATGTACGAGGCTTGGTTGAAATATGATCTTGTGCTCGGTTCCAAAGGTGTAATGGAACATAGGAAGTAATTACCTTGTGACGACTTGGTAGATCGATGAGAAACTGCTCATGAGTATGGAACTATCATAACGAAGCATGCATGGTTGATTTCACGGGTTTGTGAAATGGTTGGGAATGCCAAAACATGATGGTTACGAAACGGTTTGGAAATTCGTTTGGTTATTTTTCTGGAAAAATAAAGTGTTGGAAAAGCTTGTTTAAATTTCACTTTGATGCTTTTGAGCATGGATGGTTTTGGAAAACTTTTTATATTTAGTTATTAACTGCTTTGGTGAAAATGTTTTATATAAACTAGTTTTATATAAATGTGGATAACTCTTGTATCCTAGTGGTGTGAGTAGGGAAGTCATTTGGGAAAACCTACTGAGTTTTATACTCACCCCTTCCTTGGCAATTTGGTGCTTTTGCAGATGTTGTTTTCTGAGACACAGGTAAATGTAAAGAATCTCATTACTAATGGCTCGTGGTGATGTTTAGGAGATGCTGTGGAGCTTGGAGCTTGTGGACCACAGAGACGTGGTGTCTTTTGAGAGTCTTGAGTTGTTCTTCTTCTGTGTATTTTGATGTTTAGTTTGGTTTTTTCCACTATTGTGTACTTTGATGTGGTTTAATTTAAATTATGTTTTTGGTTGGTCTTTAGTTTGTTCATGCATCATATAGTGAATGGTTAATGTATGAGTTTTGTTTCATAAAGGTTAAATCGTCCCCCCCTTATACTTGAGACCCTTTGGCATTTATTTCCAGCCTTTGGCGTCTTGGGGATGTCGCTTAAGGCCAAGTAAGGACTTATTGTATTCTCATGCCAATGAGTATAAGCGGGTTATTACAAATGGTATCAGCTTGTTCGGTCCTTTCCTAACAAGTGGTCGTCAATGTTCTTAGTCTTGGAGTTAAAATTCCTTCTCGTCTATTACTTGGGTGGTCATCTTAGACAGGAGTAGGATTTTCAAAACTTGAAATGTATAGCATAAAAGGACGTAGCTAACCTGTTTATGCTTAACTTCAAGTTACCAGGGTATTGGGTACATAAGTGTTTTGGATACACTTCTAGAATGTTGGAAATCTCATTTTTGTGGGTTTATCCAATGAGATGAGCATGACATGCATTATAGAGGACTGACTTCCCATTAAGATTGCATATCTCAATGGTGAGTAATGAGTTATGATTTTGTTAAAAGATGAATTTTTAAAAAAAAATGCAGAATTGATTTTCAAATGAAATACTTTGAAAATAGGATATTTGGTGTATTTTGAAAATGGATTGATTTTCAAAAAGTATGTTGAATGTTTTAAAAAATGGTTGAACATGGAAAAAGGTTGTTTGAGAACAATGTTGTGATAGTTGATGTGATAGAATTTGAAATGCTAAGCCAACAGTTGCTAGAGAGTGAGATTGACGGGGTTTGTTGTTGGTTTAGAAAATGGCACCTGGTAGACATCGTCGAAACCAACCCGAAGAAGCTATGGAGAATGTGGTTACACCTGAACCACGTGTTAACCAAGAGCTGGTCTAGAGTATTGTCCAAGCCTTTCAATCTGTGGATAGGGGGAACCAGAGGAATGAGCCACGACATGTGGATCATACCATCCAATTCATGAAACAGAATCCACTGAAATTTAGGGGTGATGCTGAACCTGAGAAGGTGGAGGTCTGGCTAAGCAGGATGAATCATATATTTGATTTCATCAGCACACCGGTGGAGCTGAAATTAATGCTCGCGATGTATATGCTTGAGGATCTTGCACGTTAGTGGTGGGATTTAGTGGTTCATGATAAATTTGATGAAGGCATTACATGGGAGGATTTTGAAGAATTGTTTAACAGACAATTCTATCCTCACACGTTAAAGATCCATAAAACTACTGAATTCTTCAGCTTGAAATAGGAGAGCCTCTCTGTCACAGAGTATGTGGCTAAGTTCATGAATTTAGTCCGTTTTTTCACCATAGATTGTGGCAAGTGCTTCTTTGAAGGCACACATCTTCGAATCAGGGCTAAGGCAGGAGATTTGATCGAAGATTGTAGTGCTCTGTATTAAGGATTATAAAGAGATGGTGAACAGACCAACGGTTGCTGAACATGATATCTCAGGATCGATAGGAGGAGGCATGATGATACCCACATGAACGGGTGGGAACTCCAATGCTGGGAACAAGTGGAAGAGGGGCACCTACTTCTAAGGTGGGAGTGGAATTTGAACCAGACGGTGAGACCAATCAACCTTCCTCCATGACCCCATAGAAAAGCAGGTTGCTTTCAGTGTGGCGCAATTGATCACATGAAACGAGAATTTATAGCACCATTGAGATCATGCCACAATTGCAACAAGATGGGGCATCTTCAGTGATATTATCATAGTGCTCCACGGTCGGGTGTTCGGGACACTTCCCAGGTGTCACAAGAAACGTATGATTCGATAGGATGAGGACAGCAGAATCAGTCTCGTCAACATAACAGAGCTAGCCATGGTGATTCTCGAAATACCTTGACTCCTCAAGCAGGGAAATCTCAACAAGGCAATAAGGAGAAAAGTGCAGCAACAAAGCAAATGTATGGATCCGAACAGATGATGGTCGATGATCAGGTTGGAGCATCTACGGTGAGAGGTACGATTCTTTTGAATTCTATCCTCATGCAAGTGTTGTTCGATACTGGTGCATCAAATTCCTTTATTTCTTCTTGTATTTCAGATTTTCCATGTTTAAAATTGGAAATGATGCTTTTTGTCTTGAAACTACAAACTCCTCTTGGTGAAAGAGAATGTCAAGCCTTCATTTGTAGAGACTGTGCTATAAATGTTGATGGAGCTAAGCTGAAATGGGATTTCTCTGTGCTGGAGATGGATGTCTATGATATAATCCTAGGTATGTATTGGTTGACAAGGTTTAAGGCTCACATCAACTGTTATAGGAGAATGGTTAGTTTCACGACTGAGGAGGGAATCGAACATCTCTTTAGGGAAGAGAGAATGGTAATGAAAGGTGAAAAGAGCTTGTTGGCACCAATGATGGAAACAATCTCTTACCAGTTGGCTACATTAAACTTGGAATCAATGGACAAGATCCCGAATAACAGTTTTCCAACTGTGGTGGATCAATTTCGTGATGTTTTTTTGAAAACTTCTCAGGATTACCACCTGTAAGAGAAGTGGATCTTATGATTGATCTCCTTCCAGGGAACAGTCCTATCTCACTTCCATCTTACAGGATGGCACCAATGGAGTTAAAGGAATTGAAAGTGCATTTGGAAGAACTAGAAAGCAAAGGTTTTATTCGGCCAAGCATCTCTCTGTGGGCAGCACTAGTTTTGTTTGTAAAGAAAGAAGATGGAACTTTGAGGCTATGTGTGGATTATCGTAAACTTAACCAATTTACAATAAAGAATAGATATCCACTTCCATGCATTGATGATCTGTTCGATCAATTAAGGGGAGCTCAGTGGTTCTCCAAGATTGACTTGCGATCATGATATCACCAATTGTGAGTTCGGAAGGAGGATATTCCAAATACATCTTTTAGAAGAACATATGACCACTACGAATATGTAGTCATGACTTTTGGTCTAACGAATGCACTAGCAGTCTTCATAGATTTGAGGAATCAAATATTTCAACAATATCTGGATTCTTTTTTTGTGGTGTTTGTGGATGATATATTGGTGTATTCAAGAACAAGGGTTGAGCATGAGAAACACATGGCGATAGTGTTGGAAATCTTGAGAGAAAATCAGTTGTATGCCAAATTATCAAAGTTGGATTTTTTGATATAAGAGGTACGCTTTCTGGGCCATGTTGTTTTTGATAAAGGTGTTTCAGTGGATCCAAAAAAGATAGAAGCTATTCTTTCTTGTCAATTGCCGAAGAATGTCTTTGAAATACGACGTTTTCTTGGTCTATCTGGTTATTACCAACGCTTTTTCCGTGACTTCTCATGACTAGATTCGCCTATGATAGCATTGAAAAAGAAGAACAATGCATTTCAATGGACTGTGGAATGTCATAGATATTTTCAAGAGTTGAAAGTTCGCCTTACATCAGCACCTATCTTAATCTTTCCTGAATCAGGGCAAGGATACGTGGTGTATTGTGATGCTTTGGGAACAGGGTTGGGTTGTGTTCTCATGCAAGGAGACCATGTGGTTTCTTATGGCTCAAGGAAATTGAGGTTTCATGAGAAAAATTACCCAAAACATGATTTAGAGTTGGTTGCAGTCATCCATGCTTTGAAAACATGGAGACATTATCTCTTTGGAGAGAAATTTACTGTGTTTACGGATCACAAAATCTTGAAACAAATTTTCTCACAGTGAGATTTGAATCTTAGGCAGAGGAGATGGATGAGGTATCTTCAAATGTTCGAATTTGAATTAATGTATACACTGGGTAAGGGAAATTTGGTGGCTGATGCATTAAGCAGGAAGTCATATGCTTAGTTGGAAAAGGAAACTTCAGATGAATGGCAGTTGATGTCGGTCTTAGCCGACATGCATGTGGAATGTAAAGACTGAGGTGATGTTGCGGTTTTATTTTTAGCTACGCTTGTTCCTGATCTGGTAAAAGTGGTCAAAGAGGCACAAACATCTGATGTTGAATGTCTGGTAATGAGTTTAAAACTCAATGGTGGGGAGACCATTGATGACTGGAAACTTGATGGGGGTTCAGTTTTGTGTTTCAGAGATCGGATGGGTTGTACCCATGGTTTGGCAGGAACAACTCCTTCATGCTTAGCACCATTAAAGATGGGTTGTATATCCAGGTACAAAGAAGATGTATAAGGTGCTAAAGGCGCAGTTTTGGTGGAGCGGCATGAGAAGGAAGGTGGCTGAGTTCGTCTCGCGATGCTTAAATTGTCAGCAGGTTAAAGTAGAGCATCAGAGACCAGCTGGTATGTTACAGTCTTTACCTATCCCAGTGTGGAAATGGGAGCATATAGCAATGGATTTTGTTACAAGTATTCCAATAATGGTCCGGAAACACGATGCCATTTGGGATAGTGGATCGTCTAAACCCATTTTATCCCGATTCATGAAACTCATATGGTGGAAGATCTTTCAAAAATCTATATCCGAGAAGTGGTAAAGAGACATGGTGTACCAGTGTCTATCATCTCAGATAGAGATCCGAGGTTTACATCTCATTTCCGTAAATCCTTACAACAAGCCCTTGGGACTCAGTTAACTATGCGCACGTCGTATCATCCTCAGACGGATGGGAAATCCGAGAGGATGATATAGATATTGGAAGACATGTTGCGGGCTTGTGTAATGGATTTTAGTGGATCATGGGAGGATAATATACCCCTAGTGGAGTTATCATACAATAACAGTTATCAAGCCTCGATACGCATGGCTCTGTTTGAAGCATTGTATGGGCGTCCTTGTCATTCTCCACTATGCTGGGTGAAAACTGGTGAAACTTCACTAGTTGGGCCGAGCCTTGTCCAAGAAACAACGGAGAAGATTCAGTTGATTAGAAAGAGGATGGAGACGGATCAGAGTCATCATAAATCTTATGCAGATCACTGTCGAAGACCGTTTTCGTTCATTGTGGGTGATCATGTCTTCTTGATGATCTCTCCAAGACTTGGACATCGTCATTTCGGGAAGCAGAGAAAGTTATCTCCTAGATATATTGGCCCTTTTGAGATACTGTAATGGGTTGGAGAGGTGGCATATCAGTTTTCATTACCACCAGGTTCAGTTCGGTGCACAATGTGTTTAATGTATCTCAGTTGAAGAAGTATCAACCCGATCCTAACCATGTGATCAGATGGGATCAAATTGACCTAGAGCCGGATGCTTCATTGGTACATATCCCAGTGCGGATTGTGGATAGGAAGGATAATCTCTTGCGTGGAAAAATCATCGTTCTAGTGCGGGTTTTGTGGCAACATGGTCAGATTCAGGAAGAGACTTGGGAATGTGAGAAAGAAATCAAGGAGCAGTGGCCAGAACTCTTTCGGTCAAGCAATGGTTTTCTACTTTCCAGGGATGGAAAGGCCAATGGTGGGGAGAATGTAGTACCACCGGTTTCTGGTATGTAACCCTTACTTGATGATTTTCATGGTTTTAAAGTTAAGGGTATTGAATGAGAGAGTCAGGAGAACTTGGAATGATGTTTTGAGGCAAAGGGGAAGTTGCATGGTTAGCGCACAGTTTGTCTAACCATGCAGCCAAACCATGCGTAGTGGGTCTTGTAGGTAGTGGATTCCACAATGTTAGTGCACGGTTTGTCTAATCGTGCATCCAAACCATGCGAGAGGGGTGGCTGAGGCAGTATCCAACGCACGGTTAGCGCACGGTTTGTCAAACCGTGCAGACTAACAGTGCAGTCACTTAAAATTAGATCCTTAAATTGTGGATCTAGCTCGTTTTTCCTCTAATTGCCTCATTAAAGCTCCTAAGCGGCCCTAAATTGGGATTTTCGTTCTCTTAAGGTCAAAGAGGGTTCTCCCATCATTCTGGAGGCGATCCAAAGGCTTATCTTGGTGAATCGAAGCCAGATTCTTGAGGTATGTGATCATTCTCCTTCGTTCTTGAATGGTTTCTTAGATCTACTTAGATCCAATTCTCCCTTTCTTTTGGTTTCTTAGATCTATTCCCTTTAGGGGTAGACCTAAGTATTTGGATTCCAAATATGTTGAGATATGGTCTTGGTTGTGTTTGGAGAAGAGATCTAATGTGGGTTTTCAGAGATTTGACCCGGTGTTCTTGAGCATTCTTCGTCCGTTGCATGGTTTCACCTTTTTGTTGAGGTAGGTGGCTTCACTCTCGACTCCTCTTGTTAAAATTGGTTGTCTTAGTTTCAAATTGGTTATTTGAATGGAATTTATTGTGAAAATCATGGAATAAATCTTCTTTTATGATGATATATGGTAGTGATGAAATTGTGAAATCTTGGTGAATTGTGTGCAAAGTGATTTGGCTATTTGAATTTAAAATGTTGATTTTAAATTATGAAATTTCTGAAATTTTAAATGGTTGATGAGAAATGAGTTTTCAATAAAAAGGGAGTAATTTTGAAATGGTTTTGATGGATTAGTTTTCAATAAAAATGGAGTTTTATTGAAATGGTTTAAATTGGTTGAACACACTTGGTTTTGATGGAAATAGTTTTCAATAAAAGGTATTTTATTGAAAGGTTGATTTTGGAATGATTGTTGGAAATGTGTAGTGTGTGTTCATATTGCATTGTATGAGGCTTGGTTGAAATAAGACCTTGTGCTCGGTGCCAAATGTTTAATGGAACATGGTAACTATATGTACGAGGCTTGATTGAAATATGACCTTGTGCTCGGTGCTAAAGGTGTAATGGAACATGGGAAGTAATTACCTTGTGACGACTTGGTAGATCGATGAGAAACCGCTCATGAGCATGAAACTATCATAATGAAGCATGCATGGTTGATTTCATGGGTTTTTAAAATGGTTGGGAATGCCAAAATGGGATGGTTGTGAAACAGTTTTGAAATTCGTTTGGTTATTTTTATGGAAAAATAACGTGTTGGAAAAGCTGGTTTAAATTGAACATTCATCCTTTTGAGTATGGATGGTTTTGGAAAACTTGTTTATATTTAGTTATAAACTTCTTTGGTGAAAATGTTTTATATAAACCATATTTATATAAATGTGGCTAACTCTTCTATCCTAGTGGCATGAGTTGGGAAGTCATTGGGGAAAACCTACTGAGTTTTATACTCACCCATGATTTGGCACTTTGGTGCTTTTGCAGATGTTGTTTTCCAAGACATAGGAAAAGGTAAATCATCGCATTACTAATGGATCATGGTGATGTTTTGAAGATGTTGTGGATCTTGGAGCTTGTGGACCACGAAGACATGGTGTCTTTTGAGAGTCTAGAGTTGTTCTTCCACTGTGTATTTTGATGTTTGGTTTGGTTTTTTCCGCTATTGTGTACTCTGATGTGGTTTAATTTAAATGAAGTTGTTGGTTGGCCTTTAGTTTGTTCATGCATCATATATTGAATGGTTAATGGATGGGTTTTGTTTCTTAAAGGGTAAATCGTCCCCCACTTATACTTGAGACCCTTCAGCATTTATTGTCATCCTTTGGTGTCTTGGGGATGTCGCTTAATGCCAAGTAATGACTTGTTGTATTCTCAAGCCAATGAATATAAGCGATTCATTACACATTTGGTCACATTACTATTCATAAGTGTGAAATTACTATTCATAATTTACTATTCACTAAAAATTAATTTGATATTATTAGACTCTAAATTTTATATTGAACACAATTGTAGAATACCGTTTTTTTTAAATCATTACACAATAATAATTATTTAAGGTTTACATAAATATTTTAAAATATCCTTTTTTTCCAAAAAAAAATCATCAATAATATACATCTTATATTTATCCAAACATTTGAAATTTACAAACATTACCATAAAAAGAAAATAGAAATTTAATTTATATCAAAGGATTACACAAAGCAGCTAAGGTCTCATTATATAGACCCTTATAATACTAGCATAGGATCTAAGTGTAAGGTGTGATAAGGTGATAGAATCATGGGGCAGCTCGACCAACATTCCTCGAGTGGTGACCTCTATCTTCTTGAACTTCTCCCGTAGGCGATTTTGTTCAAACTTCACATGATGAAGTTTGACTTGGGCTTGGTACAGAGCAAAGCCCAGTGGGGCTACCTCATTCCGAAGTTCCATCAGATGGGCTTTGAATTTCCCGAGAATACTGGATGAGTCCCTTTAATCTTCTTTCTGTATTAATTAACCAAGATCACTTGTATTTATAAACAAATAATGTAACATTAAGAGTTTAGCTTCCAACTGTCATATTGACTAACGATCATATAACAGTCGAAACCCAACGGTCTCATTTAATTATACTCACTTATTTAATTAAATAATATAGTTTTTTTTAGTATAAAATAAAAAAACACACAAAATTATGAAACAAATATTAATAAAAAGTTCAGGTCGTTATAGTGTAGGTTGAGCATCATGTTCCCGGTGATTTTCTTACAAAACTCGATATTCGCTAGTGGAAGTGGGGGGGAAATTTTGGTTGGCTTCCACAATATATTACCTGGAGATCAGGGTGGTTATTATTCTATATGGTTGATCATGGAATACTTGATGAAATACTCTCACTCCATAGTAGTTAAGGAGTCAAGCCTAGTAAAAGTTATGTCAATGCAGTATAGGGTGGATATAGTGGGGCTTTATGGGTAACAAAGATGATTATATCTAATCATCTTCCCCATTTTACCTATAGAGTTTGGAGAGTTCTATAACATGATTTCAGGTCTCAGTTATGACTTTGAACCTCTTTTTATCTATATATGGATGTTTAGATATAGAAAAACCTCCATTCTTATAAGTAAAGGTTGTGTGCATTCATTCTATATTTTTGAGGTTATAAGATCCCTATTTTTCATCTAGTTATGGATACATTTAAACTATTTAAAACCATTTGTTTTACCTTAATTGAAGTGTCCAAGAGTTTAGTGGATGTTTCAAGATAATTCGGAAGGGTTTGGGGGTTTGGAGTTAGGGTTTTTAAAGAGACAGATTGAGGCACATAATTAGCTCAAGGATTGGAAAAATGTGCACCTCAACCATGTGGCTCAAAAAGGTAGGATAATGGTTTGATAAACCATGAAAATGGTTCCAAGAAACCATGAAAATATATAATAAATTTTGGTTCTAATACACATGGTTTTTGCATGGTTTTTCTAATCTTTGACATCAACCATGCAAGGTATAGAATTCCTAGATAGTAGATAAACATTGTTGACTCGTAGTTTGGTAAACCATGAAACCAAACCATGCACCCCTTTAAAAGTATGTATATTACTATTTTTCCTATATTAATTTAAGTATAATTTATCTTATTATCCTCACCACTTGTCCATAATAGCCGTAAGAGGCTCTCCCTTTCCCCACTTCAAGGTTTTGGTGAAAATCCTTCATTCAGACTCTAATTTGTTCATTGTTCATTGTGTTAGATCACCCTTAGTAAGAATGGAAGCCATTTATCTTAATTTTTCTATTTTATTTTTTCTTATTTGGTATTATCCTTTATTGAAATAATATACCAAATTTCATGGATTTTGTATATTTTTAAAATTTAACGCATTTTAGTCCAAATTTGAGGCTGATACTTGATGAGTATTCTTCTATATGGATAAGGTAGGTTGTCTATTAGTTTTCTCTAGAATTATTGATATTTATGAAATGAATTGTTGTTCCACATGATGGATATTGAGCATATTTCCCTAATATGTGTAACTCCTTAAATTAATCTTGTAGACCATGACTTGGATGTTCTTTAAGGCCCTTTGACCCCTTAGAGGTTTGAGGTCATAACCTAAACCACCCCTTAGGATGTCTATGAATAAATGGCCTTGAGAACTTTTCATTACTTATAACCAAAAAACCCCTAAGGAGTGCTTTGTTTGGAACTTATAAAATGAATGAATTAAATGAATTAATTAAATTGTAAAATGGAATGGATACTTCACTTGGATCTTGATCACTTAATATGTTATTATTGATTATATTTATGGACCTGGACAACTATAAAGGTGTTCCTAGCATTGAGTAAGACTTGAATTCCTAGAGGGGAATACCTAGGGTGAACTAATTGGAAACCAAATGATACATTGATGTGTCTTGAAAGATGCATACCACACTTGGATTCATCCAATGTCTTAGATTTGTGAATTCTGTGGTTAGACATCAATGTTCACTTGCATACTATAGAAAATTTTAATACCTGGAATAATCTCCTAGGATTTAGATTGATGTACTCAAACACTGGATTCCGTGGATGATATACTTAGACTCCAATATATTATATCAAGATATTATCATGGATTTTTCCTTAGGCTCGATAAGAAACTTTTATAGTGTAATGCTAAGGGTTTACCCCTTGGATTACACACATACCCAATAGCCTGACATCTTTGTTGATCGCTATGAGTGGGATCAAATTTCTAAATTCATGAATTACATGGGTCTGACATGGATCCCTTGTGATTATTATACTTGGATACCTTTTCTATGTTACTTGAGTACTGACCAATTAATGGTCATATACACAAAGACACCTGTTTTAGGTTGAAACAAGTAAGGTCATCTAGGTATCCCATGAGGATCTTGAGCTCAACATGGTTTATTTTTACATTTTATTAATTTTATTATAAATACAAACTATATATTTTATATAAATAAAATAGATTTCTATTAGACACTATTTATGGTGGCCTACTATGTTTTACTCACACCCTTTTCAGGTCTCCCTTTGGTACTAGAAAAACTTCATGGATGCAGTTAAGGATAAAGGGAAACATCCATGTATGGATTCTTGATTTCTTATTAGGTTGGGAGATTAGAGGAAGATGAATAGGACAGTGCTCAGGATGACCTTGGAGATAGTTGTTTTTGGTCTTTTTTTCTTTTTTATATGACGGTACTATTGTATGTATGCTTCTATGTGTACTTATTTCATGTTTTGTATAGACATGAAATTATCTATATATAATGTTGATTTTTTCTTTGTGTATATTTATTATTATTCGGATCATTTACTTATGTTTCCTTATAATTTATATTTTTTATGTATTATTTACACTAATTATTTATTAATTTACTATTATTTTGAAATCTATTAAAGATGGTATAGTCTCCCAACCATTCCACAATACACCCTCATTGTTAGTCGGCAACCTATTATATATGGGGAGGTTTCATTGAGACCTTGTGGCTGACCAGACTTGTCACTTGTTTATGAATCATTCCCAGGACGTCACAAATTTGTATCAAAGAGGATTATTTTTTTTACTTTTTATTACTATTTTTGGTTGGTTGATAGGTGACTAGAAAGTTTCAAGACTTGGTAATTATTCATGCATGGGAGTAGGTAACCCACATTCCATGGTAAAATCAATGTGTTTAGGGATGTGAGTTGTTATTATGGATTTTTCATATTATGGTTGTATTAATATCTCTATTGTGTGATGCACATGCCTCGATATATTTTTTTATGGATTTTCACCCATTAGCTGGTATGGAAATGGAGCATTTTCTCATGCATCATCATAGGAACATAAGGATTTATATCTCATTCATCTTCCATGCAAGGTATATTTAATCATTTTATTGCTAATTTTCAATTATGTGTGCATTAGTTGTTATATGTGTAATTTCTATTATTTTGTGTATGAATAAATGAAAATAAATTAGTAACTTAATTTTTATGCATCAACCTAAATGGTGTTTTCCCCCATAGCTTTATTATGGAACTTTAAATAACCATTTCTTACATGGTTTAAGCTATATAACCTTGGTTACATAAGAAGAAACTCTTATTTGGATGTATTTAAATGGATTGCTAATTAAAATTTATATGGTTATGGCTATGTAAGTTGGGAATGAAAATATGTATTACTTAACCATAACATATGGACTTATTACATTCTATAAAGGAATATAAAAGGATAGATTTGGTTAAATGAAATACCAATTGTAACTTATAAAGTTTATATCTTTATAAATTGGGAAAATAAATCTGTATAAATGAACCCTTATATGAATACTTGAAAAATATAAATTATTAATTTTGAAAAAAAATGTTTTTCGTTAAATGGGGTTTAGAATTTCCACATAGATAGAATTTTACTCAATAACTTGAAACTGACACTCCATATAATATAAACCTCATGATTAAGACTTGAACCATTACTTTTTAACATGAATTTAGAAACAGGTAGTGGGTTAGTGTGTGTCCCATGGTAAGGTCTTATACCTGTCCTGTTTTAAAATTTGTAATCTCTTTATCCTTATAGCTTGTTATGAGGTGTGTTCTTGAAATGGTGGATTTATTCAACCATTAATGCCTAGGGTAAAATGTGAGGAAGGTGGCGATGACCATGCTCCTGAAGTGGGGGTTCTTGAAGCACCATCAGTTCTATTACCTCATGTTGTACCACATTGTTTTCTTTTTACTAGGTATTAATGAACAACTCGGAGAGGGTTTACTATGTCTGGTATAGTCAATGGATGGAGCTCCCTAACTTGAACCAACAATTTCAGAGTTAAACAAGGAATTCCAGCAGTAGAACCCACCAACTGTTTCAGGGGAAGGTGTTCCCTTGATTATAAATCTTAATTAGTGGATATTATTAAAATATTTGAGCATCTAGATATACCTTTGGAAAGGAGGGTGAATCTCTCATTGTTCATGATTTATAGATCTTCCAGTTAGTGGTGGGATATCCTTATAGAGAAATATTAGGATCAAGGTATGTCCTAGAGGGATTTTGAGGATACTTTTAATGATTAATTCTTCCTAGAAATTTTAAGAGATGATTGAGAAATTGATTTCATGCATATAGAATCAGGAACTATGTCTGTCGTGGATTACTAAACTTGTTTTATGGAGCACCAGTTATTTTTAACACTTTTTCTAGTGAAAAGTTGTATAGGGAGAGATGTTTTGAGGATGGGCTCCGGTATGCCATTCAATATGAGTTCACCATCTTCCAACTGACTACCATATCTAAAATGGTGAAATAAATCCTTATCTTTGAGCATAATATAAGGTAATATGAGGGTATGGGGCTTGGTATTTTGGTACCTAGATAGGGGATTGGTTCGTCCAGTGGTAGGAAGCGTCTCTTGGAGAATTCTCAAGAGACCAGTGGTAGTTAGAGTATACACACTATCAGTTATATGGTATGCCATCAATGAAGAAGGCTGGGTAATACAAAGCTCTTATGTAATAGAGACTCAGTAGAGTGTTAATCCTATAGTAGAATTGGAAATCTACAGAGGTTTTATAGGACCATTTAATTTGTTCCCAATGAGAGAGAATCATCACCATCTTTGAATTTTGGAATGTGATCTATGGAACCATGCTAGTTAGGAAGCTAGTTTACTAGAGTCCATTTATGATAAGGAAGTGGATGAGGTCAAGGAAGTTAAATATAAGTTGTGCATTGAAAATAGAGAAGAGCTACTTAGGGACGTCAAGTTGTAGCTATGGTCTATGGATCTGTCCAGTTATATATATTATAACCTACACCTAAGGAGCGAACGCCAAAAAAACACGTCTTTCACAACGCTATCAATAAAACATTGATAAAGGGGGCCTTTTATCAGCTCTTTTTTTTAGTTCTGATAAAAGGTTTTTCTATCATTTCTTTTTTAGAGATGATAAAGTGAAATGAAAAAATTAAATAAGAAAAATAGAAATGATTTTATTAAAAATAATAATAATAATTTTACTAATAAAGTAATTATTAATAAAAGTGAATAAATTTATTATACTATATATAAATTATAAATACTAATAAATAATATGTATTAATTATATTGATATATGTAAAATAAAAGTTAAAGAAAAAAAATTAGAAACAAGTAAATTGAGAAAAATATTAAAAAATTAATGGCTAAATAGTTATTGATAAAATTAATAAATAGTATATATTAAATATATAGATATATTTGAATGTATATAAATATTATTCATATAACAAAAAATATTTCTTTTTTACAATAGTCATATATTTAGTGAAGAATGGTTTATAATTAAAAATTAATATGAATTGAAAATGCTGACCAATTGCATCGATTAATTGACATAATTTAATGTCATTTGATTTTTCAATTTAACATATATCAAACGTGTGTTATATTTATTTCACATATACAAAATTAATTAATTTTTATATACAATACACACACATAAATATTTACTTAATTAATGAAATCTTATATAGAAACACATACACCTAATATTTATGTAATTTATACAAATTTTAGTATTAATTTAATAATTTCATTATAAAATGGTGCATTTAATATATAATTTTTTTAATTAATAAATTCTATTTATTATTTTTAATTTTATTATAACTAGGTATTAATTCACTTTTAATATGTTTTTTTTCAAAATTTAATCAACTTCTATTATTTATTTATATTTATTTATTTTCTATGTTTTAATATTTTCAATATGTATTCATATTTATTTCAATATATATCCATATTTTTTAATAATTTATATTTAATTAATAAAACTTATCCATTTTTTCAGTATTGTTAAAATGTATTCATTTTTAATTATTCAATTTCACTCATTTTTAATATGCATGCACTTAATATTAAATATTCATTACTAATGTTAAAAATATATTTGTAAATAAATATTTATAAATAAACATATTTATATTATATATTTATTGTATTTATACATTTATACATTTATATTTATAAATAAATAAATACTTTTTTACAAGTACTTATATAATTATTAAAAAATAATTATATATTTTTAAATAATTATAAAATTATGATAAATTTAGTTAAATAATGAATATATTTACTATATTTATATTTACTTTTTTTTATTAAATGTATATATATAATTATATAAATATATTTAATGATATAAATATATTTACTATATTTATATTTACATATATTTATTATATATATATATATATAATTATATAAATATGTATAATTATATAGATATATAAATATATAAATATTATTTTTAAACGAAATTATATAATTATAAATAAATAATTATATATTTAAATAATTATAAACTAATAATAAATATATTTAAATAATGAATATATTTACTATATTTATAAGTATATATATTTATTAATATATATATATATATATATTTACATATTTTTTTATTTATAATAATAATTATAAATAATTTATCATCACTTTAGTAATAAGTGTGGATAAAAGACATCTTTATGAGCACTTTTTCAGTGTTGATAATGATATAGCTTTATTAGTGCTAAATAAACACTAATAAAAGTCATCTTTATTAGTGCTAAAATTTTAGTGATTATAAAGATCTATTTTACGAGTGACTATTAATTTAGCATTGATAAAAGGGATCTTTATCATCATTTTTTGGAAGTACTAATAAAAGTGTCCCGATCTATTTAAATAACTCTAACCAATCATGAACCATTCGCGCTATCTGATGTATTCCCAGAATCCACCTACTGTTGGTGCTTATCCTCATTTAATCCACATTCAAATCAAACCTTGAATCAAGGCTTGAACAATTCCTAGGCTCAAAACCAAGGGTCAAATGAATCCAAGGATCAAACAAATTCTAGGTTTGCAAATATCTCTACTTTCTCTCGAATGATTCAAATATAAGGTATGTTATTTTCTTCTCCTCCTCACTAATTGATCACTTGTTTTGCGATATATATATTACTTTTTTTATCATCATTATTTATTTATTGTTGGTATATCCCTATCTTCAATAGTGTACACTTATTTATTTGAGACTTTTTCACCAGAGTACCCCAACAACATGCTTCATGAGTTATACAAGAGTATGAATATATTCCAAATTACATTTAAGAGGGCTGTTGGTATGTTTTGATAAAGAATTAAAAAGATGATATAACCAGTGATAATTATCCCATTTAAATGACCACTTAAGGGAACACCCATATTCCTTCAAACCTTATAATATATCATCTAGATATTATAATTAAAACTTGTGAGCAACTTGAGAGATAGATCCTATTTGAAGATCTATAGTAACCTTAAATGTCAACAGCCACCTGATAGAGAATATCCAAGAGAAACGGACCATGTCCATCAATTGTGATGTACTAATGAGTAATATAAATATTATTTTGTACCACCCCATAACAGTTTTATTATATACTCAACCCCATAATCTAATATAGAATACTTTACCACATAATGAAATTCATTCTTAATCATTCTTCTTAAAATTGTAATCCCCTTTAGATCATTAAATATATATATATGACTAAAACATACTAAATAAGATCTGAGTATTATTATAAATGGGTGAGATGAAATACTTATCATAATGAATTTATATATACTTTGAGTGTACATATATATCATAGTGAACAAACTCCAAGGGTTGTTTCATTTAAAACTATAATTTATTATTTCAATTATTTACAATTTCCACATTTTAAATAGTAAAAAATATCTATCATTTTTATCTTTTTATCATAGAAACATCTCAACCCACCCTTTTAAATTTAGTATTTAAATGTATCATTGTCTAATATGGTCAATTTTTCACTACCACAAATCAATTTCCTCTTTCAAACAAAATTAATATAAAATTTTACCAACCCCAAATTATAATTCATAGAGGCCCCAATGATTCATATATCATAAAATGTTCCCACTAAGACCCCCTGAATCATAGACAATAATGTGTATCCACCCTAGAAAAAATATAACCTTCAATAGGATATGAGTTAATAACTAGTTCCAATAGTGTAATTCTCACAAATGGGATAGATTTTCCCTTTTAGAGAACATAATAGAGTACAAATATCATCCTCATAAGTTTCATCTACCAAATAATTATTATTTCAATTTGTTACTTGAGACTCATCCCCCATCTCTTTTATATTACTTTTATTACTATGTGAATTAATTATCCTATGGATGATTACTGCTTAGAGTTTTTCAAGAAACATTGGTCCATGTCCACAAGATATGGAGTATGAGTGTCAAAAAATAAAATGAAATAATAAATGTTCGAGAGATGAGTTAATGAGGATAATAGTTGTCTATAACTTTCACCTTTGATAGAATTCAGAGGATAACACCTACCATAGTGGAGTAATTATTTTCTTAAATTCAATTTCCCATTTTCTTTAAATCATACTGAAATTATTTAAAAGAATCAAATGTTGTGTTTCCCTTATTAGAATTATCTATAAATTTCACCTTTTATAATGATTTTATTATGTTTATTTATTTATTTTAAAAAATGAATATTTTATGTACCCAATAGGAGAGATATGAATCTAAAATGGATGAATTCTAATATTTTGAAAAACATGTATGAAGATGTAGTTAAAGTGCTTATCAAGTCTATAATAGAGAATGCATATGAACCTTCTCAAATCCTTTTTACATTATTAAATTTTTGTTATTTAAGAAAAAAATTTCTGTTAGAGTTGGAAGAACATTTTATTTGTTATGGAATATATCGGAGCTATAAATGATGGACTAAACATGGGAAAACTAAATTTTCACACCAACTGAGATGATGCTGTGATTTATAGATCATTTTATATGATTTCTAATGTAAATGTTGATGGATATTGCATGGAAGAAATGAAAATGGCAATTGAAGATTACCTTCATGATTATCCAAAGTTGTTTGAGAAGTTAAATAGATATGCTAAGAGACCATTATATGTCGGTTGTACTAAATACACAACATTTTCAGCTGTATTGAAGTTATATAATTTGAAAGCTAGAAGTGGATGGAGTTACAATAGCTTTACAGAACTACATGGTCTCTTGAATGATATTCTACAAGAAGAAAATGAATTACCATGTAACATATAGTGCTAAAAAAATGATACATTAAATAGGAATGATCTATAAAAAAATAAATTCTTTTCCAAATGGTTGAAAATTGTTTCTCAAGAACTATGAATCAATCATAAAATAACCTAAGTGTAGCATGGATCGATACAAGAAAAATTAATCAAGTCCTTAAAAATTTTATGGTACTTTCCTATCATTAAATAATTTATAAGGATGTATGGATGTTAAGAAACTGTGTGACAATTGACAGGGCATGTAGATACAGGAATTAAATATGGGAACCTACTTCATCTAGAAGGTTATCCTCCGTGGATTAAAATTGATTATGATTATTATAAATTTGTAAATGGGCTGAGAAACTTTTGTCTTGTATTATCTATAGATGTAATAAATACTTTTTGTGTCCATAGTATTACTCATAGTGTGTTTCCCATCATTTTGTTAAATAATAAAATTTCACCATAGTTATGCATCAAACACAAATAAATTATGTTTTCAATGCTTGTATCTGAACCAAAGAAACCCAATAATGATATTGATGTATATTTAGACCCACTGATGGAATATCTGAAATTGATGTGGGATATAGGTGTTATAATGTATGATTCTGATACAAGTGAAGAATTTACATTAAGGGCCATGTTTTATAGGATGATAAATGAATTTCCTACCTATGGAAATTTATAAGGATATATCATTAAAGTAATGTTTCGTTGTCCCATTTTGTGAAGAATGCACACCCTTAGTTCAGTAGAAACATTCCTCAATGATTGTGTGTTTAGAACATTAGAAATTCTTACTTCGATGAAATAAATATCGATCCTAGATGATAGTATTCAATTGGAATATCGAACAAGGTACAAAACATATCCACTAATGAGGGATCAACTATTTAATAAAGTAAAATATATTGGAACTATTTTTGGTAAACCATTTTTGAAAAACCTCAAGAGATCAACTTTGAAGAAAATATCTATTTACATTTAATTACCATATGGAATTATTTTTATGTTTGAAATTTTCTTTATGTCATGCATACTGAAAAAAATAGATAGTGTTATTTGAACGTTAGTAAATGTTCCAAAAAAAAGAATGATGACATCAAGTCTAGGTCAGAAAATATTTACATGGGGATAAGGGAAGAGTTGGTATCAGTGAAGGGTAAAGGGCATACTCTTCTTCTACCAGAATCTTACACAATATCAAGACAGGAAAAATTTCAACTTTTCCCTTTCCTTAATAGCGTAAAATTTACAAAGGGGTATTCGTCAAATATCAAGAATCTCACATTAATTACTAATTTTAAGTTATAGGTACTAAAATCACATGAATATCAGGTTTTGATACAAGATTTGATGTGTGTTTCTTTTTATTGAATTCTGACTAAAAATGTACAATATTCATTAAACCGATTCTATTTCTTTGTCAAATACATATACAGTAAAGTTATCAACCTGGTGAAGTTTCTAATCATGAATAAGGAGGTTACAATAATATTATTTTAATTAGGTTTGTTCTTACCACCATCATTCATTAATATAATGGTCCACCTGATGGTTCACTTAGTTAAAATATGTGGTCATGTCCATTACATATGGATGTACCCCATTTAATCGTATATGCAAATTTTGAAAGGGTATGTCAAGGATCGAATTCATCCAGAAGGTTTTATTGTATAATGACATTTTTTTGAATAATATGTTGAATTATGTACCAATTTCCTAACATATGATGACAACATCATTCTCCCAAAGTCTTATCACAGTGGAAAACTTATGAGAGAAGGGATTTCCAGAAGATATGTTGTTACAATTACCTTGACATAACAGGAGCAAGAACACCTATACATTTTAAATCATAGTGAATATGTTGATCCATAAATTGAAGCACACAAATAAATTATTAGATATTTGAATCCATCAAGGGTTAAAACATCGATATCAAATAAACATAATCAATAGTTTATAGGATGGTTCCACGATCAAATCTATAAGGAGTGAATTTAATTATCGAATTACATCAATGGATAGCTATGGGACTAAATTAAATTTTATATCTTACACATTTTTTGTAATTAATGACTATATGTTCTATATAAAAAACACAATGACTACAGTATGATGAAAGAGAGTGGTGTTAATCTTATGGAAAAAGTAATACACATATTTTTTTAAGGATATATATCAAATTTATGAAAATATATCATTTTTTGTCACTATAGAATAGATATACGAGTTGGATTATACAACATTTCAAGTGTCGTTTTTTATTGAAATGGGTTAAAAATAGAAGTGAAGTAATATTGATGAAATGGGCTTCATAAAGGTGAATTTTAGTTTAGAAGAGGAAAATATGACCCATTCATAATAGAATCACAAGTATTACAAGTATTTTATGTCTTAGATCTAGCAAACAATAATTTGTTGATTTTCCTATTGGTGATTAAAAAAAAATCTGGTCAAATTAAAATTCAATTGTTGGTGACCCTTTAATAGGGAGATCACAATCAGTTCATGTCGATACTAATGTATAAAATGTATTCTATATTATATTGGACCACAAATAGGGGATTTAGATTCTTGATAGAGGAGAAATTACCTACAACCTTTATAAAAATAAATAGAGTTTAGTGAGAAGGTAAAAAACATAATATACTATGTTTTTCCTCATAGTATTATATGTTTTCCAATGTATTAACATGATTTAAATTAAATGTTAACTACTCATGTACACAATATCTTCTGAACATGAGGGTGTTACCAATCACATGGAATAAAAAACTATAACAAAAGAACCCCTCTGGAAAGATGTAAAGGTAATGTTATGATATAACTTCTCTATTTTACTGAATTTTTTAATGAAACATTGATTTAATTTTAATTATTAAATGCAGAGTTTTTTATTTTATAATATCTATTCCCATATTTCATTCCTTTCTACACCAAAATTTCCATATACTTATTCTCCCAAAAAGGTGAATTTTTAATACTTATTTAATTAATTTTATCATCATTTTATCTACTATTTGTAAGTTAATTTTTTATCATTTTTATCTAATACTTCTTTAGTTTTTTCACATATCTTTTGGGAATTCATATTTTTAGTGTTCATTTATTTTAGAATATTTTTATTCAACTTTCATTCCTTTCTAAAGAAAAAATTCCAAAGACTTGTTCTCCTTCAAAAGTTGAATTCCTATAACTTATTTAATTAATTTTGTAATCATTTTATCTCATATTTGTAAGTTAATTTCATTATCATTTTTATCAAATATTTATTTATTTATTTCACATATATGTTGGTAAATAATATTTTCAGATTTCATTTATTTTTGAATATTTCATTCCATCTTTTATGCCTTTCTGCACTAAAACTTCCACAAATTTCTTCTCCCTCAAAAGGTGAATTCCTACAACTTATTTATTTATTATTTTCATCATTTTATATTCTATTGTTATGTTAATTTCCATATCATATTGATCTAATTATTATTTATTTTTTTCCTAGATATTTTGGGAATTCATATTTTCATAGTTTTTTTATTTTAAAATATTTTTATCTATCATTCATACCTTTCTATACCAAAGATTCCATAAACTTATTCTCCCTAAAAAGGTTAATTCATACTAATTATTTAATTAATTTTGTAATTATTTTATATAATATATTAATGTTTACTTCCTTATCATTTTTATATAATAATAATTTCATTTTTTTCACAGTTCTTTTGTAAAGTCACATTCTCACATTTTTTTTTTATTTTAGAAGATTTTTGTCCATCATTCATGCCTTTCTGCACCAAAACTTCTATATGATTATTCTCCCTCAAAACTTATTAACCACTAAAATGTTGAAATTTATCAATTTTCTTTATATTAGCTCTACTAACTTTGTAAAAAGAGAAAATACACTATCTTTACTCAACCACATAAGTAATATTAATGTTTTCCCATTAAAATTATTGTCTATATAATTAATTTATCATTTCATATTTATGTTTAATTTATTTATTTTTAGTATTACTCACATAATAATTGTATTCTTATGTAGGTGGATGATTTTATTCAAGTTGGGTGGTTTTTTCAAAGCTTTTCATGCTCATGAGAGATTGGACTTTTAGGGTGCAACTAGGATAATGGAAATAGGGAATTGGGTCAATAATGTGTATAACCATCATGAAAAGTTTAATTCATACTAATTATTTAATTAATTTTGTCATAATTTTATCTACTATTATTAAGTTAATTTCCTTATCATTTTTATCTAATAATTCTTTAGTTTTTTTAAAATCTCTTTTGGGAATTCATATTTTGCTTTAAAATGTCTTCAAATAAGACACAAAATAGATAACATGTTTCTTTCTACTAATGTTACCATGCTTTCTGTTTTCTTTATTTATCGAACTGCAATACTGTATATTGAGTCATTGTTCTTAGCTGAAAATGCAGTTTTGGAAGTTTGAAAAATAAATCCAATGGAAAGAATGGTAATATTTGTAGTTGATATTGTTTTGAGACTTTGGGACATGTAGGTATTATTCATACCTCAACTTGATAGAACATGTGACCTATATGACTAAAGCGATTCTTTTTATTTAAAATTGACATTAATTATAGTAAAAAAGTCAATTACTATACCCAAATCTGAGAAAATGAAATCATTTTGTTTTGATACTTTAAGAAAATAGTCCATAATTAATTTTTTTATGTGTATTAATTAGTCGTACCTCAATATTACACACGATTTTCTCTATATGAATCAATTTATCTGTTATCAGTTTAAAATTAACATTTTAGTTTAAAAAGTGTTAATCACTAAAAACCAATAAAATGCAGTTGGATTGTCTTGATAATTATGAAAATGATTCATAAGTCATTTTATATTTTTAGTAATTATCCTCACCCCAATATGATACATGATGTTCCCCATATGACTCAAAATTCCCATAATTAGTTTAAAACTGACATTTTAGTGTATAAAATAGAACTCACTCAAAACCAAGAAAATGTATTAGGATTTTCTTGATAATTTAAGATAAGGATTAATAAGTGGTTTATTATGTGTATGACTCAGTATCACATCAAAGAAAAACATGTTGTGACTGGTATGACTCAAAGTGCATGTTTCTAGTTTAAAATGACATATTAGTAGAAAAGACAAGTGATGTACTCAAAACCGATAAAACACATTCATATTATTTTGATACTTTATGAAATTTATCCATAAGACATTTTATATGTGTATGAATTATCCTTACCTAAATATGATGAAAAATATGACCGGTATAACTCCAGGTGAGACTTTTTATTTAAATTTGACATTAATTTTAGTAAAAAATAAAACTAACACACTCAAAAATGAGCAAATGCATTCATATTGTTTTAATACTTCAGAAAAATGATCCATAAGTCATTTTTGATGTTTAATAATTATTCTCACCTCAACATGATATGTGATGTACCTGATATTACTCAAAGTGTTTTTATTAGTTTAAAATTAACATTTTGGTTTAAAAAGTGTTGCTCACTCAAAACCAAGAAAATGCGGTCATATGGGATTGATAATTTTGAAAAAATATTCATAATTAATTTTTTACATTTAGTAACCAATATCATATGATACTGATACATAATGTGACTATTATTTATCAAAGTGTATGTTTCCAATTTAAAATGACATTTTATTAAAAAAAGATAAGTGACGTACTCAAAACTAGGAAAATACATTCGTATTTCTTTATACTTTTGTAAAATTATCCATAATTTATTTTATATGTTTATGAATCATTCACATCTCAATATGGTTCACATTGTGACCAGTATGAATCCAAGTGCGTCTTTTTATTTAAATTTGACATTCATTTTAGTAAAAAAGAAAATTGATATACTCAAAACTAAGAAAACACATTCAGATTATTTTATAATTTTGGAAAATTATGCATATTTAATTTTTTTAAGAAATAATTTTCCTCACCTCAATCTGATATATGATGTGCCCGGTATGACTCAAAGTGCCTGTTATTAGTTTAAAAATGAAATTTTATTTTAAAAAGTGTCACTCACTGAAAATAACGAAAACATGCTTGGATTTTCTTAATAATTTTTTAAAATGATTCATAAGTCATATATGATGTGTAGGAACCAGTCTTAGATCAAACTGACACATGATGTGACCAGTATAACTGATATTTTTATTTTCAGTTTAAAATGAAAGTTTTGTAAAAAAGATAAGGGATGCAGTCAAAATTGAGAAAATACATTCAGATTGTTTTTATACTACGGAAAAAATATATATAAGTCGTTTAATATGTGTAGGAATTAGTCACACATCAACTCAACATACGGTGTGTCCATTATGACTCCAAGTGCGTCTTTTTATTTAATGTTGACATTAATTTTAGTGAAAAAATACATCTAACGTGATCAAAAGCAATTGAACACATTCGTATTGTTTTTTATAATTTATTAAAATTATCCATAAGTAATTTATGACTTTTATGAATTAATCCCACCTCAATATAATACACGATGTTCTCGGTATGACTCAAAGTGTCTGTTATCTGTTTAAAATTGATATTTTATTTTAAAAAACATCACTCACTGAAAACTAAGAAAACAAACTCATGTTATCTTAATAATTTAGGAAAAATATTCATAATTCACTTGTGATGTGTAATAATTATCCACACATTAATTTTATATACAATGTGCCCAGTATGACTCAAAGTGCTTGTTATCAGGTTAAAATTCACATTTTAGTTTAAAAAATGTCACTCACTGAAAACCCAAAAAACACACTCATACTATCTTTATAATTTAGGAAAATGACTCACAAGTCATTTGTGAAAATTAGGAATTAGTTTCACATAAAATTAGAATATTATGTGGTTGGTATGGATCAAAGTGTATTTTTCTGATTTAAAATGACATTTTAGTAAAAAAGTCAAGTGACATACTGAAAACTTAGAAAAAACTTTCATATTGTGTTTATAATTTAGTAAAATGATCTATATATAATTTTAGATAAGTAGGAATCATCCCAAATTCAATATGATGCATGGTGTGATGGGTATGACTCTTAGTGTGTCTTTCTATTTAAGGTTGACATTAATTTTAGTAAAAATGACAATTTTCATACTCGAAACCAAGAAAATGAATTTATATAATTTTAATAATTTATGAAAACAGTATATAAGTCATTTTTGATGTTTAGGAATCAAATTCATCTCAATATAATACATGATGTTCTCAGTATTATTCAAAGTGACCGTTATAAGTTTAAAATTAACATTTTAGTTCAATAAGTTTCACTCACTGAAAACTAAGAAAGCTCACTTAGGTTGTCTTGCTAATTTAAGAAAACAATTAATAATTCATTTCTGAAATTTAAGAATCAATATCATATTAAACTAACACATGATGTGACCGGTATGCCTCAAAGTTCATGTTTTTAGTTTAAAATGAATTTTAGTAAAAAAGACTAGTGACATACTCATAACTTAGAAAACTCATTCGTATTTATTTTGATACATTAAGAAAGTGATACATAAGTAATTTGTAATGTGTATGAATTATCCAGATGTCAATATGATTCCCTTAGTGACCGGTTTGACTCTAAGTGTTCATTTTCAATAAGTTAGAGTCATTTTAGTTTAAAACACACATCACATCACTAAAAATAAGAAAATGAGCCAATATTGTTTTCTCATCATTAGATATTCCATTAATTAATTAATTTCCTTATCATTTTTATCTTATAATTATTTAGATAATTTTCATAGAGATAATGCTTAATATGTACAAGAAACCGTTTTACATACCAGAATCAACTACAACACAATTTGTTACACAATGTTCCTGTAATTAATTAATTTTTACTTTAAAATTTAAACTTTATGTTAATTTATTTCAATATATTATTACTAACATAGGAATTGTTTTCTTATAAAGGTGTGTTATTTTTATTTAATAGGGGTTAGGATTAAAAGATAAAGTAACATTTATATTTTGAATGTATGTAATAATTTGTACTTATATAATTGTATATACCAATGTTTGAAATGTCTATAATATAGTGTTTTTCTTATACATTTGTTTTAATTTTTATTTCATTTAAATTATTTATTGGTAATTTATTTTTTTGTAATGTGGTGTGCTATTACAGTACACTATAGTATTCCCCTTTATCTGCACTTTTAGAATCACTAATAAAGGAACCCTTTATCAGTTCTAAATAAAAGAATTGAAAAAACGTTTTACTTTATCATCACTTCTAAATTTGTTGATAAACAACCCATTTATTAGTGTTAATTTAGCACTAATAAATGAACCCTTTAGAAATAATTTTTTAACACTGATAAAAGCCCATGGATTTTAATATCCCTATGGTATTCAGTGCTTCTATAGTGTTAATAATGGACATTTTTAGTATTTTTAAAGGCCTATTTTATTGTAATGAGAGTGTTTGGATATCTATATCATGAGGTATTTTATTAATACCCATTGATTTGGAATATGATTTATTTTACATGGGTGCTTCACACTCATTCATATTTATAGATTTAATAATTAGTCCTGGTCTTGAGATTTAATACTTATATGGGGTGATGAATCTTAAAACCCTATTGGGAATAAGATAAGAGAGTGTTTGTTGATTCAAGGAGTGTCCTCTCTAGATAGTCATCTTCCATTTCTTCTATAATATTTTTATCCTTAAGATGGTAAATTTTAAAATAATTTTTACGATGGACTAGTTTATACCTTTTCAATACCATATTAATTTTTATCTTTGAAGGGTGTATTTATCATGAAATAAATGAGGTAGATATGTCAATAAGGGATAATAGGTGTCTAGGATACTTGAGTGAGACATGAGCATAATGGGTTGGGATGAGTGTCAACCAAGATTATTAGTATTTATCTGGATGATCATAAAGTACAATAGGTTGTCTTTACTTTAGTGGTGGTTCAATTTAAAGATATATTTCTTAATGAATTTCTAGATTACCTCCCAAGAGAGAGGTAGAGTTCATCATTGATCATATACTAGGAGAAGAACCAGTTTTTATTCCTCCATATAGGATGGATCCTATGAAGATTCAGGAACTCAAGTGGTAGATAGAGGACCTGGAATCTAAAGGATTTATATGACCTAGTAACTCTCATTGTAATTCATCTATTCTATTCACTAAGAGGTAAGATGGTTCCCTACGACTATGTGTGGATTACTAGTGATTTAATTAGCATATAGATATGAATTAGTACCCACTTCCCCAAATATATGATCCCATCGACTAGCTCCATGAAGTCAGGGTTGTGTCAAATATTGATTTGAGATTGAACTATCATCATGTGCAAGATTGGGTCTTAGATATACCATGTATATATTTTTTAAGAAGGCGTGGATTATATGAGTATCTGATTATGTCTTTTAGTATAAACAATACACATAGTATTTTTAGGGCCATAATAAATTGTGTTTTACACTTATATCTGGATGCTTTTTCATTGTTTTTTGGATGATATCTTCATGTACTATCAGAGTTGATATGATCAGGAAAAACAACATGATATCATTTTGAGTACACTAATATAGAATCAACTATATGTTAATATCAAAAATTGACACTTTTGGATCGAAAAATTTCACTTAATAGGTCACATTATATCATATGCGGGAGTATATTTGGGTCCAAATAAGGTAACAAACATTATTTCTTGGTAACAACCCTAGAATATATTCGATATTTGATGCTTCTTATGACTAGATAGCTACTAAAAAAATCATCTAGAACTTTTCACACCTTTCATAACCACTTATAGGATTGACCAAGAGGCTTTTAAATTTTACATGGTATGAATCTTATGAGAAGGCCTTTCAAGAGTTGAAAGGAAGGATGACCTCAATTCCGGTCTAGATTTTTCCCAAGCCTATAAAAGGATATACATTGTATTTTGATACCTCAAGAATTAGTTTGGGATCTATTTTATTACAAGGAGAACAAGTAATTGTGTATGGGTCTTATTAGTTGAGGTCTCATATGCATAATTACCTAATACATGGCCTTGACTTAGTAGTTTTCGTTCATGTCTTGAGTTAATGGATACATTTCTTTCTTAAAGAGTGACTCATGGTATACACAGACTATAATAGCATTAAATACATATTCTGTTATCAATCACTGAACCTAAAACAAATAATATGGATTGAATATCTTTATCCATCTCACTTTTAGCATGCTTACATACTCATTAAAGGAAATGTGGTTGCTGAAGATATAACCCAATATAATCAGATTAAATCCATTAATGAAGATAGTAGTGAATCAAATTTGATGGATCATCTTTCTAAAATCCATATGAATTTTTAAAAAAATCATGAGAATCATTTTTTTGTGTAGAATTATAATTGGATCTCACTTCTAGATCATATAAAGAGGAGGAAAATTTCCTATGTCTAAGGATTAGTCCTTAGGGAAAGTGTTTCTGCTGAGGAATCACAAACTAACTGGATTTTTGATGAGTATAAGATCCTAAATATCTATGGTTATGTCTAGGTTCCGGTAGACATGTCAGATGTTCGGATTTAAGAATCTCACACCTCTAAATGGGAAATACTCCTGAACATACAAAGATACATTGTGATATGTGCTGCTAGTATTGGTGTCCAAGGATGAAAAAGGAGATTGTAAAATCTATTACTTGGTGTTTCACTTTTTAGTTGGTAAAGGTGGGAAACCATCATCCTACTAGCCTTTTATATCCACTATCTATCCCAAAATGAAAATGATATGACTTCACCATGGATTTTTAACGGGGTTACGATAGTCACCATGAGGAAGTGACGTTATATGGGTAATTGTAGATAGATAGATGAAGGTCTCCCACTTATTTCCTTTTAGGATGACCTTATACATGGATGAGAATATGATGTTATATGTACAATATTTTATATTAATTCATGGGATTCCACATACCATTGTATCAGATATGGATTCCAGGTTTACTTCTTTGTTCTAGAAAGGGTTTCAGAAGGCATTTGGTTCCCATGTACTTCTGAGTACAACATACCACCCACAAACCAACATCCAATATGAGCACACTATACAGGTACTAGAGGACATGATATATGCATGTTTACTTTATTTGTAGGTTCTTAGGAAAATCAATTACATATTTATTTTTTTCTTATAATAACAGTTTATTATTAAATATTTAGATGGACCCTTATGAGGAAATCTATAGTGGGACATGTAATTCACCATTGTTCTAGTTATAAGTATGATACAAATTTCTAATAGGACCATATATTATTCAAAAAATATTAGAACATGTAAAAATAAGGAAAAATTTGGTTGTGGATTAGTCTAGATATAAGTCATATGTCGATTTCCATCATCGACCTCTAGAGTTTGTGGTGGGGGATCAGGTCTTCTTGCAAGTCTCACGTAGATTGGGTCATTGATGGATTTATATATGAGGAAATTTGGGACCTAGATTTTTTGGACATTTTAATATTTTGTTTAGAATTTTTTGGTAGAATATCAGATAGATATTCCTTAGTGTTATAGGTATATTCATGCTTTCTTATATGTTTCTCATCTCTCACATTATTACTTTGACCCATCTCAAGTATTTGACTCTAAGGAAGTTGACTTGGAGGTTGATGATTCTTTTTAGGAATATATAGTCTATATCATTGATCATAAAATATATACTCTCTATGGAAATATTATTCCTATCATTTGGGTGTTATGGAATCATGGGTGTAAATAGGATGAGACATGGGAATGGGAATCTCACACACATCCACAGTGGATAGATTTATTCTCAAATACTGCTCAACCACCCCCAGAAGGGAAACTAATGGATGATTTGTCTTAAGGAGGTTGGGTTTAAGATCCTTATTTTTCACCAATATGTGGATCCTTTTTAATTATATAAAACTTATTATTTTAACTTAATTGAAGTTAATAAGGTATTTTTTGATCTTCTAGGAGAGTTTAGAAGGGTTTATGGGTCTGGATTCAAGTTTTTTTAAAGAGGAAAACTAAGGTACATGGTCAGCACATGGTTTATCTAGCTATTCAACTTAATCATGCATCCAATAAAGGGAGGATAACATGTTGATAAACCATGTGAAGGGGTCTAGGAAACCATGAAAATTATGTAATAAATTAAATGACCAATTCTCATACTTTTCAAACATCGTTTCTAACAGCGTGAGGTATCGTATTCCTAAACTACATCTATGCACAGATGGTGAATGTTTTTTCAAGCCTCTTCTCCCTTTAAAAAAATATAAAATAAATTATTTACCTCATTTCCCTTAAATATAATTTATCCTATTATCATCCCTATTTTTTATAGCATCCATATGAGGCTCTCCCTTTTCCCTTATTCTATATTTTGGTGAAAATCCTATAAAAAACTCTTATTCAGTTGTCATTCATTTTGTTAGATCACCCTTAAAAATTTTAACACTACTTTTTCTTCCTTTTTCTATTTTATTCTCCATATTTGGTTTTATCTTTGTGTGACCTAATATACCTTATTTTCATGGATTTTTTTTAGTTTTCTAATTTCCCTCATTAAATCCCAAATCTGAGGCTAATACTAGATGAGGATTATTCCATAGGGTTAATGTAGTGTTCTATTACTCTTAGATAAAATTCTTTATGTTTGTGATATATGTTGTCGTGTCACATGTCAGAATGTACATGTATCACCCTAAAATGTGTAAATCATTAAAATAATTACTTATAACAAGTCTTAGATGTTCCATGAGGCCCCTCAACACCATTTTAGGTTTATGAACTCAAACCAAACCACCCCTTTAAGGTGTGTCTGATTACATGGCCTTGAAAAAATTTCCATTATTGTAACCAAAACATCCCTAAGGTGTGTGTTTTTTTGAAACATATAAAAAGAATGAATTAAATGAATTAATTGAATTGTAAAATGGTATGGATACTTCACATGTATCTTGATCACATTCTATAATATTCTTGATTACTCTTATGGAAATGGAACACTCTAAAGGTGTGGCTAGCCTTGAGTAAGACTTGGATTCTAGACCTGGAATGCCTTGGGAAAACTCATAAGATTCCAAATGATTCACTGATATATCTACCAAGTTACATAAAACACATGGATTCAAAAAAAATGTCTTAGATTCATTAATGAATTCTTTAAACATTGATAATTCAATTCCATACTCTAGAAAATTTAAATATTTGGGATGAGCTCTTAATATTTAGCTTGATGTACTTAGACACATAATACCTTGGATGATCCCCTAGGAATATAATCAAATATATCCCAAAATTAACGTTGATTTTTTTGTCTCGTTTATTTAATTTTAGGAAGGAATTCTAAGGGTTTACCCCTCATATTACACTCATACCCTAGATCCTAACATCGTAGTTGATCATTGTGAGTGGGATAAAATTTCTAAAGTTATTGATTCCATGGGTTACCCATGGATCAATTGTGTTTTTTATAATTTGAAAACTTGGATATTTCCCTTGGTTACTTCACTAATTAATGGTCATACTCTCAAAGACATTGGACTTAGGCTAAAGAAGGCAGGGTCAACGAAGAATCCCATCAGGAGCCTGAGCTCGACATGGTTTATATTTACTTTACTAATTTACTTTTATTATACCAAAACACTATGAATTTAATATACATAGACTAGATTTTTATTAGACATTGTTGGTTATGGACTATTAAGTTTTACTCACACCCTGCTCGGGCCGCCATTTTGGTACCCGAATAGACATCATGGATACAGGTAAGGATAAAGGGAAGCACATAACTTTGGATTCTTAATTTATTTTTAATATGTAAGTTTTTGATTATATGATTGAGACAGTACTCAGGAAAACCTTGGAGATAGTTTTCTTTTGTATTTTTTGTTTCTTTTTAATATGTTGGTACTATTGTATGCCTAATTCGATGTCTATTTGTTTCATATTTTGTATAGCCATGCCATCATCCTTATATAGTGTTGTTTACTAATTCGTATCTGTTTATTATTATATATATGGTTTAATTCCACATAATTTTAATTTCCTCTACTTTTATTTAATATTTCTATAAATTTATAATTTTTTTACCATGGTGGTGGACTCTGATAATGAGGGTATAGTATCCCCATCATACCACCCTAAACCCTACCTACTAGTCAGCAGCCTCTAGTATATGGAGAGTTGTGCTTGAGGCCTTGTGGCCTATTGAATTGGTCAATTGATTATGAATCAGTCCTAGGATGTCACATTCATAGGTAAAGAACCTATCCTTAGTGGATTTTTCCTAAAAGAATAGTTACCACTCAACTATTTTTATAGAACCTTTTAAAGCATTATATGACTAACCCTTTTAATCTCCATTGTGTTAGATTGAGGTTGTGAAGTTAGTTGTTATCAAAATAGAATTGGAACAAAGTATGATAGATAACGTAAAATAAATCCATGAGTCAATGAAGGCGACACATGATAATCAAAAGTTCTATGTTGATCATTGGAGGAGACCACCGGAGTTTGAAATTAGAGATCACATATTCTTGAAGGTGTCTCCTCATCACATGTAGTAAAGGTTTAGTCATGGGAGTAAGATTTTTTCCAAGTTCATTGGGACTTTAAAGGTGTTGGATCGTGTTTTATTCATAGTGTATTAGTTATCACTACCCTCACATATGTGCTAGATTCATGACATCTTCTTTATATCACAGCTTTACTGGTATATTCAAAAATATTACCACACCATCAATTGGGGTGATATGAATATTTAATATGGAGTGGTATTCAAGGAATGACATATTTAGATTTTGGAATATCGAGAGAATTTTTTGAACAAGTGTTCTGTTAATTTAGTATCTATCCAATAGAAGCCTAATATATTTTAGTAGAGCACATTGGAAAGGGATTTAGAGATGAGTACTCAATATCAATAGGTGTTTTTTAGTACCCCCAGTTTCTGGTATGAAACCCTTTTTTGATGATTTTCATGGTTTTTAAGTTATGTGTGATGAATGGGAGTCAGGAGAACTTGATTGAAGTTTTGAGGAAAAGGGGAAGTCGCACGGACGACGCACAGTTTGTATAAACTGTGCAGTAAAACAGTGCCTAGTTGGTCATGGAGGCAGTAGCTTCCACACAGGTAGTGCACAATTTGTCTAACCATGCAGCCAAACCATGCGTGGAGGTTTTGTTGAGGCAGTTTCTAATGCACGGTTTGTCTAACTGTGCTAGAAAACCGTGCGACCACTTAAATGAGATCTTATAAAAGTGGATCTCACTATTTTTTGCCTCTAAGATCATCGTTTTTCTTCCTAAGAGGCCCTAACTCTGGATTTTTCTTATCCTAAGGTAAAATAGGGTTCTCCCATCATTCCAGAGGTTATCGGAAGGCTTCTCTTGGAGAATCAAAGCTTGATTATTGAGGTATGTGATTGTTCTTGATCAGTTTCTTAGATCTACTTTTCCTCTTCTCTCGATTTCTTAGATATACTTCTGTTATGGGTATATCTAAGTGTGTAGATCCCAAATATGATGAGATTTGTTCTTGATATTTCTAGGAGAAGTGATCTATGGCGGGTTTTTGGAGGATCAATCCGGGTTTCTTGAGCGTTCTTCGACCGTTGTGGTTGTCGTCAAAACCTTTGAGGTAGGTGGATTCTCTCTCGACTCCACTTGGTTAGAGCTAGTGGTTTTTGGTTACAATTAATTTGTTTGGATTGAAATTAATTGTGTTTTGATGTGCGAAGTTAGTTGGAAATCCATTTGGAGATTTTTTGGAAAAAGGGAGTTTTATGGTGAAATGATATTGTTTTGGATTTTAAAATGGAGATTTTAAAATGGGATGCTATGGTTGATTTGTGAAAATTATTGATGGAAATGTTTTTCAATAAATATCTTGTTTTATTGAAATTTGGTTTGGTATGGAAAATGATTTTCAATAAAGGGGTGATTTATTGAAGTGGATTGATATGCAATGTAATTGGTTGATTTTATGTTGTTGTGGCCTTGGAGGGTTATTTTCTTGGTTCTAGCTTGATTGGAATATTGTGTGGAAGTGGAAATAAGTTCCACTATAAAAAGGGGAAGGATAGTAGACGAAAGGGCCACCATCAAAGGATAAGTAGATGGAAAGTTCCAGTAGGAATGAATGAGTGAACGGGTTGGACGGAAGCTCCACCATTTGGTTGTTTTGGTTGTTTATTGAGAATTTCTTTACAAGTTGGAAATTGTTGTGCTAGTGTGTAAATGTTGAAATGGCTTGTGGAATGTTTTTTTGGCTTTCCCTTGGTTTCTTGGTTTGGGTGAGATGGCTTGGTAAGGGTGTGTTTGGCTTATGGTAATGGTTGCACTTGTGATTATTTTATATAAACTATTTTATATAAATGCGTTAACGGTTTTATCCTTGTGGCGTGTATAGGGAAGTCATTTGGGGAAATCCTACTGAGTATTTTCACTCACCCCTTTCTTTGGCACGTTAGTGTCTTTTCATATGTTGTGTATCATGACATGGGAAAAGGTAAGGCATCACCCTCCTTTAGTGGTGCATCGTGGTGTCTGGGTGGATCTTGGAGCATGGAGCTTGGTTTGGAGCCATGGAGTGAGTATTGGATTATTTTGGGTCTTTTTTTTAGTCTTCCACACAGTACTCTGATATGGTATTGGTTGTATTGGTTTGGGGTTTTATTTTGGAACAACTTGGTTGTCCTTTGGGAATACATGCTTGAATGTTTTGATTAACATGAATCATATAGTGGTTGATAGTGGATGGTTTGGTTGGTTTTGTCTTAAGGGAAAATCGTTCCCTAATTTGTTCTCGATGACCTGGACATTTATTGCCAGCCTTTGGCACCTAGGGAACGTCTCTTAAGGCCAAGTAACCCTCACCGCCTCCTCAATCCAATGAGGTTGGGGAAGGTTGTTACACGTGGTATCAGTTCGTTCGGTCCTTAGCATTCAAGTGAGAGCATTTATTCAATCATTAGTGTTGATCATTGGTTTTGGTGTTGACATTCGTTGTGGAATCTTCCTTCAGTCGGGATGGTAGCAAGGCGTAGGAATTTCGGAACTCCGAATGTATAGGATAAAAGGACGTAGCTAACCCTCTTATGCTAAACTTCAAGTTACTAGGGAGTTGGGTGCATAAGTGTTTTGGAGACACTTATAGGCATTGGATATCTCATTGTCGTGGGTGTAGCCAATGAGATGAGAATGGAATTCATGGTAGAAATGACTTCCCACTAGGATGCATATTTCATTGGGCATAATGAATTTTGGGCTGAATTGAGAAATGGTGGTTTTCAAATGTGTGAAATTGTAATGTGAATAAATTGGTATTTTGAAAATGGTTTGGTTTTCAAAATGGTGAAACATGGAAAATGTGAACTTGTGGAAAGCCTTTTGCGACAGTGTTGTGTAATGTGATTTGAAATGGGAATTATTGAGGTATATGGAAGTGAGACTCATGGTTGTTTGTTTTATTTTTATAGAAATGGCACCGGGTAGGCGTCGTAGAGACCAACCTGAGGAGGCTGCTGAAAATGTGGTTGCACCTGAGCCTCAAGTGAACCAGTGGCTAGTGCAAAGTACAGTGCAATCTTTCCATGTTGTGGAAAGTGGAAACAAAGCGGATGAACCAAGGCATGTGGATCATGAGGTTTAGTTTCAAAATCAAAATCCAGCCATCTTCAAGGGTGATTCATAGACAGAGAGGGAATAAGCATGGTCGAATAGAATGAACAAGATCTTCAAGTTCTTGGGAACACCGGTAGAGTTGAAAGTGAAGTTGGACACATATATGTCGGAAGATCTTGCCCTCCAGTTGTGGGATTTGGAAGTTCAAGCTAGAACGGACCAGGGTATGACGTGGGAAGGATTTGAGGAATTTTTTAATAAAAAATTATACCCACATACGTTTAGGATTCAAAGTACGACTGATTTCTTCAGTTTGAAGCAAGAGCTTATGTCTGTGATTGAGCATGCAGCTATGTTTATGAACTTAGTGAGGTTTGTACCTAAGGTGGAGGATAGCACATCATTGAAGGCAAGGATCTTTGAAGCGGGGTTATGTTAAAAAGATCCATTCAAAGATAGAAATACTATGTATAGATGATTACACAGAGATGGTTAATAGAGCCTCGGTGGCTGAGTAGGATTTGTTAGGACCTCTGGGCAGAGGAAGCATGGTGGTACACATAGGGAATAGTGGTAACTCTAACGCTAGTTTCAAGAAAAGGAGGGACACGTATTCCTTGGGTGGAAATATGGAATATAATCCGACAGTAGGATCGGTAAATCTTCCTCCGAAGCCCCAGAGAAAGCCGGGATGTTTCCAGTGTGGTTCTACGAGCCACATCAAGAGGGATTGTACGACACAACCTCGAGCATGTCATAATTGTAAGCACATGGGGCATCTATAATGCTATTATCGAAATTCTCCAAGGTCGGGTGTGCATGACACTCCTCAGGGATCACAGACATCGTATTCTTCGATGGGATGGGGGCAGCAGTATACCCCTCGACAGCAGAGTAGAGTGTCGATCCTTCTTGTGTAGAGAATGTTGTATCATTGTGGGTGAGGTTAAGATAATGTAGAATTTATCAATTCTTGAGATGGATGGGTATGATTTAATCCTGCGAAGGGATTGGCTAGTGGCTTTTAAGGCCCACATTGACTGCGATCTGTGAACAATGGCTTTTACGACTCACGATGGCGTTAGGCATCTCTTTAGAGGAGAGAGGCATGAAAGGCAGGGTGAAATAGGTTTGTTGGCACTAGTAGTATGCACGTTATCGTATAGGATGGCAGTATTGTCGTTGGAATATATAATGGGTTTTGAGCAGAGTGTTCTTCTGGTAGTGGTGGATCAGTTCATGGATTTTTTTCCTGAAGAATTCTTTGAGTTACCTCCCATAAGAGAAGTGGAGTTTATGATTGATCTCTTTCCGAATACTAGTCCTATCTCACTTAAGTCTTATCGTATGGCCCCTACTGAATTGCAGGAATTGAAAGTCCAGTTAGAAGAGTTAGAAAACAAAGGATTTATCCAGCCTAGCACGTATTTGTGGGCAGCACCGGTGTTGTTTCTGAAAAAAGTCGGATGGAACTTTGAGGCTCTGTATTGATTATCATAGACTTAACCATGTTAAAATAAAGAACAGATATCCACTTCAACGAATTGATGATTTGTTCGACCAGTTGAGGGGAGCCCAATGGTTCTCCAAGATCGACCTGAGGTTGGGATATCATCAATTGTGGGTGAGAAAGGACGATATTCCTAAAATATCTTTCATTAGTAGATATGGCCACTATGAATATGTGGTTATTCCCTTTGGCCTAATGAATGCGCCAGTGGTGTTCATGGAATTGATGAATCTGATATTTCAGAGATATCTGGATTCATTTGTGGTGGTGTTTGTAGATGATATTCTGGGGTATTCAAAGACAAGGGTGGAGCATGAGAAGCACTTGGTGACAGTTCTTGGGATCTTGAGGGATCATCGGTTGTTTTCCAAATTGTAAAAGTGTTAATTTTGGATAAAGGAATTCCATTTTCTTGGCAAAGTGATTTCTGAAAGGGGTGTTTCTATGGATCTAAAAAAGATAGAGGTTGTTATCTCGTGGAAACCACCGAAGAATGTGTTCGAGATACGAAGTTTTCTTGGTCTACCTGGTTACTACCGACACTTTGTACATGATTTCTTATGACTAGATTCACCAATTATAGCTCTAAAAAAGAAGAATTCTCCATTCCAATGGACGGAATAATGTTAGAAGCCTTTCCAGGAACTGAAAGTTTGTCTTACATCAGCACCTATCTTGATCTTTACAGAATCCGGACAGGGGTATGTGGTGTATTGTGATGCTTCAGGATTAGGTTTGGGTTGTGTTCTCATGCAATGAGAACACGTGGTTTCTTTTGGCTCTAGGAAATTGAGGGTGCATGAGAAGAATTACCCAACACATGATTTGGAGTTGTCTACAGTCGTCCATGATTTTAAAACATTGAGACATTATCTATTTGGTGAGAAATATACTGTTTTTAAAAATCAAAAAAGCTTGAAACACATTTTCTCACAGTGGGATTTGAATCTCAGTCAAAGGATATGGATGAAGTATCTCCAAATGTTTGACTTTGACTAGATGTAAAAACCAGGAAATGGGAATTCGGTGGTGGATACATTGAGTAGAAATTCATATACTCAGTTGGTGAAAGAAGCTTCAAAAGAATGGCAGTTGATGTTGTTCTTAGCCGACATGCATGTGGAATGTGAAGACCGAGGTGATGTTTCTATTCTTTATTCAGCTACACTTGTTCATGATTTAGTAAATATGATCAGAGAAGAATAAACATCTGATGTAGAATGTCTAGTTGTAAGTTCAAAACTCAATGGTGGGGAGACCATTGATGGTTGGAAACTTGATGGGGGTTCAGTTTTGAGTTTTAGAGATCAAATGGTTGTACCTATGGTTTTTCAGAAACAAATTCTTTATTCTTACCACCATTCAAGATGGATTGTACATATAGGTACATAGAAGATGAATAAGGCGTTGAAGGTGCAGTTTTAGTGTAGTGACATGAAAAGGAAGGTGGCCGAGTTTGTCTTGCGGTACTTAACTTGTCAGCAGGTTAAAACAGAGCATTAGAGACCAGCTGGTATGTTACAATCTTTACCAATCCCATTGTAGAAATGGGATTATATAGAAATGGATTTTGTTACAGGTCTTCCAAGAATGGTCCAGAAACACGATTCCATTTGTATGATAGTGGATCGTCTAACCAAGTCGGCCCATTTCATCCATATTCATGAAACCCATATGGTGGAAGATCTTTCAAAAATATTTATCCTAGAAGTGGTAAAGAGGCATGTTGTACCAGTGTCTATAGTCTCAGATATAGATCTGAGGTTCACATATCATTTCTAGATATCATAACAGCAAGCCCTCAGAACTCAGTTGACTATGAGGACGACGTATCATTCTTCAAACGGATGGGAAATCCGAGCGGACTATAAATTTTTTGGAAGATATGTTTCAAGCTTGTGTAATGGATTTTGGTGGCTCATGGGAGGAGCATATACCCTTAGTGGAGTTCTCATACAATAACATCTATCAAGCCTCGATACACATGGCTCTGTTTGAAGCATTGTATGAGCGTCCTTGTCATTCTTCAATATGCTGGGTGGAAATGGGTGAAAGTTCACTCGTCGAACCAAGCCTTGTTCTAGAAACAACAGAGAAGATCCAGTTGATTAGAAAGAGGATGGAGACGGCTTAGAGTCATCAAATATATTATGTAGATCACCATCAAAGACCATTTTTGTTCTTAGTGGGTGATCATGTCTTCTTGAGGATCTCTCCAAGGCTTGGACATCATCGTTTCGGGAAGTAGGGAAAGTTATCTCCTATATACATTCACCCTTTTGAGATACTGGAATGGGTTGGAGAGGTGGTATATTGTTTGGAATTACCACCATGGTTTAGTTTGGTGCATAATGTGTTCCATGTATCTCAGTTGAAAAAGTATCAGCCTGATCTGGACAATGTGATTAGATGGGATCACGTTGACTTAGGACCGGATGATTCTTTGATACATATCTCAGTATGGATTGTGGATAGGTAATAGAAAGTCTTGCATGGAAAAAGAATTGGTCTAGTGCGGGTTTTATGGTAGCATGGTTAGATTCAAGAAGAGACTTGGGAACGTGAGAAGGAAATGAAAGAGTAGTGGCCAGAACTCTTTCAGTTGGGTGAACGTTTTCTACATTCCGAGGAAAGAAATACCAATGGTTTGGAGAATGTTGAACCCCCATTTTCTGGTATATAACCATTTCTTGATGCTTTTCATGGTTTTAGAGTTAAGGGTGATGAATGGGAGAGTAGGGAGAACTTGAATGATGTTTTGAGGCAAAGGGGAAGTCGCACGGACGTCGCACAGTTTGTCTAAACCGTGTGGTAAAACCGTGCATAGTTGGTCTTGGAGCCAGTAGCTTCCGCATGGGTAGCGCACGATTTGTCTAACTATGCGGCCAAACCATGTGTGTAGATTCTGTCAAGGCTGTGTCTAACACATGGTTAGGGAATGTTTTGTCTAACCATGTGAGTAAACCGTGCGACCACTTAAATGAGATCCTATAAAAGTGGATCTCACTCGTTTTTTCCTCTAAGTGCCTTGTTTTTCCTTCTAAGAGGCCCTAACTCATGATTTTTTTATAATAAGGTCAAAGAGGGTTCTCCCATCATTCCGAAGGCAATCCAAAGGCTTCTCTTGGCGAATCAATGTCTGATTCTTGAGGTTTGTGATCGTTCTTGATCGGTTTCTTAGATCTACTTTTCCTCTTCTCTCGGTTTCTTAGATCTATTCCCATTACGGGTATATCTAAGTGTGTGGATGCCAAATATGATGATATTTGTTCTTTATCTTTCTAGGAGAAGTGATCTAAGGTGGGTTTTTGGAGGATCGACCCAGGTTTCTTGAGCGTTCTTTGACCATTGTGGTTTTCGTCAAAACCTTTGAGGTAGCTGGATTCTCTCTCAACTCTACTTGGTTAGATCTAGTGGTTTCTGGTTACAATTAATTTTTTTTGGCTTGAAATTTATTGTTTTTTGATGTGCGAATTTGGTTGGAAATCCATTTGGGGATTTTTTGGAAAAAGGGGGTTTATGGTGAAATGCTATTGTTGTGGATTTTAAAATGGAGATTTTAAAATGGGATGCTATGGTTGATTTGTGAAAATTATTTATGGAAATGGTTTTCAATAAATAGGTTGTTTTATTGAAATGAGGTCTGGCATGGAAAATGATTTTCAATAAAGGGGTGATTTATTGAAGTGGATTGATATGCAATGGAATTGGTTGATTTTATGTTGTTGGGACCTTGGTGGGTTATTTCCTTGGTTCTAGATTGATTGGAATGTTGTGTGGAAGTGGAAAGAAGTAACACTATAAAAAGGGTATATATAGTGGACATAAGGGCCACCATCAAAGGATAAGTGGATGAGAAGTGCCACTAGGTTTGAATGGACGAATGGGTTGGACGGATGCTCCACCGCTTGGTTGTTTTGGTTGTTTGTTGTGGATTTATTTGCAAGTTGGAAATTATTGTTATAGTGTGTAAATGATGAAATGGATTGTGGCATGTTTGTTTTGGATTTCCATTGGTTTCTTGGTTTGGATGAGATGGCTTGGTATGGGTGTGTTTGGCTTATAGTAATGTTTTCACTTGTGATTATTTTATATAAACTATTTTATATAAATGTGCTAACGGTTTCATCTTAGTGGCGTGTGTAGGGAAGTCATTTGGGGAAATCCTATTGAGTAGTTGTACTCACCCCCTTCTTTAGAAGGTTGGTGTCTTTGAAGATGTTGTGTATCATGACGTGGGAAAAGGTAAGGCATCGCCCTCCTTTAGTGGTGCATCGTGATGTCTGGGTGGATCTTGGAGCATGGAGCTTGGTGTGGAGCCATGGAGCGAGTCTTAGCTTATTTTGGGTCTTTTGTTGAGTCTTTCACATAGTACTCTGATATGGTATTGGTTTTATTGGTTTTGGGTTGTATTGTGGAACAACTTTGTGTTCCTTTAGTAATACATGCTTGAATGTTTTGATTGACATGCGTGGTTGATAATGGATGGTTTGGTTGGTTTTATCTTAAGGGAAAATCGTTCCCAAATTTGTTCTCGAAGCCCTCAGTATTTATTACCAGTCTTTGGCACCTAGGGAACGCCGCTTAAGGCCAAGTAACCCTCACCACCTCCTCAATACGATGAGGTAGGGCGGGGTTTTACATGTTTGATGCTTGATCTTTCTTATTTGTGATGATTTTACTATTACTTTATATTGAGATTCTTTTATTGTTACTTTATTTTGAGATGTTATAAATGATATAATTTTTATTTATAATTTTGTTTATGTTAATTGATAGGTTTGCGTAGTTAATCTCTTTATTCCTCTAGTGATTGGTTGTGTTATTGTTACAGTGATATCATTGAGAAGTATCTCATGGGGTGTTAGTTTAGAACCCTTCCTTTATTTTAGTTTTTTTGAATTCTTATGGATGATAGTTGTTTGATTGGTATTTTATGTGAGGCCTCAAGTTTTTAAATCCCTCCCATTTTTTATGAGGCTTACAAGTGTCAAAAGGGTGTACAAACCTTTTTTTATTTTTAATGTATATATTTATTTAATGAAAAATATGCTATTTCTAAACTTTTTCTATATTCATACATAAAAAACCACTCTCGTGTATGGTTAAGTTAAATTAACCTTATGAAAACCCTATCTCACATATAGGTTCTCTCACAAATATGAAATTTGAGAACTATATAAAGGTCTTCCTCACTCACATAAGGGGAGTGGACTACTAAGTAAAGGTGTGGTAAAATTTATAAGGGTTGTGTAAAGGTAGGTTTATACCCATGTAAAGGTAAGTTCCTTTTTTCTTCCTCACATAAGGGTCTTCCTCAAATCATGTAAGGGTAGTTTCGGTTTTCTAAAACCTATGTAAGTGCATCTTTTAGTTTTCCTATTATATATAAGGGTATTTTTTTGTTTTCCATGACTTGCACAAAGCACGATTTTGAATTCCTTAAGCCTATATAAGGGTTGTCATGGGTTTCTAATAATCATGTAATGGAAACCATCCACATAAGGGTAAAACTATATTACCCTTACGCAGGTCATGCCTCTTGTGTGATAGTAGTTCTTTTGTATAGAACATTATTTTTCCCATCCCTTTCAACCTGTAACACTTTTCAACATTATTAATGGGAATTAATATTGAAATTAGTTGTTTTAAAATCAATTAATAGTTATTAATATGATATTTTCCATACCATTAATATTAGTAGTTTTGAAAGGGTTACATGGGGAATTAATTTTTAAACTAAAATTTAATTGTCAATTAAATAGGGTTTTTCATTGATTTTATTGGGTGTCCTATGAGAATTACTTGTTATTTTGTGAAAATAAGATTTATCACCCTAATACAATATCCTTTCCTTCTATTAGGTCTCAGAGATCCAAAAATCATTAGTTTGAGTTTTTCATGACTTCTAAAAAATATTAAAGGCTCCTAATTTTCCATACCAATGTGTATCACCTTCATCAATCATATTATTGGTGTTGTGTTCTTAAATCTCCTTGTAAGAGGTAGGGTTTTTTATCTCTTTAACATACTATGTATGATATAAGAAATTATCATTCCAATTTTTCATTGTTTAACCAAATGAATTTAACCTTAATGAGATAAATAAATCATATGGTAAATATTGTTTAATATTCTAGAAAAAAACGAGAGAAGATAAAGATTTTAAAGTGCATGCTGAAATTTCTTAATTTGGTTATTACTTAAGATTTAGAATTATAAATAATATTATATGCTTAATAATTATGATATTATTCTATAATATAAATATTATATTGTATGTTAAATAATTTTAATGGCCTTCTAATCGTATGTTGTATAGAAATAATTGTTTCATAGGATAATTTCACACGTTAAATATTATACTTCCTTAAGCATGATCACATATGGTAAATTATTATTATTAATTAAAAAATGTAAATTAGTTTTTTTATATGAAAAAATCTTATTTCATAATGGAATTATCAAGGAGAGAGAAAAAAATCACTTATTACAGCAATATTTTTGTTGATGTTCTATGATGATAATTATATAAATAATTATAGAAAGTTTTTAATTAAATTTTGAATTATTATATGTTAATGGTAATTGATATTTCTTATTGATAATTGAATAAATGGTCATGTTGTGATCACATGTGCATTATGATTTTACTACCTCTTATTTTTTATTATATAGTATGATATTTTTGGTAGTATTTCATTGTTGATGGTTTATAATGGTAAATTACATTAAATAGATAAAAAATATAAATTCAAATGATGATATAATTAATGTTAAGAGTATTTTATAATACTATTTAGGGATATATTATGAAGCAACCTGAACATAACAGGACTTAAATAATACATTAATCCCATGATTTAAATAATACATCTCACAAATAGTCACATAACCCAAAGATCGAAAGGCTTAGTGTCTTAGATATTAGCTACATAAGCATCTTAATTTACTACACTTGAGAAAATTTCTTCGTAATTGTGATACTCAAGACCCTTTCTAAGCATCTAACATGATATAATCATCTTCGTAACCTGGGTATTGGAAACATAATAAAGGGGTGATCTCAAATTCTCGGTAAGGGAAAAGACATATCATAAAGTATTAGATCATTAGCATGAAGTAAAATATGATAATAATATAAATAACATAATAAAATCCCAAAATACCATAGATAATAATAATGAAACTTGATGGAGAAACAGAAGATCTTAAGAATGTCATTAAAGAACTATAAAAGACAACACCTAACTTAAAAATAAATATCAATAATTATAAATTAAGTGACCATGATATGAAAGTGAAAAATAATTTTAGAATAAGGAATAATCATGAAAACTTGGCATAAAATGATTTTTTTTTGAAAAGGTGGTACAATCATAAACATATGATTTCTTATCCTTGTGAACCTAGCTACTCACCAACCTATTCACGTTTAAAATTGTGATTAGAGATTAACACCTTCACACTCACCCTTTATAAACCTAGTGACTTGCTAACCAATTCACATGTAAAATTGTGATATGGTATTAATGCCATCAGAATCACCATATACGAACCTAGATACTTACTAACCTATTGAAAAATAAAATTGGGATTAGAGACTAATTTTATCACACCCACCCTTCGTGAACCTAGTGACATTATAACCTTTTAATATATAAAATTGATAGTAGAGATTAACTCCATCACACTCACCTTTTATTAACCTAGATACTTGATAACCCCTTCACATAACATTTCTCTCTCATAAGATATAAAACTTTTCTCAATTCATTAGTGGGAGATATATTTTCCACCTGTCTCATAATACATACATTTTTATTCCCAAAAAATAATCCTGAACTCATAAAATAACCCATATAAAGTAAAATGGGTTTCATGAAATATCAAAACAATTATATAAATAACCCAAAGAAAAAGAATGGGTTTCCTAAAAAATTTAAAAATATCATATATCATGAAATTCATAAATAAAAATATATATAAAATCTCATTTTCCATAAGTAATAATTATAGATATATATATAGGGTGATTAGAATATTACGTCATGAAAGATAATCCTTGGAGGGTAAAAATATAAGTGAAAATACAGATGTTTTCACAAATCCTTTTAAAACATTTAACATTAAATTACTGTAAAAAAATGTGAATGGAAAGAAAATTCTATTTAAAATCTTAATATAAAGAGTTCTCAAATAAAAAATCTCTGAAAATAGATAAAAGTTATCAAAAGGATAGCATAAAATACTTTGAAAACATTTAATTTCAAAAAGAACCATTAATAAAGGGACATTGAAAAATATATAATGTTTTAAAAATGTAGAAGTGAAAATATCTTGAAAACTTATAATTTTTAAAATAATATTTAATAATAGAAACTTTAAAAAGACATACAGTTTTTAAAAATGGAAAGTGAAAATACTTTGAAAACTTTTACTTTTAAAAAGAATCTTTAATAATGAAAACGTGAAAAATATATAATATTTTAAAAAATGGTGTGTTAAAATACTTTAAAAACTTTTAATTTTAATAATAATATTTAATAATTGAATCCTAAAATGGATATAATGTTTTAAGAAAGGTAAGTGAAAATATTTTGAAAATTAGTATTTTTAAAAAGGAAATTTTATAATGGAATTTTAGCACCCCAGTTTCAGGTAATTAACCATTAATTTATTTATATTAAGCATATAAAGTGATTGAGTTAAGTTTGGGACAGTTTGGAGGAATTTTGGAATGTTTTGGGGGATTTTTTGGAGTTTTATAGTGAAGTGTCTAAGGATCATGCAGTCACTCTTAGAGGGGGTGAATCAGTTGTGACCAATTTTACTGAATTCATTTCTTTTCTTAAACTCCTTAAAACCTTTTTCACCTATTAGGATGAGTGGATAATGTATGAAATTTATAATGTAAATTAAACACAACACAAGATATGTTTACAAGGTTTGGTACTAAGACCTATTTCCTTGCTACAACCAGTAATTACCCCTAGTTATAGATTTTTCACTATATGTAGATGTTTAAAAAAAGGGAAAATCTCATTCCCATTAATACTGAGTCCCACAATGTTCCAATCTAGATTCCAACTATATTTTATAAGTTCCCACCTATAGTAGTGACTTCTGGATGCCATAAGAGGATCTTTATACTACATCACACAGTGTTATTAGAATCCCATCAACCTACTCTAGAGTTGCATTGGGGACTTCCATTACTTCAGAGTCCCATTGAAGACTTCACAATATTCAGTCACATAAGATTTAATCCACTGATCAGATGATCTTATAATCTTCCTCCATGATATTGCATGATCAAACTGGCCCATGTACAAATCAAGAACCTTTTCACTGGTGCTACTCTTGCTCAAATAAAACTGATCACCTGTAAATGTTCAGCTACCTCAGTACAAAACTGCTCAAGAAATTCCCTCTTATGATGAATACCAAGCCTCAATAAACACTAAAAACTCACATACAAAAAACTTATGATACATTGATAGAATTAATTCCCCAAATTCAGTCTCAAAAAAATGAAATGTATTTATGAAATGTAAATTGCATGTGCACTATTCAAACTTTATGCATATATTTATAACCTTTTATAGCCTTCTCATAATTATTCTTACATTAATTCATGTGCATGAAATATTATGGTTAAACTCAAATTATGAAAAGTTATCATGTGAACATACATAAATTATTGTAATCATTTTTCACATGAAACATCAACCACATAGTGTCCACTTACCTCACTTCACATGACATGAACACTATTCATCTTGAACACACCACACTATCCATAATATTTATTCAATTCATGTGTATGTGCACCATGTAATGATAAAAAAATCACACACACTTTCCTTTTTTCTCACTTCTCAATCACACACAATGTATAATTTTATTCTTTGTACACTCACTTCCCTCTTAACTCTACATACACAAAAGTGTATGCATGGGATATCATGAGTGTATGTTTTTAGTTATACATTGCATTGCTGTTATACACTACTCTTTCACAAAATAGGAATTCAAAACACTCACTAATTATTTCACACAAGACCTCACTGTCCAATTTGAACAATCAATGTAGAAAAACCTAAAACATGTATAGCATACATTGTTTCTTACACAACAAGCATGTATCTTCAATTTTATTCACCAAATACAGGAGACACAAGATTTGTTATCATGAGTTCTTCGTAGAAAAATGTTTACTCACAAATCTATTTCAGTGTGGAATAGACATATTTAACACTCTTGGACTTCAAATTCATCATGTAAGTAGTATCTATGTGGAACTCATGCCTTACGCTAATGATAAATTTTACAGAACTCATTATCTCTCAAAACAATGCTCAGATATGAGATAAAACAAACTTATAAATTATCTCAAGTTCAATATTTATAGGAAACTAACCTTGAATCAGAATCTTAGAGAACCTTTGAGAATCACAGACAAGCTTTCCACTCCAAAAGAGATCATTTTCCTCAGATATTTACTCATTTTCTTCATACTTTATATCTATGATTTGAACTTCAATAAATAATGAAAATAGATTAGGAAAATATTTTAATCTCCCTCAGATTTTTTTAATTGTGAAATGATGAAGGAATACCTTGGATGGTGCTTCGGTCAACATAGAAGGAGCTTCAGGTGAATAGGAGCTCAGGTGAAGTTTACAGGAGAAGACAACACCACTGGCAATTTGGATGGCTCAGAACATTCATCAAACATATCGCATGGTTGTGGAGTGTGATGAATGATTGGATGGCTAGGATTATCAATCAAGCAGATCTAAAAACTATGATTCAATTTAATGAATCCCATATAGAAATGCCACAAGGATCACCACTCCCTTATAATACAATTTGTGATAACCCATCATTAGAATTCTCCTCTCCCTCTCTGGTACCACTTCATACTGATTCCTTTACGTGCACTTATGTGCCCACCTCCACCATTGTTCTACCCCATATGGTGGTCTGGTTCTACTACTCTGCCTCTCGTAGGTGTTCCCTTATGCTACCTCAACTGCGGCATCATGATGGATGGTTGAGGGTCGAGCTCGTCTGCCCACTATGGTGTGCTTCTCCCCTTAGTCGGCCAGCATGGTTAATTTTTTAATTATGATCCATATAAAATTTTAACCAAATTATCATAGAATGACCAACTCAAAATATTCAAAAATAGCATACTCAAACCCACAATCTTCTCACATTTATCTTTGAATTACTTTTGAAACTCAACCAAAAATCACTAAACTTTAATTCCACTCAATGTTGTAGGAATTTGTGTCAAACTCAAAAAACCAAGACACATGTCATATGAAATACAAACTATCTCTGCAATCATGACATTTAAAATATTCATTGACTTTTCATGTTCTTAAGAAATTGACAACAATTTCAACCCCAATAATTCATTTGACCTCCTCAATCTCCCACTTTGATTTTTTTTTCAATACACAATTCATCAGAAAGTCAATGACATCTTCTTCCCATTATTTTAAATAAATCCAAAGTTAAAAATATTGGAAGGAATTCTCATTTGAAAAATTCAATTTTTAGGAACATCATATTCTCTTATGACACATATTGTATGATTTACTTATAAAAAGGATGGAATCACTACTAGAATATCAAATAGATATAATTAATCATATCTAAGTCTACGTGAGTAATGATATGTTTAGAAAACAAGAGTGATCAATTTCAACATCAATGCTTTCAATACACATCCAACATGTGATACCAATATCTAAAACACATTTTTAGAGATGATCAAAAGATTTTCAACTAATATCTTGCATATATATCACCAAACTGATTAAAATCATTCCAATGAAAATATTTAATTTCCTTTTGTAATCAATAAATAAATATATTCCATTGAAAATTGATGAATCTTTTATCATGAAAATGGGAGAATGTAATCAGTATACCTCAATGATGATATGATTCATTTTCCAAACATTTATATTTTAGAATTATCAGATTCATACCCCAATAAAACATCTGATTATCATAAGATATCAATTGAGATGGAAATATCTAAAGGTTTATCTTCTATGATCCCCCTTAAGAGATGCACTCAATACTTCTTCCTCCTGATTGGATTTCTTCAAGAATAATCTTTGAGCATCTTCAAATAATAATTTTTTTATTTGTTTCAAAGATAAAATATAATTCCAATATTCTTCCATGATAGACATATTTTAAGTTGAAATATATTCCTAGATTTTTTAAATTCATGTCACCCCTTGAATATATACTTCACCTTTAATTAATTTCATGAAAAAAAACACAATATATATATATGGATAAAAATTTGTTCTTCAATGCTCCCTAGTTAGATCAATAGGGTTGATAGTTTCTTCTCAACCCAAATATCATATTAGATGGAAAAGGTTTCTTCATATTTTCTAGAAATTTAGTTTCATTTATCTATTATTTATCTATATTTCTTTCCTATTTCAATGGTTCTGGCCATATTATCAATAATTATTTAGGAACATGCTCATTCTTCACTCTGTGTGTAGACTTCTTACTCCCAACATTTGAAGTCACAAATGTTTTCCCATTCTTCTCCAATAATTTATTTTAACCAGATAACAATGTCAAAAAAAATTACTTGAATGTCTAGACATGTTTCACCTATCACGGACAATGTTAGAATTCAACAAGTCACTAATTTTAGGCAACTTTTCAGATTCATCATCAGTAACGTCATCACCAAATCAACCATGTTGTTTTTCTTCTAAATTGATCATCTCTTTGATTCTATATTGCTTCTTTTATTATGAATATTCATGGACAATTAAAACTATTCCATTATGTGACCTTTCATACCACAATAGAAAAATATTTTCTTTGGTGAGACAATCTTCTCATCATTTTTCAAAAACTTTTTGGGAGTTTTTTTGTTTAAGAACCTTCTTCTTTTGATCACATCCCAAGGTTGACTTATCATATTCATTTCTTAACTTCTTCACTTTATATTTTTCTCTTATATTCACATCCAAAAATTATTTGTGCATGATTGGTATATGCCAATACTTATCATAATAGTGACCAATTATGTTGCAATAATCATATAAATTATCCATTTAATCACATTTGTTCTTGATAAACTGATTCTCTTTCTGTGAATTCTAGTTATATTGTGTAGGTTTAAATTTATCTTCATCTATGATCCCACTAAATTCATTAATTTTTTTAATTTTTATACAAAAACATATTGTTCCAACAATTAATTGCTCGATGCCCAAAATTCCAACAACACTAACAATAGCCAGAAAATATTGATTTCTTCTTTTGTAACATATTTTGACTGTCTTTGAAATTTTTCTTCTATTGGGTAGAATATTTATTCTTCTAATATTTATTTTGGGAACACTATTATTTATTTACCCAAGTTTTTCTAGAATTTAATGTTGATTATGCACTAGTCGTCAAATCAAAATTAGTACACACAATTTTATCAGGACAAAGGGTCACATTCTTCAATGATCCAATTGTATATTTATCTATAGATAATCTCAAGCTATTCTTTCCACTAGTTTGATTATTTTTAGAAATATAATTCTTATCATATGAACCATTATAAATAGTTCTTTTCTTAGTAACTTGGTAAGTCTTAGATTGTTTCATTTCCATATTTCTCAGTTTTAGTTCAAGTTCAAGACACTTTATGAATATTCTCATCTTTAATATATTTCATACCATCTTCCCACTATAAATTTGTCTTCTAAATCTCATCTTCAATCATCTAAGTTTCCTTTAGTAACCAATTATAAATAACTTTTATTCTTTTTGATTTTTCAATTAGCTGAGAATATTTTACATTCATAGATATATTATGAAAGTTTTCAAGTGCGTGGATAACTTCCGTAAAAAGAATCTCAAAAATTTATTTCTCACAAACATTACTTTTAAATTATTCAATACCTTCAACATATCTTTATTTTAAAATATATACTTTTTATTCCTTTTCTTTCACAAGTCTTTTGATAGTGTTGGCAATACCAACCTTTTTATTCAATGCTTCTTCCATAACATATTCCTCTTTATTTAGTTGTAATTTTTCATCCCAAAGTTCCCTGAAAAATATAGTCATACATGTGACCACTTCTTTGGGAATTTTCTTTAGATGCTTTTTGATTTCAGAGTTGAACATATCATCAAAGGTATAACCAATTTATTTTACTAAAAAATTTATTCTCTGAGTTTCTTCAGAAACCTATTTATTTTCATTAATATTTTAATTCATCTTCAAATTTTGTACCACTCTTTTTTTAGGAAACAATCCCTCAAGTTATCATTGCAACATTTTTGGGTTGCTTGTGTTTGTTGAAAATGTAGGTTTCCATGGTGAATTGTTGAGTTCCACAGATGTTTTTAACAATCCATGTTGACAAAGAACCATGACAAAGGAACGGAAGATCTGGAGGCAGTACAAAAGAACAGATACAAGGTGGTTCCATTTTCTAGTGTTTTCGAAATTTTTGGGGTCCAAAATTTGGATTTTGGTGAGCATTAATAAAATTTAATTTCCTTGAAGATATCATCAAAATATAGAAAATACATGAGTTTTGTCAAGATAGACTTCATGGATTGCATTTCACGAAGACAAGAAGAATGTTGACGTTGTTATTCGTGATTACGGCGATCTTTGCGAATGGAAAATTTGAAGGGAAATACAAGGTAGCTTCGCGACAACGGAGTGAATTAATTGACAGAACACTCTAAGATTACGACGAGCTCCGCGATTCGAAAATTTATGTGGTGCTTCGCGATTTTGAGACAATTTTCGTTGGAATTTCGAAATTTCGTGATTTGAGATAACGTGGAAGTGAAATCGCATGGATGGTTCAAGGGTTAGTGGAATCGCCTATAAATAGGCCTCGACCCCCTCGACATAAGTAGAGAGTTTTTGAAGAAAATATTTTTCTCTCAACTCATGAAGGTGGTTCGCGAAGGTAGTGTGCTTTGCGAAAAGAACGAGCTTCACGGTGGCTAATCTAGCTCCATGAAAGTTGTGTGCTCTGCATTAGCTCAGTGAGCTTCGCGAAGAAAGTCTCTCTGTGATGACTTGAGCTTTGAAAATTCCTAAGCTATAAAAAGTTTCTGGCTTCATTAAAAGGAAGGAGCTTCGCGAAGGCTTGTTTGAGCTTCGTGAAATTGGGAGTTTTGCAAAGTAGGGTGCTTTGTGAAGCTATTTCCAAAAGGAATTTCCCAGTGTTTCAGAGGCAAAGTGGTATTCATCTGTGGATTAAAGTTAGACATTAATAGAGCATTTATCAATAGTATATGATGCATGTATTCATGAAAATGAACATAACTATAGGTCTATAAACTATGAGTGGATTCCTTCCAAGTGTAGTGAGCAAAGAAAGAGGAAGAATATTATCCTTTCTACTGGCAGTGAGCTAGAGAGAGAGAAATGGGGATTCACCCTTAAGAAACCAGTAAGATGACCCTAAACATTTTAAAGGCAGTGAGCCTGAGCATAGAAGTGATCTAGACCAAACATTATTGGCAATGAGATTTAGTGGATTTGGTACAGCGACACATCGTCGTTGTATGCTCCATGGACGTATTCCAGTAAGGGTGAACTAGGTAAAAATATTTGTGTCTTCCTGGTTGCTTCTATGAATTTCATTTAAACCATCATCATTAGATAAAGATAAAAATAAGTTATCAACATAAACACACAAGTGAAAACAAAGTGACCCTAATAATAAAGAGGTCAAGATCCAGTAGGGCAAGAATAATTTTTAAATAGAATATCTATACCCTAATTCACCCCCTCTTAGGGTATTTAGGCCCCTTTTGGTCCAAAAAATTGGTATCAGAGGGAAGTTTTCTTTTATCAAATTTGTTTTCTCGGACTTGGGTTAGTCAATTTGTGTGGTTAAATATTTAGTCTTCTCTTATCTTGGTGTGCCATGGAAAAGGGAATAACTTCAAAGAAGAAGGAGAAGTATTGTGAAATTCCACAGTGTGGAAGTGTCAATGGAAAGACTGTGATTCAGTTAAAGGAATCATGTAGTGAACATACAAATGATTTGAATGAATCGTACAGTGAAATTACATACTCATTCAATGATTCTAAAGGAATGAGTGAAGAACCTGATATTAAAAGTGATTTTGGAACTACTGATGATGATGAAACTCTAAGAAGGCCATTGGTAAATGATGTCGATATGAAAAAAAATTGGATCAGAAATTGGATGAAGAAGTCAAATGTAAAGATATCCATATCCAGGTACTGGAAATTTAGGTCAACAAGCTAATAGGATTAAATCAACAACTTATTGATGTGGATACTGATCTAAGGGAGAAGAATGATTCCCAAGATGAAGAACTGCAAAAGTTGTCTATAAAGAGAGAAAATCTCAAAGGTGATGTTAAGGGAAAGAATATGAACTCAGATGCAATTCAGAATCTGAAAGCCAACAATGATGATCTTTCTACACAGCTATCTGAATTAGTTCAGAATAATCAAAGGCTACAGTAATATAATGCATCCTTCTTTGATTTTATTACAGAATAAAAATTGAAAATAAAAAAGCAAAGTGATATGACAGATAAGATCACACAATAACTTGAAGATGAGATGAGTTGTGGAAATAATCTCAGAAGAGAACTCAATTCGCAACTTGAATAAAGGGATATGAAGATTCAATATTTGTAAGAAGATCTAGAATCAGTGGAGAAGAAAGTAGAGAAATCCAATGTTATAGGAAAGCCCAAGAAGAAGGATGCCTTACACTTATTATTTGATTATCCTTTGGTAGGAGATGATGAAATGAAAGACTAATATGCTAATTCAGAGAAGAAGCATGAAAGGATTGTATCATCCCAAATGATATCAATTTTTGGAAAATATAGAATTTGATATGATGATCCCACTCCTATTCATGATAGGAAAAGAGAATTTAAAATCTCCAGAGATAAGAAAGACCTTGTTGGTGCTGGAGATAGACCTAAAAAGGCTTTTATGGGAAGTAATGATAGCATGTGCTATTTTTGTGGGATTCATGGTCATACATCAAGATTCTGTTTAGAGGCTTAGGAATACATTTTAGGATATGAAAATAGAAACTATAATAAATATAAGAATATGAAGAAGTGTCATGAGAAATTAGAGAGAAGAGTCTCTCAGAGGAGAACATTCATCAGATGTTATTACTGTGGAAGAATGGGACACACTATGAGTATGTGTCAGGATGCTCTGGAGCACAATGTCAGAAGAAGAACTCAAGCTGCATCAACATCTCGGCTGAAAAATTATGAAATGAGGTATGCATTTGATGGAAGATGTTTTGTATGTTCTCATTATGGGAATTTGGAAAGACATTGCAGTAAAAATAAAGCATGAAAGGAAAATGGGATCAAAAGTAGATTCTCAACTCTAGTGATGCATAATGGGAAATTCTACACTTGGAGACAAAGTGGTAAGTTGAAGAATAGTCTTAGAGAATCAAGGGAGTCACATGGAGCTGAACAAAGGGTGTATCAGTCACCTCTCATATCACACTCACAATCGCCCCCTAAGAAAGAACATGAAAAAATCTGGAAGAAAAAGGGAGGAAATGATACAGTTGTGAGTAAGAAGAATTTACATTCAGTGGATGACCTACCACCAACGCAAAATAATGTGGTGACTTAGAAATATGATAAAATAAAAATAAACAATTAATGAATGGAAAAATTTGCATGTCGTATGCCACAACAAGAAGTGGAGGAAAGAGGAAGATCCCAGAAATGGTGGAAAAAGAAAGGGAAGATCACAATCAGAGAGATTCTTACCCCGAGAAGAAATAAATGGAAGTGGCATATTGGTGGAACATCAAAGATGGAAATGTCTACAAGTGGGTCATAACCCAAAAGTGAGAGAAAGACCAAGCCTGCAGAATCTGAATATCAGAAGAATAATCAGAATATGGGTAAAGAATGCTTAATCATATGGCCAGAACAGTTAGAGTTGGGAAGGTAGTTGGAGTAGGCAAGGAAAGAGTGTGAGGCTTTGAAATAAAGAATAAAAGGGTTGACCCATTAGGATCAACCACAATCCTTATCTTGAGGATTCCAGAAGAACCCCTCTCCCTATGTATATAAATGTTGTTAACTGATTATTCAAGTGTTTCAGGTTTTAGGGAGATATGATCCAAGGGGAAGTGGCATATAAAGATTCAAAGTGGAGAAGTGATATGATTTAGAGTTTTAGTTGACTCAAATCAGGTACCAAAGTTGAATAAGAAAGAGAGAAACAGATCATAATTGGAAGTGAATGTGTTATTAACTTTATCTTTTGTTTCATACACTGAGTTCCAACTTTGTAGGCTTAGAGATTTGGTTAATGGATCAACGTTGAGTGCCAGATTAGAATAAATGATGCAGGAGGAGAAAAATGGTTATGGGCCTATGTAGTGGGCCTAAAAACTAGAAGAATTTCATAACACAGGGGGAGCACTATATATCCTAATCAGATGCAAGATCTTAATGGGATATAAAGGATTAATGTTTATGTTCATGAAGAATGATTGGGGGACAAGCAGAAACACACATGTTTTTCATGATTATCTATTTTGTTCTAATAATATGGTATCAGATGACTACTTTCAGGATACCAAGAACCTGTGAGAGAAAATCAAAGGTGTTTCAACAAAAATATGAGAAAATTAGTTGAAATAAATGACGTCATTGAATAATGACTCAATGAAAAGTTTTCTATATAAGTGAATAAGTGGTAAGAGGCTCAGGGGTAGTGGAAGTGGAAAATGCTAATTCGGAAGTAGACACTAATAATGGACATAAGGAAGGAAAATCCTTATCAGTATGAAAGACAAAGTGCTGAGCTGAAATCGACTTGAAATATATAATTGGTAATCAGACAGTGCCAATACAGACATAGAGGATGAGGACTCTATAAAAAGCATCTTACTTACCATTGGTAGAGCCTAATTATTTTAGTTAATTTCTTGAAGATGAGAACAAGGTTTTTCAAATGAAAAAGGCGTTATATGGGATGAAACAAGCACAAAGAGAATGGTACTCAAGGCTTGATCAGTATTTGAATAATCTTGGTTTCCAGCGTGGTGGAGTTAATTAAAATCTCTATTTCAACAACAACAGTAATCAATGTATGATTGTCCTAGTTTATGTCGACAACATAATATTTGGCAGATCAGATGAAGCTTATTACAGACAGTTCTCCAAATTCATGAAAAGTGTGTACGAAATGTCAATGATTGGAGAGATAACGTTTTCCCTTGGTCTACAGGTGACATAAGGAAGTAAATGAACATTCATTTCTCAGTTCAAATATGACAAGGTTTTTTTGAGAATATTTGGAATAAAAAATTCCAAGGAGATGAGGACTCTGGTTCTTACCCAAATGAAACTGTCCAAAGATGAGGATTGCAAGGTAGTTAATATTATAAAATAAAGGAAAATCATTGGAAGTCTGTTATACTTGACTGTGAAAATGTCTGACATTATATTCACCACATGCCAAGTAGTGAGATATCATAGTAATCTCAAGGAAATCCACATGCTTACAGTGAAAAAAATACTTTGGTATATCAAGGGCATGGTTGATTTCAGCTTGATATATAGTAACAAATCTCAGTCAGAATTACTGGGATATACTGATGTAGATTGGGCTGGTTCAGTGGATGATAGGAAATCAACATCAGGAGGTTCTTTTTATCATGGGGGATTGTGCGTTTCTTGGCTTAGAAAGAAGAAAGATTTCATTTTATTTATCACTACAGAAGTTGAGTATATTGCTGCCACTCAAGCTTGCACATAGTTATTTTGGATGAAGCAGCAGCTTGATGATATGGGTGTTGAAGTGAAGTCTCTCATCGGAATCCAGTGCGATAACTCAAGTGCTATAAATCTCACCAAAAATGTTGTCTATAACTCCCGGACAAAGCACATTGAGATAAAGTATCATTTTATCAAGGAGAAGTTTGAGCAGTGAATCGTGAAGTTTAAGTGTGTGCCTACTGAACTACATGTTGCAAACATTCTGACAAAGGCCTTATCCAAAGAATATTGTGAGAGACATCGACTGGATTAGGGAGTCTAGTCAACTCCCCTCACTTGAAAAAGTGTGGATGTGGGACCCCCCCGTCTCCTCGATTTATGGTGTGTTTTTCTCTACTGTGCTAATATGTCTTCTTTACAATGTCTCAGACCACAGAGGAGTGCCCTTTGGGTTCATTGACAAAGGGGGATAAATAGTGACTCCTCAAGGGGGAGAAACTATGGCTAATAAAGGGAGAAAATGTTTTGTCAAAGACACGGGGAGAAGCTGACAGGTGGAGTAGCGAGATAGGGGGGGAGTTTTTAAATATGACAATTCTAGAAGTGATCGATCAAATAATAGATATCACGATGACTAGGGATCGTGATAAAAGTAGAACAGTGATGTTGGAATGGCGAGAGAAGCTTTCCAGGTATCACCAATTGGTATCAGTGTGGTATCAACAATTGGAATTAGTTTTGAAATTGGTATCAGGTTGGTATCAACAATTGGTGTCTGGCATGAAGTGATTAGTTGATGAAATTTTCATACTACTCTTGTTTCTCATGACGAGAATTTCTCATGTGGGCTTAAAGTATGTGTTGAGTGAATCTTTGTTCTCTATCTGAATCATAAGAGGCAAAGGCTGGGTGATGATGGAAGGAGATTCAGAGATGTATCAAAGTGCAGAGAATCATTTTGAGAAGAGTTGTCAACAAACCCAAAGGGGGATATTGTTGGGTAAAAATCCCTCAAGGTATCATTGCAGCATTTTTGGGTTACTTGTGTTTGTTGACAATGCAGGTTTCCATGGTGAATTTTCAAGTTCCAGAGATGTTGTTAACAATCCATGTTGACAAAGAACCATGAAAATGAAACAGAAGATCTAGAGGTGGTACAAAAGAATAGATACAAGGTGGTTTCATTTTCTATTATTTGCCAAATTTTTGGGGTCCAAAATTTAGATTTTGGTGAGCATCGCAAAATATGGATTTCTTTGAAGATATCATCAAAATATGGAAAATACATGAGTTTTGCGAAGATAGGATTCATGGATTGGATTTTTCAAAGAGAAGAAGAATATTGATGGTGTTATTCATGATTATGACGAGCTTAACAAATGGAAGAGTTGAATGGAAATGCAAGGGAGCTTCACAGTAGTGGCATGAATTAATTGATGGAACACTCTGCGATTACGATGAGCTCTACAATCCGGAAATTTCCAGGGTGCTTTGAGATTTTGAGAGAATTTTGGCAGGAATTTCGGAACTTTGTGATTTAAGATGATGTGGTGTTGACATTGCGTGGATGGTTATAGGGTTGGTGGAATCGCTTATAAGTAGGCCTCGACCCCCTCGAGAGAAGTAGAGAGTTTTTGTAGAAAATATTTTTCTCTCGGATTGTGAAGGTGGTTTGCGAAGGCAGTGTGCTTTGCGAAAAGAATGAGCTCTGCAGCAACTAATATAGATATGAAAAAGTTGTGTGCTCCATGTTGGCTTAGTGAGCTTCAGGAAGGAATTCACTCTACGATGAATTGAGCTTCGTGACTGACTAAGCTCTATAAAGGTTTGAGATTTGTGAAAAGGAAGGAGCTTCGTGAAGGCTAGTTTGAGCTTTTCAAAATTGGGAGCTTCGCTAAGTAGGGTGATTTATGAAGGTATTTCCAAAAGGAATTTCCCAGTGTTTTAGAGGCAAAGTGGTATTCATCGGTAGATGAAAGATGGACATTAACATAGAATTTATCAATAGTAGAGGATGCATGTATTCATGAAAAAGAATAGAACTAGAAGTCTATAAATTGTGAGTTGATTCCTTCCCTGTTCAGTGAGAAAAGGAAGAGGAAGAAGGTTATCCTTTCTACCAGCAGTGACCCAGGGAGTGACCCTTGGGAAAGTAGTGAGCTAACCCTAAACATTGTAAAGGCAGTGAGCCTAGGCATAGAAGTGACCTAGCCCAAAAATTATTGTTAGTTAGCTTTAGTGGATTTGGTACAGTGTCACATCATCGTTGTATGCTCCTTGAACATAGCTTAGTGAGGGTGAACCATGTAAAAATATATGTGTCTGCCTGGTTGCTTCTCTATATTGAATTTAAAGCATCATCATTAGATAAAGATAAAAATAAGTGATCAATATAAACACACAAGTGTAAACAAAGTGATCCTAATAATAAAGAGGTCAAGATCTAGTGGGGTAGGAAGAATTTTGAAATAGAATATCCATACCCTGATTCAACCCCCCCCCCCTCTTAGGGTATTTAGGCCCCTTTTGGTTCTAGCACTTTTCAACCTGTTTTCCCTTTATTTAACCAAAACATCAACATTTATAACATCAGGAGTAGAGATAGGATTTTCCATCTGAATCTCCTCTAAATTTTCTTCAAACTCAAATATGAATTTCATATACTTCAGATATAAATAACTAGACAAGTAAAGTATATCCAATTAGATGTGGCCTATGCTCTGATGCCAATTAATTTTTCCAAGGATCGTGCGGTCACACCGAGAGGGGGTGAATCAAGTGTGACCAATTTTACTGAATTCTTTTATTTTCTTAAACCCCTTCAAATCACTATCACCTATTAGGATGAGTGGATCATGTATGCAATGAAGAATGTAAATGAAACACAACACATGATATGTTTACAAGGTTTGGTACTAAGAGATATTTCCTTACTACAACTAGTAATTACCCCTAGTGACATATTTTTCCCTATATGTATATATTTAAAACCAGGGAAAATCTAATTCCCATTAATACTGAGTCCCATAATGTTATAATCTAGTGTCCCACTATATTTTAAAAGTTCCCACCTACAGTAGTGACTCTTTAATCCCACAGGAGGATCTTTATACTACATCCCATAGTGTTATCAGTATCCCATTAGCCTGCTCTAGAGTCCCACTAGAGACTTCCACAACTTCAAAGTCCCATTGAAGACTTCACAATCTTGAGTAATATACAATTTTATCCCCTGATAGGATGATATTATAATCTTCCTCCATGATCCTTCTGGATCAAACTGTCCCATGTATAAATAAAGAACCTTTACACTGGTGCAGGTCTTTCTCAAATAAAACTGATCACCTGTAAATGGTTAGCTACCTTTGTACAACACTACTCGGGAAATTCCTTCATATAATGAAGACCCAGCCTCACTAAAAACTAAAAACTCAAATACATAAATCTTCTGACACATTGATAGAATTACTTCCCTGAGTTCAGTCTTAAAACATTTCACTGTATTTATATAATGTAATTTCTATGTGCACTATTCAAACTTCATGCATGTATTTATAACATTACATGGGCTTCTCATAATTCTTCTTACATTAATTCAAGTGCATGAAATATTATGGTTAAACTCAAATTCTTTAAAGTTATCGTGTGAACATGAATAAATTCATATAAGTATTTTTGACATGAAACATCAACCACACGGTGTCAACTTAGCTCGCTTTACATGACATTCACATTGTTCATCTTACACACACCACACTGTCCACAATAGTTATTCAATGCATGTGTATGTACACTATATGATGATAAAAAAAATCACCCACACTATCCTTTTTCTCACTTTTAAATCATATGCAGTATATACTTTTACTCTTTTTACACTTGGCATCCTCTTAACTCTTCATAAAAAAAGTGTAGGCATGGGATCTCACAAGTGTATGTGTTCTGTTATACATTGTACTTCCTTTGAACACTGCTCCTTTGCACAAAAGGGATGAAAAATAGTCACTGATTCTTTCGTGAAAGACCCTACTATCCAATTTACACAATCATTGTACACAAACATGTATAGCATGAAATGTGTGTTATGTAACAAGTATGTATCTTCGATTTTCTTCACCAAATCTAGGAGGCACAAGATGTGTTATCCTGAGTTCTTCACAGAAACAAGTTTCTTTGTAAATCTATTCGAGCGTGGAATACAGTGATCATAAACTCACAACCTTAAACATCTTCATTAAAGTATTAACTACACAGAACTCATGCTTTACGTGAATGATATCATTTATAGAACTATTTCTCTCTCAAAAAAATGATCAGATGTGAGATAAAACACACATAGAAAATGAGATAAACTTCATTATTTATAGTCAATCAACCTCAACTCAGAATATTTTAAATCCTTTGAGAATCACATAAGAGCTTCCGACTTCGTAAGAGATCATCATCCTTGAATATTTACTCATTTTATTTAATCTATATATTGATAATTTTAACTTCAAAAAAATGATCCAAATGGGTTATAAAAAAGATTTTGATCTCCCTAAAATTATCTAAATGATGAAATGATGAAGGAAAACCTTGGATGGTGCTTCGGTTGAAATATTAGGAGCATCATGTGAATAGGAGCTTGGGAAAAGCTTACACGAGAAAAAAGAACCACTTTAAATTTCAAATATATCAGATCATTCATCGAACATATTATATGGTTATGGAGTGTGAAAAATGATATGATGTCTAGGATTATCAATCAAACAGATATAACTTCTATGATTCAGTTCACTAAATCCCACATCCAAATGCCACATGTTTTTCTACTCCCTTATAATATTATCCATGATAAACCATCATCAGAATTATACACTCCCCCTCTGGTACTATATCGTACCAATTTTTTCAAGTGAAATCCTATTCCCACCTTCGTCATCATGACACCCCACATGGTGGTCCTCCACCACTACTATACCTCACATAGTCATTCCCTTGCACTACCTTGGCTACGGTCTCATACTAGTTGGCTAAGGGTTGACCTTGGATACCCACTATGGTGTGTTGCTCCACTTAGTCAGATGGCATGGTTAATTTTTTAATTAAGGGTTATATAAAATTTTCACCAAATTCTCATAGAATGGACAACTCAAAATATTCAAAACCAGCACACTCAAACCCATAATATTCTAATATTTATCTTTTCATTCCTTTTGTAACTAAACTAAAAATCACTAAACTTTAATTCCTATCAATATTGTAGTCATTTATGACAAACTCAGATAACCAAAGACACGTGTCTTCTTAACTACAAAACAGCTATGCAATTGTCATATTTAAAACATTCATTGAATTTTTATCTTCAAAAGAAATTGACAACAATTTCAACCTTAATAATTCATTTAGACTCTTCAATCTCCCCATTTGGATTTGTTGTCAATTCCTGATTAAGAATAAAATTCAATGACATCTTATCCCCTTTATTATTAATAAATCCAATGTTTAAAATATGGGAAGGAATTATCATTTCCAAAATTCACTTTTTTAGAACATCCTCTTCTCTTATGACACATATTGTCTGATTTACTTTTGAGAAGGATGTAATAACTATTAGATTAGAAAATAGATAAGATTAATCATCTATAATTCTATGTGATCAATAATCTATGTATAAAACAATTGTGGTCAAGGTTAACATCAATGATATCAATAAACATCCAATATGTGATACTAATCTCCGAAACTCATTTTTTTGGAAATGAAAATAATATTTTCAACTAATATTCTGAATAAATCTCACTAAAATGATTAAAAAAATTCCAATGAAATTATGTTTATTTCATTCATTATCAATAAATAAATATCTTCATTTCATAATTGATGAATTTTTTATCATGAAAATGGAAAATGTAATAAAAAAACCTCAATGATGACAAGATTCATTTTCCAAATATTTACCTTTTAGAATTATTAGATTCATACCTCAACCAAACTTATGATACTCAGAATATATCAATTGAGATATAAATATATGATGGATGATCTTTTGTTCTCCCCCTTAAGATATTCACTCAAAAATTATTCATCATGATTGGCTTTATTCAAGAATAAACTCAGAGCATCTTCAGATAATAATTTTTTTATTTGTTGAAAAGTGAAAAAATAATTTAAATAGTCTTCCATGATGGACTTATTTTGAGCTATAAGATATTCATAGCTTTTATAAATTCATGTCTTCCCTAAATATATGCGTCACCTTTAATTCCATGCATCAAAAAAACACTATATATATATATGGGAATAAGGTGGTTCTTCAATGCTATTAATTTAGTGAAACATGGATGAGAGTTTCTTCTCAACCTAAAAATATTATTATATGGAAAAGGATTCTTCATATTTTCTAGAAATTTATTTTTATTTCTCTATTCTTTCTAAATATTTCCTGCCTCTTCTAACTGTTCTGGACATATGATCAGACATTATTTAAGAACATATTCAGTCTTAACAATGTGTGTATACTTATTCTTCCCAATATTTAAAGTCAAAAATGCTTTCCCATTCTTCTTAAATAATTATTTTTGACCAGATAACAATTTAAAAAAAAATACTTGAATTTCCAAACACATTGAACCTATCACACGCAACTTTATATTTCAAAAAGTAACCACTTTTAGGCAACTTTTTAGATTCTTCATCAGTAATATCATTCATTAAATCAATCATGTGGTTTTTATTATGAATTTATTCTCTATTTGATTTCTTATTTATTTATTTTGTATGAATATTCATGGACAATTGACATCGGTCCATTATGTGACCTTTCTTACCAAAATAGAAACATCTTTTCTTTCACGATGCACTCTTCTCATAATTTTTCACAAACATTTTGGGAGTGGTTTTTTAACAACCTTCTTCTTTTTATCACATCCCATGTTTGACTTATAATCATCATTTATTACCTTATTCACTTTTTTTTGTGTTACTCTATTCACATAAATAGTTGTTTTTTGCATGATTGGTACATACCATCACTTATCATAACAGTGACTATAATAACCCTGCTCTTTATTACATACTTAAATATGATTTATTACATAAATTTCACTTGATACAACATAGAATATTGGGAGGTCTTGTGTAATTATGGATTAGGATCATTACATAACAAATTAACATTATATACAATATATTTATTGAACCTTCCTTTACAAGACCACTACATTCCCTCGTACATAGCATTTCATGGGATAACCTTAGGACATGTATAAAAAAGGGTGATAAATAAAGCCCAGTAAGGGAATAAACATGTAATAACATGAGGAATACAATACATGTTAGAAAATAGGCATATCAATGGATAAAAAGAGAAATATGATCATAAAGGCATGATAAAGCATGATAATCATAACATGGAAATGTGGCAACAACACTTAACATGGAATTTTTCATGAGCCAAGGATCATTGCACATGGAGCATGAGTAAACCCTCATTGCACATCAAGGATGAGTAAACCCTTGTTTCACTTGAATTATCATGAGTAAACACTCATTTCACATGACGTATAATGATATTATACTTTACCCAATGCATTGTAGCGCTATCAGGGTGAACCCTTCTTAAACATTTCATTTCATGTATTATTGTACCACATAGATCATATAACATGGAATCAATCAACATCATAAGTTATTCCACAATTAAGTAATATGGAATAAATACATGAAATTACCATTAAATATGTATATGTTCATAAAGGTGAATACCCTTGATAGAGACATGGGTATGGTATTCACTAAACAATGATCTTGGCTTGGAAAAATGCGGTGCAATTTCAGCAACATAACGGCGTGACATAAGGATTCATGAAAATGGTATATGAGAGAGAAGTGGGTGTCTAAACATATTTATATGAAATGGACAGTAAGGGGGTCAAATAGATACATGTCCCAAAAAATATAATATAATTTAGATTCATAATACAAAATAATTACTTGGATGTAAAAGAGGAGATAGAAATCCTTCACGGGATTTTGGCATGTTAACAAGGGTGCATGGGAGGAATTAATGAGAGAGAAAGGGGTCTCACATCACCCAAACATAAAGAGGTAAGTATGGGGGATGTGATAAATCATACCCCAAAATTTTTAATTGAAAACAAAAGGGAATAAAAACTTAAAGAAAATTGGACAAAAATGAGAAATGAAGAAATACCTTACTTGGAAGTGTGATCCCAAAATCTTAGGAGAGGCTTATTGGGAGCTTGGGGCACCTTGGGAGGATTATAAAGAGAGTAGGGAAGGGGTTGGTAGAACTAAAAAGGCCATGAGTGAAGAAGAAGTAGGATCTTGGGTGGGCTTATATAGGAAAGGAGAGGAATTCTTTATTATTTAGGTTTGGGACACCTCACATTAAACTAATCAAAACCACAAAAAAGACCATGGTTTTTGCCTATGGTTTTTGCAAAAGGGGAGTGGAAAACAATATTTTATAACTCCAATGGATGAAATTTTTAAAAGAATAGGGTTTTTTATGTGGATGCGAGTCACACTCTCAAGTAAAATAATTTAAAAATAAAAAATGTTTTATAAGCCTTGAAGGGTCCACTAAAGCTTTGTAAAATAAATCAAACAAAACCAAAATCACATTATTGTAATGGTATAACATATATTGGCCTAAAATAATGTTTATGTATTTTATTACATCACTATCGGGTCATTATGATGTCATAAAACACATTATATATTTCAAAGATATTTAATTTTTACCCAAAAATTCGATTGTCTCAAAAAATTATGAAAAATTCACCATTGGAAAATTTCAACATCCTGATTCCAAAAATAATATTCATTTTATCTAAATAATTTTCTAAATATGTGAATTTATAATTTTAAAATAAAAACCGATATTTATCAAAATTTCATGGGTTTTGACAAAAACATATTCAAACCTTAATAAAAAATTACAATTGCATTCATAAAATTATACAATAATTTATATTTATTAAAAAGTAATTTAATAATAATGATATTTTATTAAATTATTATTTAATTCAAAAATCCATTAATTTATCAAAATATATTTCTTATTTTAATATTAACTAAAAATACCATTTGTGCTTTAAAAAATATTTACAAAGAAACAATAATAAAAAGAATGTATACTCTATATAGAGGAATAATGTACATAATATTATTACTAGGTTATTGTTACATAACTCCTTAAAACACCCACATAAGACCTTATGGTAAGGTGTGCGATGGTGATAGACTCTTGGGGTGGCTCGGATAACATTTCTTGAGTGGTAATCTCTATCAACTTTCACGTATCTCGTAGGTGGTTCTGCTCGAGATTAATGTATCCAAGATCAACTTGGTATTGGTCAATATAGAAGCCCAATGATGCCACCTCTTTTCCAAGCTCTGAAAAATGGACTTTTTATGGGGCGAGTCTACTGGATGTGGCCATCTCTTCCTTTGTCTAAGTAAATTGGATTTGTTAAAGCCCTATATTTATACTAATCATGTGATCATTGTTCAATGGCCACATTAGCTACGGTTACAATTATTAATGGTGTTTTAAAATCCAAAACATAGAACCAAATAAGTGCATACATTTTACATAACCATAAGATGATATTTAAATAGACCAAGAGGAATTTCCATTAATAAATTTTTGGGTCATTAAAATCTTCCCCCCTTAAAAAATTTCTCCCTATAAATGTCATTTTCTCACTGTAAAACAGATTGCGGGTAACTTTTCTTCATCACTTCTTCTGATTCCCATTCCTCTTCTTCAAAATTTTGGTTTTTCCACAACACCTTGACGAGGGGTATTGTCTTATTTCGTAGAACTTTTTCTCTATGATCTAATATCTTCACTGGTTTCTCCTCATAAGAAATATCATCCTCTATCTATTCTACCAATGAAGAGAGTACATGTGAAAGGTCTTCTATGTACTTCCTTAAGAGGGATATATAAAATACATCATGTACTTTGGCCATGAAAGGTGGAAGTTCTAGTTGATAAGCCACAACCCCGACACGATCAAGAATATCGAAGGGGCTGATGTACCTAAGACTTAACTTCCCTTTCTTTCCAAACCTCATGACCTTGTTCCATGGAGATATGTGTAGAAATATCATTTCTCAAACATTAAACTCAAGGTCACTTCGATGGTTATCTTCATAATTCTTCTGTCGAATCAGGGATGCCTTGATATGCTGCTAAATGTTTTTCACCTTCTTCACCATTTCTTAGACCATTTCTGGTCCTAGCAGCTTACGCTCACTGACTTCATCCTAACATGTTGGTGCTCTTCACCTCTTCCCATATAGGTATTTATAAGGTTTCATTTGGATGATCAAGTGGAAACTGTTATTTTAGGAGAATTCAACCAGTGGAAGATGTTGGTCCAACCCTCCTTTGAAGTCCATAGAACATGATCTTAACATATCCTCCAGTTTTTGAATAGTTCTCTTAGATTTTCCATCCGTTTGGGGATGATAGGTTGTAATGAAGTTCAGTTCAATATCCAGAGAATGTTGAAGACTCATGCAAAACTTAGAGGTGAATCTTGGATCTCGATCGGATACAATAGATAGTGGTACTCCATGCAGCCTTACCACTTCCCTGATATATATTTGTGCCAGTTGATCCATTGATAAATCCTACAAAATTTCAATGAAGTGTGTAGACTTTGTAAGAAAATCCACAAAAACCCAGATTGTATTGTTGCCTTTGGATGTCTTCAGAAGTCTGGTGACAAAGTCCATGGTGATTTTCTCCCATTTCCATGCTGGTATGGGCAATGGTTGCATCATCCCCTCAGACTTCTTCCACTCTTCCTTCACTTATTGACACACCATGAAATTTTATGTATACTCATCGATCTCCTTATTCATATTATCCCACCAATAATTCTCTTGGAGATCTCGATAAATATTTTTTTCGTGGGTGAATAGAAAAATTCAAACAATGTGCATCATCCAAAAGTTCTTACTTCAGCTCCAGACATGATAGAACACATAGTCTTTTCCCAAATCTCATAATTCCTTCTTCATTAACATTTAACTTCAAGGATTTCCCTTTTTTATAGCTTCCACTTTATTCTGAATTCCTACGTCATCCTTTTAAGCATCCTTTAACTTTTCCAAAAGAGATGGTTGAGCAATAATTTGTGAAAGGATTGATGATGTTCCTTTCTTTATGATTTTTATGTCCATATTAATCAAATCTAAGAACATTTTATCCTTTTCAATTATCATCAAAGATAGAATCGATGGGTCCTTTATACTTAGAAAATCCGCCACCTTGTTCACTTTCTCAGGGTGGTAATGGATTGAGAAGTCATAGTCTTTGATCAATTCTAACCATATTCATTGGCGCATGTTCAACTCTTTCTATGTGAATATATATTTGAGGCTCTTGTGATCTGTATATATTTCACACTTCTCCCCAAAGAGATAATGCTGCCAAATTTTTAAAGTGAATATCACAACAACCAACTCTAGATCATGTGTTGGATAATTATGATAATAAAATTTCAATTTCCTTGAAGCATAGGCAATGACTTTGTCATTTTTCATCAACAAACAACTCAGTCCCTTCTTCTAAGCATCACTTAATACTACAAAAAGTTCTCCACTTATGGGTAATGTGATAGCGGGCACAGTGATAAGCCTCCTTTTCCACTCCTTGAAGCTTTCTTTGTATTCATCACTCCAAGAAAACTTTACTCTCTTCTGAGTTATCTAGGTAAGAGGGTTGGACAATCATGAGAAATTTCTCACAAATCATTGATAATATTCAGCTAACCCTAAGAATCTATGGATATCTGTTATAGATGTTGGCCTTGGTCATCCCTCTATTGCAGCTGTCTTGGAAGGATCCACAAATATCTCATTGCTTGTGATGATATAGCCCAAGAATGAGACCTCCTTCAACCAGAACTCACACTTGTTTTACTTTTCATAGAGCTTCTCCTTTCACAAGGTCTCTAGTAAATTTCTTCGATTCTCCTTATGATCCTCCTTGGTTTTGGAGTATATTAGAATATCATCTATAAAGAATTACACAAATTTGTCAAGGTAATATCTAAATACTCTATTCATCAAGTCCATGAAGATTGTTGGAGCATTAGTGGGTACGAAATTAATTACTATGAATTCATAGTGCCCATATCTTGTACGAAAAGTAGTCTTGGGGATATCTTTCTTCTTCAACCTTACTTGATAATATCCCAACCGAAAATTTACCTTGGAGAAGTATTGTCCTCCACACAGCTGATCGAACAAGTCATCAATTCATGGGATAGGATACTTTTTCTTTATCATGACTTTGTTAAGCTCATGATAATCAATGCAATGACGCATTGTCCCATCCTTCTTCTTGACGAAGAGGACTGGTGCACCCCATGGTGAAGCACTTGGGCGTATAAACCCTTTATCCAGATTATCTTATAGTTGTTTTTTCAGCTCTTTAAGCTCCAAAACAGCCATTCTATATGGAGTCTTGGATATTGGAAATGCCCCTGGTATAAGATCAATTAATAATTCAGCATCTCTTATAGGAGGAAGACCAATAAATTCCTTGGGAAACACTTCAGTGAATTCCATCACAATAAGCATGTCTTCATGGATGGTTGCCTACTTAGAATCAATCATCTAAGCCAGATGCAAATGCTCGTAGGGCAGTAATATGCCTACTTGAGATGATGAAGCTAAATAATATTCATCTTCCTCCTTGAACTTGTATAGAATCGGGGGTCAATTCTCCACATGGAGAGTGATTTCCCTCTCATGGCAATTTATGTTGGCTCTATATAGGTAAAGTCAATCCATGCCATGAATTTCATCAAATTCCACTAGAGGGAGTATGATGAGGTTCTCCAGGAAGTTAAATCCACCGATTATGATAGGGGATGAGTTATATTTATGGGATGCAATGATTTCCCAATTTTCCGTACTTACCGACATCTTTACTTATAAGATTTGTGGTGGTGTTGGGATTGTTATACTAAACATTTGGGGTATAAATTTTTTTGTAGAACCTGATTCAAAAACTAATTTCTTTATTATTGAATGCATAACTAGCATACATGTCACCACTTCGTTGTCGGGGTTCACTTCAGTAGTAGTGATGGAAAAAGATCACCCTTACTGCCTTGGGGGTTGTTGGTTGCCTCGGAAAATCCTTGGCTTAGGGAACTGATTTGCAAGATTCCCTGGTTCTTTACAGTTGAAGCAATGAATAACACGTTGAGAGTAGAGCAGAGCATTCCTATCCTCTTTCATAGCCATAGGTTTTTCTTGTCGGCAGTTAACAACTAGGTGTCCTTCTCTTCCACACCTAAAGCACTTCCTCGTTCCCTTCAAGCAATTTCTGGGTTTCTTCTTTCTACACCTTTGGAAAGTTGGGAACTAGATTTTTTTACCACCATTGGATTTATCCATCGGACCACCAGAATTTAAGTCCACCTTATGATTCTTATCCCCATGATACCCCCGAGGTTTTCTGATCTCCATTTCAACCATCAGGGAACATCAAACAATTTCCTCATAGCTGTCGAAGTCATGGATCGCTAGGGATTTCCACATGTTAGGTTTCAGCCCACCAAAGAAGTAGTCAACCATGCATTCTAAGGTAATGACAAAGCCGAAAGAGTATCGTGCAATCCTTGGGAATTTATCCTCGTATGCTCCGATAGATTTGACATTTTTTTCTTGAGGTAAAGGAAGTCCCTTTCCATCTTAAGCTAGAGGGTGCACATAAAATATTTATCAAAAAACATCTTCCATAAATCCTTCCATTACAACACCTCGATCTCCTCCTTAGGATTCATATTTTTATCAATTTCCATCATTGATCAGCTTCACCCTCCATATTATAAGCAGTCAGAATAACATTCTCTTGTTCAAAACATTAAATGATAGATAAGATCTTTTCAATGGAGTAGATCCATTGTTCAAAGATTGAGGGATCAAATGATCTATTAAAAGTAGGAGGCCTTTGTCTCATGAATCTTTTGATAGTGACTTGTTCTTTCTTGGGGGGGGGGGGTTGAATGTTCCTCTTGACCCATGTTTCTATTCAATGATTGAGTTAACTGAGAGAGTATTGTAACAAAGCTCACGATTCCTACTTCCATCGGATTGGACATCTCAGTAGAACAGTCATCACATTGGTCTTCACATCGGTTTTTAACCCGAGTCCTCCTATTAATGGCCATTGTCTCGAATAAAAATAAAGATAGGGGTAACACATAAAGGTTAATAAAAAAATAGATTACTTATAAATAAATTTTTTTCCCTTAACTTATGAATCTATAGGATTCAATCTATGTTATCCATGATCTACTTTCTAACTTATATTCTTAGGGGGGTATTCCCTTAATAATGGTTCATAATAAGCTTGTCAATTTACCAATGAATATCCCTTGGGAGTGTCATAACCAAGAGTACAGCAAGGCCCATTGTCGTGTACCAGGATACCCCAGGTCAAGCCTGAACCTCCTTGTCGGGGTTTTCACCCCTAGGTACATATGTGCTAGAGCCGCCTCTACCTGCTCGTATCCAGATAGGGATGTATTTGATTGATAAACAACATACTCAATACCCACCAAAACTTAGGGATGTTTTTATTATACAGATTCTTGTCTCTAAGGATTCACTAGGGTTTTCTAATCCTAATCCCAAAAAATACCTAAACCTATCCTCTAATACCAACTATAACAACTCTGTGCTTTATTACATACTTAAACATGATTTATTAAATAAAATTCACTTGATACAACATAGAAGATCAAGACTTCTAGTATATTTGGGTCTTAGGTTTATTACATAACATCTTAAAACACTAAATTCAACATCTTTATTGAAAACTTAATTTACATGACCACTACATTCCCTCATAATTATCATTGAATGGGATAACCTGAGGAAATGCATAAGAAAAGGGTGAGATATAAAGCCTAGTAAGGGAATAAACATAGAATAACATGAGGAATACAATACATGTTAGACAATAGGATTATCAATGGATAACATGAGAAACATGAACATAAAGGCATGACAAAGCATGAAAATCATAACATGGAAATGTGGCAACAACACTTAACATGGAATTTAGCATGAGCCAAGGCTCATTGCACAAGGAGCATGAGTAAACCCACATTGCATATGAAGAATGAGTAAAACCTCTTTTCACTTGAATTATCATGATTCAACCCTCATTTCACATGACGTATCATGATACTATACTTTACCCAATGCATTAGAGCACTATTAGGGTGCTCCCTTCTTAAATATTTCATTTCATGCATAAGTGTGCCGCATATATCATGTAACATGGAATCAATCAACATCATAAGTTATTCCACGACTAAGTAATGTGGAATAAATACATGAAAGTACCATTAAATATGCTTATGTGCATAAAGGTGAATACCCTTGATAGAGACATGGGTATGGTATTCACTACACAATGATCTTGGCTAGGAAAAATGCTGTGCAATTTCGACAGCATAATGACATGACATAAGGATTCATAAAAATGGTTGATGAGAGATAAATTGGTGTCTCATAATATGTACATGAAATTGAAATTAAGGGGTTAATATAGATACATGTCCCAACAAACTTAATGTAATTTATATTTATAATATAATAGAATTACTTGGATGTAAAAGAGGAGAGAGAAATCCCTCACGGAATTTCGGTATGGTAACAGGTGTACATGGGAGGAATTAATGAGAGATAAAGGGGTATCCCATATTAAAAACATAAAGAGGTCAGTATGGGGGATTTTTTAAATCATACCCCAACATTTTAAATTGAAAAAAGGGCATAACAACTTAAAGAAAATTGGAAAAAAAATGATGAAGGAAGAAATCCCTTACTTAGAAGTGTGATCCCAAAATCTAGGGAGATGCTTGAGAGAGGCCTCTTGGGAGCTTGGGGAACCTTGGGAGGATTATAGAGAGAGAAGGGAATGGGATAGTTGAACTCCAAAGGTTTTGAGTGAACAGTAAGTGGGATCTTGGGTGGGTTTATATATTAAAGAGAGGGAATTCTTTATTATTTAGGTTTGGGACACCTAACATTAAACTAATAAAAACCACAAATAGCCCATGGTTTTTTCCCAGGGTTTTTGCCAAAGGAGAGTGGAAAAAATATTTTATAAGTCCAATGGCCGATATTCATAAAATAATAGGGTTGATTATGTGGAGGTGATTCACACTCTCAAGGAAAACAATTTGAAAAGACAAAATGTTTTATAAGCCTTGAAGGGTCCACTAAAGCTTTTTAAAGTAAAACAAACAAACCCAAAATCACATTATTTTAATTTTAAAACATATATTGGTCGAACATAATGTTTATTTTATTTTATTACTTCACTATTGAGTCATTATGATGTCATAAAACACGTTATATATTTAAATGGTTTTAGTTTTTACCCAAAAAATCGACTATCTCAGAAAATTATAAAAAATTCACCATTGGATAATTTCAACATCTTGATTCCAAAAATAATATTCCTTTTATATAAATAATTTTAATAATATGTGAATTTATACTTTTAAAATAAAAACCGACATTTATTGAAAATTCTTGGGTTTTGACAAAAACAGGTTTCAAACCTTAATAAAAAATTACAATTGCATTCATAAAATTATACGATAATTTATATTTAATAAAAATTAATTTAATAAAAATAATAATATTTTAATAAAAAATTATTTAATTAAAAAATCTATTAATTAATCAAAATAGATTTCTTAGTTGTATATTAACTAAAAATACTATTTGTGATTTAAAAACTATTTACAAAGTAAAAATAATAAAAAGAATGTATACTCTCTATATAGGAATAATAAATATAATCGTAGTACTAGGGTCCTGTTACATAACCCCTTAAAACACCCACATAATACCTTAGAGTATGGTGCGCGATGGTGACAGACTCTTGGGGTGGCTCGGATAACATTGCTCGAGTGGTAATCTCTATCAACTTCCACTTCTCTCATAGGCGGTTATGCTCAAGATTAACGTATTTAATCTCGGCTTGGGCTTGGTCATGAGAGAATTCCAATGACGCCACCTCCTTTCTGAGCTCCGACAAATGGGCTTCGTATGGGGTGAGTCTACTGGAGAATTCCATCACTTCCTTTTTCTAGGTAAATTGGATTTGTTAAAGCCCTATATTTTTGCTATTCATGTGATCACTATTCAACAACTATATTAGAAACGGTCACAATTCTTAATGATATTTTAAAATACAAAACATAGAGCCAAATAAGTGAATATTTTTTACATAACCATAAGACGATATTTAAATAAACCAAGAAGAATTTTGGTTAATAAATTTTTGGGTCGTTACATTGAACACTTCTATTGTAATAATCACATAAATTTTCAATGTAATCACATCTTTTCTTGATAAACTGATTCTATTTCTATGAAATCTACTTATATTGTGTAGGTTTCAATTTATTTTCAGATATTCTTCCCCTAAATTCTGGTATTCTGTAATTTTCATAAAAAAACATATTGTGTCAACAATTAATTTTTTGATTTCCAAACTTCCAACAGAACAAACAGTAGACAAAAAATCTTGATTTCTTCTTCTATAATACATTCTGACTGTGTTTGAAATTTTTATTCTTTTGGGTATCACATTTATTCTCCTGTTCTTTCTCTGGGGAAAAATAATTTTTCTTTACCCATTTTTTTCAAGATTTTAAACATGAGTCTAAACTAGATTTCAAATCAACATTAGTAAATGTAGATTTATTAGCACAAAGGGTTACCTTCCTCAATGAGCCAACTGTATATTGATCTTTAGATAATATCTTGATCTTCTTTCCAATAGTTTCATTTTATGAAAAATTTAATTCTTATCAAATGAACACATAGAAAAAATTCTTTTCTTATAAACATGGAAATTCTTAGCTTGTTTTATTTACATATTTCTCATTTTCACTTCTAGTTCAAGACAGCTTAGGTTGAGACAAATATTCTCATATTTAATAGATTTCATTCCTTCTTCCCACAAAATTTATTTTCTAAATCTCATATTCAAGAATTTGATTTGAATTTAGTAAAAAAAATTCATTTTCTTTAATTATTTCTACTTTTTCAATTAACTGAGAATCTTTGAAATACATAGAAACATTATTATTTTCAAGTTCATGGATAACTTCAGTGAAACAAATTTCAAAAATTTATTTTTCACAAGTATTACTTTCAAATTCTTCAATATCTTTAATATATAATTCTTTGAAAAGATATATTGTTTATTCCATTACTTTCACAAGTCTCATGATAGTGTTGGAAATACCAAACTTCTAGTAAATGTTTCATCCATAGTGTCTACCTCTTCTTCTAGCTATAATTCGTTATCTTGAAGTTCCTTGAAAAATTTGGTCATACATGTTGTAAAACCTCAGCCTCATAATCTAGGATCTGGTGAATTACTTATTACATTGAAATGATTGAAAGAAATGAAATCCCAAAGGAATGATTAGTTTAGAAGTCTTGGAGAAACTAGATAAATAAATTTACTCATATTACATTGGGAAAGGTAAAATTATATAATACTAACAAAAACTAAAAAAATGCATCCATGAGAACTCAATAAATGGTCTCCTCTTCATAACCTATTGATGGTAAACAAGTGAAATGTGTGAGATAAAATGATAAGTAATGGTAACAAATAGAGGAATCATGATCCGAAAATAACTAAATAATAAAAAAATTGGCAAAGTCAGTATGTCATGGTGAATAAATGAAAATCACACGCCATTAATAATATGAGAATGAAAATGCATCCATAGATTTTTTCATATAGAAATCCTCATGGATAGTAAAAACTGAAAATGAATAAATATAATGCTTATTAATTCGACATAATTCATATAGCACATGATACCACTATACCATCAAGACGGTTTAAGTCTGCAGGTAGAAACTCGTCTAGTTTTTAGAAACAAAGTCAAAGGGTTTGCCACCAACTAATTTGTCTCATGAGACCTGTCGATGCATTGAGGGGATATAACAGGACCTGATCATTGCTTCAAGTCCAAATAAATATTTATATATATATTTATTACAAGTACAATATGCCTTCTCAAAATCTGTATAGAGTAGAGGATACAAATTCATCAATATTTTCATAGTTAAAACAACATTCCAAATAAACACTGTATGTAAAAGGGTATACGGATTAAGAAAATAATCATATCTATGAAACCATAATATGGATATATTTACAATTTCAAATAAAAAATATCTAAAATGGGTAGTGGATACACCACATAATAAATATTAGGTTCATAATCCCAAGTAAACGACAATGAAATGGAAATTGAGACAAAGTCCCATACCACGTTGTAATCAATCGAGTCTTATGATAACAAAAATTAATAACCACTAAATGAATCAAATAATACCATGAATATAAAATGAATCATGATAATATATATCAAATGGAATTACCCAATACAACACATGCAAGAAATAAGTGGCAAACAATGGAAATATCATGGAATTAAAAGTGAGATAAAAAACCCCTTACTTTAGCCTGAATGCGTTATTCATTTGATATTAATGACTTGAATAATAAAATTTAACTTCATTAATTAATAATTACATAACCTAATATACTTTTAATTTATTTATTTTAACCTTATTAGGTCCATTCATGACCTTTTTGAGTGGTTTAAGAGGTTAAATTTTATTGTTTTGGAATCATTTTCTTCCTTGGTTTTCAGGATCGATTTACTTGTATTCATGAATGGAAGTTCATTTTAAATGGAAATTGAAAAACAGAATTGATTTTATGAGTTATTAATGATCATATAAAAGGTTAAATGATCATATACATGTTTTGGTTAATTTTTTTGAGGATGAATCAGTATACAAAATTTTAATGATAAATGCTTGGATTATTTTGATGGTTTTTGCCCACCACGAACTCATCGTGTTTTATAATTGAATACCATGTGCACAAAATGTTTCAATAAAATTAAATTGGGTATATTAAATATATAATGATTTGGTTCAACAATAAAATTAGTTTCATGACCATAATTGAATAAGGTAATAGAAATTTAAAACTCGTCATCCTTGAATGTGATAAATTCACACATATTGAATGGTGTTTCCATTTTTAGTATAAGAGGAGGGGAAAATAGATTATGATGGAATATTCCATTATAATTAAAATAATTATAGTACATATAAGGTACTAAACTTTTCAAAACATTTGGGTGGGAATATGTGATAATAGAAAACATAACAATGGAACTTCAAAAGAAAACAAAAGAATTGAAAAGAGGAATTTACCTCTTGAATCTATCTTCCTTTGAGAGCCTCTTTAGGGGAAATTATTTAGAATTTTGTGGAGATAAAAGTCTGTTGGACGTTGGGGAGGAGATTAGGGAGATACTTTAGTAGAATTTAGGCAAGTATTGATGTTTGAGAGGTGTGAATAAATGAGGGTGTGAGGGGTGGTTTATATAGTGAAAGAGAGGAGGGTTTTCTTAATATTATATTTATTAATTTATTATTTCTCCACAAGACAAGAAACAATGAGGATTAAATGACCTAGAATAGTAATGAGTGAATGTGAGTTTGAACCAAGTGGGCTTACATAATCCTCGCATCACCTATGATGCAGTAAAACAATTATTTAGCATTTATCATAATTTATCGTATTTTACTATTCATCAAAAAAAATTCAAGAATTTCAGAAAAATACAGAAAATTCACCCTAACAATTTTTTGATGTGTAGAATTTATAAATTAACCCCATTTTTTGAAAATAATTTTCTAAATATTATTAATATAATTTTTAAATAAAATCATAATTTATTCAAAAGTAACAATTTTAATTCAATAACTCATTTTTAACACCATGAAAAATTAATCAACATCTCATTACCTTATAACCATAGGAAAATATAATAATAATATGATTTACTATTCATAAGGGTCATATTACTATTCATAAGGGTATGTTACTATTGATAAAAAAGAAGTTGGTTCTATCTAACTCCAAATAACTTATTGATCACAACTATAGATGACTGTATTTTTGAAATTCAAAACACAAATGTGGAAAATTTAAGTTTAATAGATAGGTTATGACTTTGTCCTATAAATAACTAAGTATTGTTTGATAGAGACTTAATGCTTCATGAAATATAGGATATCTAATAAATAGAAAGTATTTAATAGAAACATACCATAGAATGTTTGTGGTGTTATATTATTCCCACCTTCAGAAATTTCTCCCTCAAAACTTTTCATGTATAAATCCCATAAAAAAGATGTGGGTGTTTTTTCTTGATAACATACTTAGGTTCTCACATTGCTTACTCCATTTTATGATTTCTTAAAATAACCTTTACTAATTGAGTGGTCCAATTTCTCAATACCTGCTCCCTTGTGTCAAGAATCTCAATAGAATGTTCATCGTATAACAAATAAGGTTCCAACTTTATTTCTTAATAGGTGAGTACATGCATTGGGTCTGGAATGTATTTCTTTAACAATGACATGTGGAACATATTATGAACTTTAGAGAGACTTGGTGACAATGCTAAATGGTAAGCTAAAACATCGATCCTTTCCATAATTTCGAAGGGTTTGATGAACATGGGGCTTAGTTTCCATTTCTTACTGAACCTTAAGACACCCTACCATGGAGATACTTTTAGGAAGACATGATCTCCTTGAAATTCCAAATCATTTCTCTGAGTGTCATCATAACTCTTTTTCCTACTTTGGTATGCTTTAATATGTGTCTGAATTTTCTTTACCTTTGTAGTTTTCTCTACGATAATTTCTGGGCATAAAAGTTTCCTCTCACCAACTTCATACTAACAGTTGTAATTCGACACCTCTTACCATATAATGCTTTATATGGCTCCATTTAAATGATAGAATGGAAACTATTATTTTAAGAAAATTACACCAAAGGAAAGTATTGATCCCACATACCTTGAAAGTCAAGAGATCATGATATCAACATGCCTTCCAATGTTTTAATAGTCCTTTTAGACTGTCTGTCAGTTTGGGGGAGATAAGTAATGCTCATATGAAGCTCAATATCCAAATCCTTTTGGATAGTTTTCTAGAATTTTGATGTAAAACAAATATCTCTATCAGAAAAAATTGATATTGGTTCACCATTAAGTCTAACAACTTCATTAATATAAAATCGTGTCAGGCATTCAAGTGGTAAATCCTCTCTTATTTCAAGGAAATATGTTGATTTTGTGAGACAATCAACAAAAAACCATATTTCATCATTCCTTCAAGGTGTCCTCGGAAGTCCTATGACAAAATCCATCATAATTTTACCCCAATTCCACATAGTAATAGGTATAGGTTTCATAAACCCTCTAATATGTTGTCTCTCTGACTTCACCTATTGAAAAACTAGACACCTTGACACATAGTCAGATATTTCTTGTTTCATGTTATCCCACCAAAAATGTTCAATCAGATCTCTATACATCTTAATTCTACCATAGTGTATAGAGAAATTTGAGCTATGATCATCATAGAATATGTCCCTTTTTATCTCAGGTACTGATAGAACACATAATATCCTCCCAATTTTCAAAACTCCTTCCACATACACGTAGTTTTCCAATATTCTATCCTTAACAACATTAATTTTCTTTTGTATATTCTCATCATTATATTAAGAGCTTGTTATCTTCTTTAGTAAAGATGGTTTATAAGTCATTTGATAGAGGAAATTTGCTTCCCATTCCTTAACAATTCCTATATCCATCTTTAGTAGATCAATGAATATAGGATCTCTCTCAATCCCCAATTGGTTCCGAAGTCCATGATCTTTCATTATTAATGCATCTTACACCTTATTTTCCTTTCTTGGGTGGTAGTGTATTGAAAAATCATAATTTTTGAGTAACTCATGCCATCTTATTTGCCTAATTTTGAGTTCTTTCTATGTAATAATTTATTTCAAACTCTTATGATCCGTATATATCTCACATATTTACCTATTGAGATAATGTCTCTATATTTTCAGAACAAAAATTACGGATTCTAACTCAAGATCATGAGTTGGATAATTTTTCTCATAAGTGTTCAACTACCTTGATTCATAAGTAATAAATTTATCATTTTTATAAGGAAACAACCCATTCCATTCTTTGATGCATCACTGTATATAAAAAATCCATCATTTTTAGATAGAAGTGTCAAAATTGGAGCATTGACCAATCTTATTTTCAATTATTCGAAGCATTATGTACATTATTTTGTCCATACAAACTTAAACCCTTTATATGTGAGCTTAGTTAGCGGGTTAGACAGTCGGGCAAAATTCTAAACGAAACATCGATAGTAACCTACTAAGCCAATAAAACTACATACCTCAGTTATGTTCATTGGAATGGTCCATTATTGGATTGCATTTATCTTTACATGATCAACTAATATTTCATCCTTTGATACTATATATCCAAGAAAAGAAACTAATTGAATCCAAAATTCACACTTTCTAAACTTACCATATAATTCATTTCTTCTAAGTGTTTTCAAAATAACCCATAATTGATTTTCATAGTCTTAGTAGATTTTAGAGTATACCAGGATATAATCGATAAATACCTCAACAAATTCATAAATATATTCCTTGAAAATATATTCATTATATCCATGAAAATAGAGGGTTCATTAGTCAATCCAAAATGCATTCTTGTAAACTTGTAATTCCCATACCTAGTTCAATATGTTGTCTTTGGAATATCTTCATTCCTCACACATAGTTGATGATATCCAGATCGAAGTTCAATCTTTGAAAAATATTTTCCTCCATGTAGTTGATCAAATTAATCATCAATGTGTGGAAGAGGATACTTGTTCTTTCTTATAATATAATGGATTTCATTATAATGAATGCATATCCTCATGGATCCATCTTTCTTATAGACAAAGAGGATAGAGGCTCCCCATGGAGAAACACTAGGTAAAATAAAACCTTTTTCCCTCAATTCCTATATTTTTTTCTTTAGCTCCACTAATTCTACAGTGGCCATTATATAGTGAGTCATTGATATAGGTCTTACACTAGGAATTAAATCAATAGAGAACTCAACTTCCTACTCTAAAGGATGTCCAAGTTAATCCTCTTGAAATATGTCATTGTATTCTTTCACAATAGGTACATATTCAATTTGAGTATTTCTTTCCTCACCCATAGATATTGTGTTCTCTTCCTCTCCAATAATTTCATTCAGTAGATCTACTGGGGGTGGATCTAGATAAGAATCAGATGGAGAGGTTTCTTCTCTAAAGATAAGAGATTCTAAACCATTTTCAAACATTGTAACTTCTTACTTCTTATAATAGATATTTGTATCATAATTTGACATCCAATTTATACCAAGAATTATATAAAAGTCAATCATTGGTATGATGATAATTTTAGAAACTAAATCATGTTTATGTGTCATGATGGGGACTGATCGACACATCTTTTTTGCAATGATGCATCCCCTAGGAATTTTGACTGACATCACCTTTATTAAATCAAACTGTACATGTATAATTTTCTTAGAAAACCGAGAAGATATAAATGAATGCATTGATCTAGAATAAAATAAAGCATTGGATAAGTTTGAGGAAACAACTAAAGTACCTTCCACCACATCATTAGGAACTTCAACATCCACGATTGTAATATCATAATCATTCCCTTTCTCTCGTGGCCTTTTCTAAGGAAAGTTTCCTTGGTGCGTTGGACACTTATTTTCATAGTGTCCCATCTCTCTATAATTGTAGCATTGAACATCATTGCCTTTTCTATTCCCCTTTCATTCATTAGATCAATGAACCTTTTCCCCACAATTATAGAAAACTCCCATGCCTTTTAAGCATTTCCCAGGATGATTCTTTCTATATTTCTCACACAATGGAAATTTCTTCATTCCCTTCTTCTCTATTGGCACTTCAGCTTTTCCATGGTTATTAGAATGCCTATTCTTATCTTTATTTCCGTTGAAAAAATTTGATCTAGAAAATTAATTCTCTATCTTGATGGAACTTAATATGATTTCATCGTAGGATGAAACTATTTGAGAAGCTAGTTCCCTTCAAAGACTTGGCTTAAGACCTTAAAATAAATGATCAATATTGTCTTTTGAATCATGTATGTAATCTATAGTAAACCTGGATAATCTTGTGAAGATATCCTCATACTCCACAACACACACTTCTTCCATTTTCTTTAGGCTAAATAATTTACTTTTCATTTGAGTTCGTTGTTCAAAAAGGAAATATTTGTCAAATAATATTTCAATAAATTTCTCTATCCATATATTCTATTTTTTCTTCCTTTGTAGTATTATGGATCAAGGAACACCATTGATCAACACCACCCTTGAAGAAATACACATCCAGTACTACATTTTCATTTTCATTGCTTCTTAATTCCAGAAATATCTTTTCATGGGACTTGATCCACTGCTCATCTACCATCACATTAGTAGTCCCACTAAAATATAGGGGATTTTTCCATATAAAATGATCTAGTACAGGTGTATCATGGTTATTTGTCACAACCTGAGTAAGTTTTCCCAATATGATCATGATTTAATCTGCTCCAACATTGACTATGTTGACATTCTCAGTGGGACAATCCCTACATTGTCGAAGGATTTTTACTCCCCTTCTTCCATTAGGCTCCATCACTAAACAATGGTATACAGTAAATTAGGTCATAATTAATAATTTCTAACTAGAAAACACTAACGATAAACTGAAAATTTATGCACAACTAATCTCATAATCATAAATATTATTTATATTTACTTTTAAATCCTTTATAATGGTTTGTAAAGAAAATGTGAATTATCCAAAGTATATCCCCGGGGTGTGTCAAACCAGGTGCACAGTAAGGCACATTGTCATGTATCAAGATACCCTAGGTCAAGCCCGAAACTCCATGTCGAAGTTTCCACTCCTAGCTACATCTGTTCTAGAACAACGTACACTTGTAGTATCCAGACATGGATGTATTTTATAAAAATATCCACATAATATATTCCTTTCCAAAATACCACTATTTTTCTTATATGTTTATCCACAAAGAATATTTGGGGGTTTTTTCCCTAATATATGTTTTCTAAATCTAGTTTCCACAATTTCTACTAAACTTTCTCTTATACGAACTGTAACACTCCGACCCTAGAAGCCCAGAGCCAGTGCATTACTTATTACATTGGCATGATAAAAAGGAATGAAATTCCAAAGAAATTACCAGTTTATAAGTCTTGAAGAAACTAGATACATACTTGTACTCATATTACATTGGTAAAGGTAATAAAATAAAATAAATAACAAAAACTAAAAATTGCATCCATGAGAACTCAATAAATGGTCTTCTAATCATAACCTATTGAAGGTAAACAAATGAAATAGGTGAGATAAAATGATCTATAAGGATTAAAAATATTAGAAGCATTAACCAACATTAACTAAATCATAAACAAATTGGCATAGTTAATATGTCATGGTGAATAAATGAAAAAAAAACATGCCATTAATAATGTTAGAATGAAACTACATCCATAGATTTTTTCATAGTGAAAAAATCATGGATAATAATAACTAAAAATGAACCAAGAGAATGCTTATTAATTGGAGGTCATGTATCTGGAACATGATACCACTATACTGTTGAGATGGTTTAAGTTTGTGGGTAGAAACCTGTCTGATTTTGGGAAACAAACTCAAAGGGTTTTCCACCAACTGATTTTTCTCATGAGACCCATAGATGCATTGAGGGGAGATAAAGGGCCCCATAAATCATTTAAAGTCCAAATCTTTATTTATACATAGATTTATTACAATTACAATATGCCTTCTCAATATCTTTATAGAGTAGAGGATACAGATTCATCAATATTTCCATAATTAAAACAACATTCCAAATAAACATTGTATGTAAAGGGGTATATAGATTTAGATAATAATCATATACATGAAATCATAATATGCATATATTTACAATTTAAACTGAAAAATGATCTAAAATGGTCAGTGAATACACCACATAATAAATATTAGGTGCAAAATACTAAGTAAATGACAATGAAATGGAAATTGAGAAAATGTCCCTTACCACATTGTAATCAATCGAGTCTTATGACCAAAAAATTAATAACCACCAAATGAATCACATAATATAGTGAATATAAATGGAATCATGATATTATACATCAATTGGAATTACAAAATACACCACATGCAAGAAATAAGTGGTTAACAATATAAATATAACAGAATTAAAAGTGAGATAAGAAACCCCTTACGTTATGCCTAAATGTGTTCTTGGTTTGATCTTAATGACCTGAATAAGAAAACATAGATTCATTAATTAATAATTCCATAAACTCATGTAATTTTAATTGATTTATTTTAAACATATTAGGTCTATCTGTGGCCTTTTTGATTGGTTCAAGAGCTTTAATTTTATTGTTTTGGAAGCATTTTCTTCCTTGGTTTTCATGGTCTATTTACTTGTATTCATGAATTGAAGTTCATTTGAAATGGAAATTGAATTATAGAATTTAATTTATGAGTTATTAATGTTCATATAGAAGGTTAAATTATCATATAAATCCTTTGGTTATTTTGGGAGGGGATGAATCATTATAAAAAATTTAATGATAAATGCTTGGATTATTTTGATGGTTTTTTATCACCAGGAACTCATCTTGATTTATAATTAAATACCACATGTACGAAATGTTTCCATAACATTAAATAGGGTATATTACATATATAATTATCTGGTTCAATCATAAAATTGGTTTCATGTCCATAATTGAAGATGGTAATAGAAATTGAAAACATGTTTTCCTTGAATGTGACAAATTAAAAAATCTCAGTCAGTGTTTTCATTTTTAGTATAAGAGGAGGGAAAAAGAGATGGTGAAGTAATATTCCATTATCATAAAAACATTCCAATATATATATGAAATTAGATAATTCATAACATTTGGATAAGAAGAGGTGATAATAGAAAATATAACAAAGGAACTTAAAAAGAAAACAAAATAAATGAAAAGAGGAATTTACCTCTTGAATCAATATTCCTTTGAGAGTTTCTTTAGGGGAAAGGATTTGGTATCTTGACAAGACCAAGGAATATTGGACGTGGGGGAGGATCTTAGGGAGATATTTGATCAGAATTTAGGCAAGTATTGAATCTTGAGAGTTGTGAATAAATGAGGGTGTGAGGGGTGGTTTATATAGTGGAGGGAGGAGGGTTTTATTTATATTATATTCATTAATTTATTATTTCTCCACAAGATAAGAAATAGTGAGAATTACATGACCTAGAATAGTAATAATTGCATTTGAGTTCGAACCAAGTTTTATTACATTAGACTTGCATCATTTGTGATTTAGTAAAACAAGTATTTAGCATTTATCATAATTTGTCGTATTATACGATTCATCAAAAATTCAAGAATTTCAAAAAAATACAAAAAATTCACCCTAAAAAATTTTCAATGTGTAGAATTCAAAAATAAACTACATTTTTTTGAAAATATTTTTCTAAATATTATTAATTTAATTTTTAAATAAAATAATAATGTATTCCAAACTATTAATTTTAAATCTATAAGTCATTTTTTAAAACTTTGAAAAATTAATCAACATCTTATTACCTTATAACATTAAGAAAATAAAATAATAATATGAATTAATATTCATAAGGGTCATATTACTATTCATATTACTATTCATAAGGGTATGTTACTATCCATCAAAAAAAATTTGGTTCTATCTAACTATAAATAACTTACTAATCATAATTCTAGATGGCCGTTTTTTGAAATTCAAAACACAGATGTGGAAAATTTAAGTTTAATGTCTTAGTTATGTCTTTCTCCTATAAGTAAACAAGTTTTGTTTCATAGAGACTCAGTGCTTCATGAAATATAGGCTATATAATAAATATAAAGTATTTAATAGAAACATACCGTAAAATGTTAGGGGTGTTATACATGTGACCACTTCTTTGGGAAGTTTCTTCAGATGCTTTATGATTTCAAAATTGAATATATCATCAAAGTTATAACCAACTAATTTTACTGAACAATTTCCACTCTGAGTGTATTCAAATACCAAATAATTTTCATGCATCTTTGAATTCTTCTTTAGCTTCTATGCTACTCTTTTCTTCTGGTTTTTCTATGATTTAATTAAAACATAAACATTTCTAACATCAGGAGTAGAGGTAGCATTTTCCATGTCAAGATCCTATGAATTTTATTCAACCTCAAATCTTCATTTCATATAATTTAGATATAAATCACTACAAAAGTAAAGTAGATATAATCATAGGTAGCCTATGCTCTGATACCAATTGAAGTGTCCAAGGATCGTGCAGTCACACTGGGAGGGGGTTGAATCAGGTGTAACCAATTTTATAGAATTATTTTTTTTTCTAAAACCCCTTCAAACCACTTTCACCTGTTAGGATGTGTGGATCCTCTATGAAATGAATAATGTAAATGAAATGCATCACACAATATTTTTATAAGGTTTGGTACTAAGACCTATGTCCTTGATACAACTACTAATTACCCCTAGTTAAATATTTTTCACTATATGTAGATGGTTACAAATAAGGAATATCTCATTCCCATCAACATTGAGCCCCACAGTGTTCCACTCTAGAGTCCCACTAGAGTTTACAAGTTTCCACCTACACTAGTGACTCTTGAATCCCACAAGATGATACTTACACTGCATCCCACAATGTTACCAACATCCTATTAGCCTACTCTATAGTCCCACTGGATACTTACATTGATTTAGAGTCCCACAGAATTATTCACAATCATGAGTCACATGAGATTTGATCCACTAATATGATGATATTATAATATTCCTCCATGAGATTTCTGGATCAAACTGGAGCATGTAAATCAAGAACCTTTTCATTGGTGCTGGTCTTGCTCAAATAAAACTGATCACCTGTAAATGGACAACTTCCTCAGTATAAAACTGCTCAGGAAATTCCCTCTTCTGTTGAAGACCCAACCTCACTAAATAATGATAACTTAGATACAAAAATATTCTGATACACTAATAGAATTATTTCCCCTACTTCAGTTTGAAAACACTGCACTGTATTTATGCAATGTAAATTTCATGTGCGCTATTCAAACATCATGCATGTATTTATAACATTGCATGGAATTATCATAAATCTTCTTGCATTAATTAATGTGAATGAAATATTATAGTTAAACTCAAATGATTTCAAGTGATCATGTGAACATGCATCAATTCATGTAAGTATTTATCACATGAAACATCAACCACACAGTGCCCTTTTAGCTCAATTCTCATGATATGCACACTGTTCAACTTTCGCACACCACATTGTCCACGATAGTTATTCAATGCATGTGTATTTTTACAATGTAATTATAAACAAATCACACACACACTATCCTTTTTCTCACTTCTCAATCACACACAGCATACACTTTTATTCTTTGTACACTCATTATCCTCTTAACTCTTCATACACACAAGTGTATGCATGGGATATCATGAGTGTATGTTTTTGGTTATACATTGTATTTCCTTTATACACTAATCCTTCAGGAAACAGGAATTCAAAACACTCTCTGATTCTTTTTCATAAGACCTCACTATCCAGTTTGCAAAATCATTGTGCACAAAACAAAAAAAATGTATAACATGTACTATGTCTTACTCGACAAGCGTGTATCTTTAATTTTCTTCTCCAAAGCCACAAGACACAATAAGTGTTATCTTGAGTAATTCACAGAATCTTGTTTTTTCACAAATATATTCAAGTGTGGAATACACAGATCAAACACTCGTGGTCGTCAACTTCTTTGTGCAAGCAGTTTCTAAATGGAACTCATGCCTTATGTGAACAAGATCATTTGAAAACTATTTATCTCTCAAAAAAATGATTTTATGTGAGATAAAATGCACTTAAAAATGAGATCAGCTTTTATATTTATAAGAAATTAACCTCAAATAATAATCATTGAGAACCTTCTAGAACCACAGATGAGATTCCCACTTCTCAAGAGATCACTATACTTGGATATTTACTCATTTTCTTTATAATGTATATCGATGATTTGAACATCAATAAATGATGAAAACACATTAGTAAATATTTATATCTCTCTCATATTTTATAAATTATGAAGGAATACCTTGGATGGTGCTTCGGTCAACATAGTTGGATCTTCGAGTGAATAGGAGATCAAGGGATGCTTATAGTAGAAGACAACACTGATGGCAATTTCATGCAGCTCAAATCATTTATCAGAAAAATGGCACTATTGTGGAGCGTGGAGAATGATCAGATGACCAGGATTATCAATCGATCATATCTAATGGCTATGATTCAATTTTATGAGTCTCATATCGAAATACCATAAGGTTCACCACCCCCTTATAATACAATCCGCGATAACCCATCTTCATATTTATCTTCTCCATCTCTCTTACCACCCCATACCATTTCTTGTGGGCATGCTCCTATTCCCACCTTTGCCATCATACCAACCCTCACAATGGTCCTCCACTGCTAATCTACCTCACTTAGGTGTGCCCTTACACTGCCTTGGCTATGGCCTCATGCTGGCTGTCTTAGGGTTGATCTTGGATACCCATTGTGGTGTGCTTCTCCCATTAGTCGGTTGGCATGGTTGTTTTTTAATTAAGGGACATATAAAATTTTCACCAAATTCTCATAGAATGGAAAACTCAAAAAAATCTAAATGAGCATACTCAAACCCACAATATTCTCACATTTCACTTTTCATTCTTTTTAAACTAAACCACAAATCACTAAACTTTAATTCCTCTCAATGGTGTAGACATTTGTATCATACTCAAATAACCAAAGAAACGTGTCTTCTGAACTACAAACCATCTCTGAAATTACCAAAATTAAAACATTCATTGAATTTTTATCTTAGTTAGAAATTAAAAACAATTTTAACCTCATCAATTCATTTGTCCTCTTCACACTGTTGGATTACAGTTAGTAGAAACCATGCAAAAAATTCTATAAAACCATGAAGTTAAAATAATGGGGATTGGGTAGGCGCACAGTTAGGCACACAATTTTTCCAAACCATGTGACCACCCATAATAAACCATGAATGTGTCGAAGAAGGGGGTTATAATGTTTGTCACATGGTTTGTCTAACCATGTGAGATAACTATGTGAGGGGTTCTTGGAGGCGGTGGCTAACACATGGTAAGTGCATGATTTTTTTAAACATTCCTGTAATCCCTTGGATTCCCCCTTATTAGTCCATAAAAATATTTAGTGTCCTTATAAAGGATATTTATACCATTCCTCTTGATCTATGAGTGATCAGTAGGTGATTCTTAGTGTGTTTGAGGCATGAATTCCTTGGTAAGTGACTATTCTTGGGGGTTTTCTTTAGTTCTCGTTTTCTTACCTCTCCTGGATTCATGCATCTATTCCATTGGGGATAGATCCATTTTGTGTGATGCCTATCATGTTGTGTTATGATTTTTTTGGTGATATGGAACAAGATCTAAAAACAGTTTCTGGAATTTAAATCTGGTTTGTTAAAGAATTTTTGTCATTCTTTTTTCACCTAAGTTGTGAGGTATGTGAATTCAATATCAATTGCTATTATTAGAACTTTAAGGCTTAATTTCAAATTGATTGAATTCATTGGTTGGAATTATGAAATTTATGTGAAATATTTGTTAAAACCCCACTTTATTTATGGATTGTGAAATTTTTGAAATTGGTTATATTGTGGAAACTGAAATTTTGTTACATGATTTTAAATTGATGCTTTTAAAATGATTTTTTGGATTTGATGAATGGAGATTCTTTTTGGAAATTTTTTTAAAAATTGATTGTCTCATTGAAATGGTATGAAACAATTGGGTTGGATTGGTTTGGCATAAATGGTTGGCATGTGTTCATGTGTATTTGGGATGGATATGGGTATGAAGTTTCCCTCATAGAATGTGGGATGGATAAGGGTACGAACATTCCCCCATGAAATTGGTTCACCAAGTGAAATCTTAGTGAAATAATGACTCACCACTCATGAGTATAGGGAGGTCCATAGTATCATGCATGTGTGGATGTATGGAATGGAATGCGTTACGCCAAATGGAAATGTGAATTTATTTAAAGAGGTCTTTGGTTTATTTCAATGGAAATGGTTTTGGTTTTGTAAAATATTTTATACTTTGATATAAACTACTTTAAATTTTGTTTTAAATATTTTTATATAAATGTTCTAAAATGAATTATCCCAGTGGTGTGAGTTGGGAAGATATTGGGGAAATCCTTCTGAGTCTTATACTCACCCCCTACTTGTTCACTTTGGTTTTTTTGTAGATATTTAATATTCGACATAGGTAAAGGCATAGTATCTCATTTATTTAGTGATGCATCATGATACATTAGGCATGCCTTGTGGATTTTAATCTTAGTGCATGCTGGGAGTTATTGAGTTGATGTATTTGGTGTCTTTGGAGTTATTGATTTTTGTTGATTTGGTTTCTAAATTGTACTCTAATATAGTTGTTCTTTGTTGTTGGATTTGTTATACTTTTGTGTTATATCAAATTGTACTCTTTCATCATATAGTAATTGTTTATTTATGGTTATCTCATTTTTTATATATTTAAAGGTAAAATAAGATCCCAACTATTTTTGAATCCCTTAACATTTGTTTCCATCTTTGGTGTCTTTGGGATGTCACCTAATTGCTAGTATCACCCTATGCCTCTTCCCAATCTAATGGGTGAGGGGAAAGATGTTACAAATGGTATTGGTTTGTTCAGTCCTAGAGTTAAAAAATATTCTAGTTCAGTACTTTGGTTGTTATTGGTAGTAAGCAGTAGGATCATCCAAACTTGAAATGTAGAGAATAAATAGGCGTATCTAACTTATTTATGTTTAATGTGAAGTTACCAGGGTGTTGGGTAATTAAGTGTTTTGAGACAATTCTAGGAGTTGTAACCTCATTTTCATGGGTTTAACCTATGATAAGAGAATGACATGCATTTATAGAAATTACTTCCCACTAGTAGTTCAAAAATCATTTCAATTAAGGATTTATGAATTCATTAAAAAGTGTTTATTTTTTAAAATAATTGAAACCAATCAGAGGAAGTTGCTAAAAATGTGGTTTCACCTGAGCCATGGGTGAACCAGTAGATAGTTCATATCATTTACTAGGCCTTTTAGGCCATAGAAATAGTGAAAAAAACGGATGAACCAAGTAAAGTAGATTATTTACTTTAATTCCAAAAGAATAATCCACCCATTTTTGGGGTGATTTAGAACTATAAAAGGAAGAGGAGTGGCTAAATAGGATGAATCAAATCATTGGTTTAATATGCACACCATATGAGATAAAATTCATGTTTGAAACAAATATCCTCATGGATCTGGCATTCTAGTTGGGGGAATTAGAGATTCATGATAAATTATAGAAATAATTACATGGGAGGATTTTGAATGATTGATCAACAAATAATTATATCCTCACACCATTGTAATTTATACAATGATGGAATTTTTATCTTGAAGTAGGAGAATCTCTCAGTGGAAGAGTATGTGGATAAATTTATGAATATAGTCTAATTTTCACCGAATGTTAGTGAAAGTGAATCCTTGAAGACACATTTTTTAATCTGGGTTAAGGCTAGAGATTCACTCAAATATTTTCATGATTTTTATAAAGTATTATATAGAGGTAGTCAATAGTGTAATAGTGGTAAAAAGAGACATCTTAGAAAATATGTGTAAAGGAATCATGTTGATACCTATTGTAAATGGTGGGAGCTCTAATGATGGAATATAAGGAAGTGGGACACCTATTTTCAATATAGTGGTATGACTTAGAATTAGAAGGTTGGATCTGTGATCATCCTCCAAAACCAAAGAACAAATCTAGATTTTTTCAATTTGGTAATTTTGATCATATGAATCAAGATTTTATGGAACCACTTAGAGCATTTCATAATTACAACTATATGGGACATCTTCAGCACTGTTGTTGTAGTGCTCTAATTTTAGGTTCCTGGGAGACATATCATGTTTCATAGACGTCATATAATTCAATAGGTCGAGGGAAGAAAAATAATTCTCATTAACATAACTGAGAAATCCATGGTGATTCTAGGAATACCATGACTCCTCAAGAGGTATAATATCAATAGGGTAATAAAGAAGAAAGTATAGTGAGTAAGCAATTGTATGGAGCTCAAAAAGTGATTATGGTGATCAGTTCAGACTAATTATACCCTTATGAAAGATTTGTTTGATACAGGTAAAACACATTCATTTATTATTTATCATGTTATTGATGTTATGGGTTTTCATGTTGTGATTATGCCTTCTATTTTAAAACTTCCAAATAATTTTGGTCAAATAGAATGTTGAGACTTTATATGAAAAACATTTCTTACAACTACTGATGGAGATAAATTAATTTTTGGATTTATTTGTTCTTGAGATTGATGTTTATGATGCAATATTGTGTATGGATTGGTTGATAATGTTTAAATATCACATTTATCATTATAATTAAAGCGTTAGTTTTACAACTAAAATGAATCAGATATCTCTATATAGGAGACTAGAATGTAAAAGCAGGTGGAGCAGGATGTTGGAATGAGTGGTTGGAACTATCTCATACTAGTTTTAATCTTTGACTTTGTAATCAATGGATGAAATCAAGAGTATTAGTTTTCCAGCAATCATTGGTCAGTTTCCTAATGTGTTTCCATCAAATTTATTATTTTTTCCACCCAAAAGAGAAGGGTAGTTTATGATTGATCACTTAACAGGGACAAGTCCTATCTCAATTCTTTCTTATCATATGGAACCAAAAAAATTAATGGGATTGAAATTTCAATTGGAAGATTATAAAATCAAAGGTTTTATTTGACCTAGTACAAATCAATGGGAAACCATGGTTTTTTTGTTAAGAAGGAGGATGGAACTCTTCAAATTTGTGTATATTATCATAAGCATAACCAAGTTACAATAAAGAATTTGTATCCACTTCCCCACATTTATGATCTATTTGAAAACTTTTGGGGAGCTAAATGGTTCTCTAAAATAGAATTGCACTCAGGATATCACTAATTATGGGTTTTGCATGAGGATATTCTAAAGAAATCTTTCAGAAGTAGATATATACATTATGAGTATGTGGTTATGTCTTTCAGTCCTAAGAACGCACCAACTGTCATTATGGAATTGATGAATTAGATATTTTAATGGAATATCAATTATTTTGCAGTTGTTTTGTGGAAAACATATTGGTTTATTCAAGGACAAGGAATGGGAATGAACAAAAGTTGGCGATATTTTTGGGTATTATAAAGGATCATCATTTGTAAACCAAACTTTTAAAGTTTGATATTTGGATACAAGAGGTACATTTCCTTTCCCATGATATCTCTGAAAAATTAGTTTTTATGGATCCTAAAAAGATAGAAGTTGTTATCTCTTGGAAAACACCAAATAATATCTTTGAGATACATAGTTTTCTTCACTTATCTAGTTATTATCAATGTTTTGGTCCTGGATTTTCATCCCTAGAATCACCTTTGACATATTTTACAAGGAAATGTACTCTATTTAATTAGAATGAGGAATGTTAGAATTATTTTCAAGATCATAAAATTAACCTCGAATTAACATCAATATTGATATTTTTTTAATCATAATAAGGTTATGTGGCATATTATGATGCTTTTAGATCAGAGTTGGGATGTGTTCTCATGAAGGGAGATCATGTTGTTACTTATAGATCACTATAGTTATAGTTTCATAAAAATAAATACTAAAAAAAATTTGAATTAGATATCATAGTCTATTCTTTTAATACGTGTCATCATTACCACATTAGTGATATATTTATACTATTTACGAGTCATAATATCTTGAAACACATTTTCATGTAAAGAAATTTTAACCTAAGACAAAGAAGATATATGGAGAATCTGAAATTTTTTTATTTTTTTTAATGTATACACTGGTTAAAGGCCAATCTGTTGTGGATGTATTAAGTAGAATGTCATTTATCCTGTTGGAAAAAGTTGTTTCATATTAGTGGCTACTGATTTCAGTGATAGAAAAAATGTAATTTGATTGTAAAGATAGGGGTGGTGTTTTGGTTTTATTTATGGTTTCTTTTATTCTTTATTTGGTTTAGAAGGTTAAAGAGGCACATACATCCAATTTATAATGTGTTTATATGAGGTTAAAACTCAATGGTGGGAAGAAAATTAAATGATTGAATATTGATAGAGGATCGGTGTTCTATTTTTTAAAGTATATGGTTATACCTATAGCCTCTCAGGAATAAATATTTCATGCTTACCACCATTCAAGATGGTCTACTCATCTTGAAATATAAAATATGTATAAGTAATTGAAAAAATATTTTTTTGTGGATGGCATGGAAATGGAACTAGTTTAGTGTGTTTTGATATGCCTCACCAGTCAGGAGGTCAAGAAAGAACACTAGTGACCAGCAGGTATGCTGTAGTCTTTACCTATTCCTACTTTGAAATGGGATTAGATAGCCATGGATGTTATGATAGGTCCCCCAAGTATGGTTTGGAAACATGATTCCATATGGTTGATAGTGGATCGTCTCACAAATTCATTCCATTTATTCCCTATTTGTGAATCTAATATGGTGGAGGACTTGTCTCAAATCTATATCTAAGAAGGGGTAAATAGGCATGGAATACTAGTTTCAATAGTATCAGACTGAGATCCAAGGTTTATGTATTGTTTTTGGAAATACTTATAGTAATAAATGGGGACTTAGTTGACTATTAGTACGGTTTATAATCCTCATATGTATGGAAAATCAAAAAGGATGATACAAACAATAGAAGAGATGCTTAGAGACTATGTAATGGATTTTAGTAGCTCATGGGAGGAACATATACCAATAGTGGAGTTCTCGTATAACAACAGTTATCAGGCCACGATATATATGGCTCCTTTTGAATAATTTTATGGGAATCCTTTTCATTCTAAACTTTTTTGGGTGGAAACAAGTGAGACTTCACTATATTGATCGATCCTTGTGCAAGAAATAATGGATAACATTCAGTTTTGGTCATTACAATCTTCCCCCTTGAGAAATTTCACCCTTGGAATTTTCATTTCACCCCCCTTAAAAAGATGAGTTTAATTCTATCCCATCACTTACATAAATTACCATGTTTCTTATTCAAACCTGTGGTTTCTTTTCAGCACTTTGACAAGGTGCAATGTCTTATTTTGTAGAACTTTGTCTCTATGATCTAAGATCTTGATTTATTGATCCTCATAAGAAATACCATTCTCTAATGGTAAAACCTATGGATTGAGTACAAGTGATCTGTTATTTATGTACTTCCTCAAGAGTGATACGTGGAATACATCATGATCTTGAGATACATTAGGTGGGAGTGCAAGTAGATAAGCCACTACTCTGATGTGATCAAGGATCTCAAAGGGGATGATGTATCCTGTACTAAGCTTCCCTTATTTTCAAATCTCATCACTTTCTTCCATAGATATATTCATAGGAATACCATGTCTCTAATATCAAACTCTAGGTCTCATTTATGATTTTCAACATTTCTATTTTTTCGACTCTGATCATCCTTGATGTGCTGCTGAATGGTCTTAACATTTTCCACCATTTCCATAAAACATTTCAAGACATAGTAGTTTTCATTCCCCATATCCATCCCAGCCTATAGGTGTTCTATAACTCTTCCCATAAAGGGATTCATAGGAATCCATTTAGATGCTCAATTGGATACTGTTTTTGGAAGAGAACTCAACCAGATGAAGATGTTGATTTAATCCTCCTTTGAAGTCCATTGAGTATGTTCTCAACATGTCCTCAAGTTTTTGGATAGTCCTCTTATATTTTACATTATATTGAGGTTGATAGGTTATTAATAAATTAAACTAATTATTCAGATCATGCTGGAGACTCTTCCTGAACATAGAGGTGAATCTTGGATCTCGATCAGATACAATCGTTAGTGGTACTCTATGAAACCTAACCACTTCCCTGATGTATACCTACGTGTGTAAATACAATGATAATTCCTCTAATATCACAATAAAGTGTGCATTATTTATAATATGATTCAGCACAACCTATATTGAGTTATTCCATCTTGATGTCTTTGGAAGATTAGTGACAAAGTACATGGTGATGTTTTCCCATTCCAATGTAGGTACAGGTAATGGTTGCATCATCTCCTTGGATTTTTACCTTTCCACTTTCACCTAATGACATACAAGACATCTTGATGTATATTCTATGATCTCCTTATTCATATAGTCCCACAAATAGTGTTATCAAATATCTCAATACATATTTTTGATTCCTGGGTGGATGGAGAAGGTCGATCTATGTGCATCATCCAACATCTCTTTCTTTAACTTAGGATTTTATGGTACACATCGTCTTGCCCCAAATCTCAAAAAACCTTATTCCTTAACATTGAACTTTGAGGATTTCCCTCTCCTTATAGATTGAACTTTCTTCTAAATTCTCACATCAAATCTTTGAGAATCCTTTTAACCTCTCCAAAAAATATGGTTGAGAAATCATTTGTGAAAGGATTGATGTTGTTCCTTCCTTTATGATTCCTATATCCATCCTTTCCAAATATAAGAAGATCATATCCCTATCAGTTCTCATCAGTGATATAATTGTCATATCCTTTCTTCTTAGAGTCTTTATCACTTAATTCACTTTTCCAGGATGGTATTGGATTGAGAATTCATAGTATTTAATTAGCTCTAACCATCTTCATTGGACCATATTCATCTCTTTCTGTGTGAATATATAGTTGAGACTTTTATGGTCCATATATATTTCACACATATACCCAAAGAGATAATTTCACCAAATTTTTAAAGTGAAAATCACTGTAGCCAAATCCATATCATGTGTTGGGTAGTTCTGTTCATGAACATTCAACTACCTTGAAGCATAGGTAATTACTTTTTCATTTTTCATCAACAAAAATCCTCGAACCATATTTGAAGCATCACTGAATACAATGAAAATCTCTCCCCATGTGGGTATTATGAGCACATGCATAGTGATAATAATTCATTTCATCTCCTTAAACCTCTCTTCACATTCATCATTCTAATCAAACTTTACACCCTTCCAAGTTATCTTCGTAAGAGGGTCTGACAATCCTGAAGAATTCCTCACAAATCAGTGATAATACCCTTCTAACCCAAGTAAACTACAAATATCTATCATAGATGTTTACCTCATCCACTATTAAATTTCTTCACTCATTGAAGGGTCTATAGATATCTCATTACTTGTGATGATATTCCCCAAGAATGAGACTTCCTTCAATCAGAACTCACACATTCTATAGTTTGCATAAAGCTTCTCCTTTCATATGGTCTTTAGCATAGTGTTCAAATGTTCATCGTGATCCTCTATGATTCTGGAGTCTATTAGAATATAATATATAAATACTACCACAAATTTTTCAATTTAATACCTAAATACTATATTCATTAAGTACATAAATATTATTGGAGCATTAGTGAGTCTGAAAGGCATCACTATGAATTCATAGTGCTCATACTTTGTATGAAAATCTATCTTCAGAATATCCACTTTCTTCTCCCTAACTTGGTAACATCTCAACCGCATATCCACCTAAGAGAAGTTTTTTGCTCCACATAACTGATCAAACAAGTCATAAATCTAAGGTATAGGATACTTGTACTTTATCATGATCTTATTGAGCTCATGATAATTGATGAAAAGGTGCATTGACCCATCCTTCTTCTTGATGAAGATGATTGGTGCACCCCATAGTGAAGAACTTGGGCATATTAAACCTTTATACATATTATCTTGTAGTTGTTTCTTTATCTTATAAAGTTCCACAGTAACCATTTTATATGGATTCTTGGATAATGGTAATGCCCCATGTATAAGATCGATTGAAAATTGAACATCCTGGATAGGAGGAAGACTAGACAATTCCTCAACAAACACATCAGAGTATTCCCTCACAATGGACATGTCTTCAAGGATGATTCTTTCCATAGACTCAATCATTTGATCTACATACACTTTCTCATAAGGAAATAATATCCATGCTTGATATGATGATGATAAATAATATTCATCCTCCTCCTTTCACTTGTACAGAATTGGGGGTTTATTTACAATATGGAGAGTGATTTCTTTCTCACGAAAATTTATGTTGGATCTACATAGAGAAATCCAATAAATTCTCAAAATTACATAAAATTCCACCAAATGAAGTATTAAGAGGTTCTCCAAGAATTTAATCCCATGAAAATTAATATAGGGGGAGTTATATGCTTTGGATGCAATAATTTCCCCATTTTTTGTTTTCCCCAACATCTTTACTTCCAAGATTTTTGGTGGTGTTATGATAGTTATACTAAAATTATGGGGTATTAAGGAATGTGTATAACTAGAACAAACAATCAAATTCACTATTATTTAATGAACAACTAGCGTTCCTATCACCACTTCATTGTGAAGATTCACTTCAGTGGTAGTGATGTAAAATTTCAACCTTGCTCCCTTGGAGGTTGTTGGTTGTATCCAAAAACCCTTATATTAGGGCATTGGTTTGAAAATTTCCATATTTCCTTATAGTTGTAGCAATAAATAATATGATGAGGGTTGACTATAACATTCCTTTACTCTATCATAGTAGTAGGTTTCTCCTACCGACAATCACTGGCTAGGTTCCCTTCCTTCCCACACTAAAAGAATTTCCTCATCCCCTTTAGGAAATTACGAGGGTGCTTATTTTCACACCTTTGACAAGTGGGATTTCAAAATTTATTATAACCATTAGATATCTCTATCATATAGAAAAATTGATCTCTAATTTTTTCTTCTTATCCCTTTGATTCCTTTGATATTCACCGATCTCTACTTTGACTTTGAGGGAACATTTGACAATTTCCTCATAGCTATCAAAGTCATTGATCGTGAGGGATTTATATAGGCTAGGTTTTATCCCACCAAAGAGGTAGTGAACCTTACACTTAGGGGTAATGAAAAAGTTGTACTGCTTTTATACAAGCCTTGTGAATTTTTCCTCATACACCCCGATAGATTCATCCTCTTTTTGCATGAGGGAAAATAAATCCTTTTTTATTTTAAGATAGAGATTGTGAAGAAAGTATTTATCAAAAAACATTTTCTAGAAATCCTTCCAAACCATTGATTCAATATATTCCTCTAGATTTGTATTTTTTATCAATGTCCATCATTTATCAGCTTCACCTTCCATATAATAAATATCCAATTAAACCCTCTCTTATTTAGAACATGTAAGGATGGAGAATATCTTTTCAATGGATTTGATTCACTATTCCTCAATTAAGGTATCAGATAACCTACTAAAAGTTGGAGGCCTTTGAAGTATGAAGATATCAATTGTGTCTTGTTTTCTCTTAGGGTGGGGGGGGGGGTTGGATTATCTTCCTAAACCAATTTTCTAATCATAACCTGAGTTTGCGGAGAGGGTTTCATCATAAATTCTGTGATTCCTGCTCTCATCGGGTTGGGCGTCTCATTGAGGAAGTCATCACATTACTCTTCACACTGATTTTTTTTACCTGATTCCTCCTATTTACTACCATTGGTTAGAATAAAAAGAATATTAATTATGAGTATATTAAACTTTTAAAAACATAAATGGTAATTTAATAACATTAAAGGGATAACTTATAACTTACATGTATTTCTTTAACTTAAGGATTTTTAGGCTTCACCCTTTGTTATCCATGAAATATTTCCTAACATATACTCTTATGGGCATTTTTATTTTACTTCCATAATATTGGTTCATAATAATATTATTAATTACCAAAGAATATCCCTCGAGAGTATCAAACCAGGTGTGTAGTAAGGCCCATTTTCATGTACCAGGTTACCCTGAATCAGGCCCGGAACACCTTGTCAAAGTTGTTACTCCTAGGTAAATATGGGCTAGAACGACATCCACTTATAGTATCCAGGCAGGGATTTATTTTATTGATAAAATAATTACTTTATAAAAACCAAAATTTAGGGATGTTTTCTTATACTTAGTCTTATCCTTAAGGATTTCTCTAGAGTTTTCTATTTTTATTCCAAAAAATAACTAATCTTTTCCTCTAATACCAACTATAATAACCATTATCCTTTTTAAACCCCAATAAATGATTTAATTACATAAAATTACACTTAATTCAACACAAAAGATTAATAATTCTAGTTTATTTGGTAATTGGGTATATTTCATTATTACTTAAAATTTGAATTACAACATCTTTATTGAAAAATTCTCTAACAAGCTTAAGATTAAAACTATATTGGATAACCTGAGGAAATAAATAAGAAACGGGTGAGCCATAAAGCCCAATAATGGAATAAACATGGAATAAAATGAATATAATAATACATGTTAGATAAGAAAAAAATGATTCATAGAGGAACATGAATAATAAGGCATGATATATCATGATAATCATAATATGTGAAATTTGGTAACAAATTAAAACACTACGTCATAAACATAGGTTAAGGAAATACCTCCAAGACTTCATGGTGAAAAAAATTACCATAAAGTAATTAGGTAAACACCTATCCCAACATTAAATATCATGATATTTAACATTACCCAATTCATTGAAGCACTATATAATTTCAGGCATACCAGTCACTTTCATTTATTTCTCATTCTTAAGTGTGCCACAAAGATCATAAAACATGGATTCATTCATCATCATAATTTATTAAATGATTAAGGACTATAGAATAAATACATATAAGTCCCTAATAAAAATGTATATTTTCATAAAATTGAACACCATTGATAGGAAATGTGTATGGTATTCACTACATAATTGGTTTGGCATGGAAAATCGCGGTGAAAATTCAGCAGCATAACGACGTCACTTAAAAATTCATAAAATTGGCTGATGAGAGATAAATGGTTATATAATAATTTGTACATGAAGTTTAAAGTAAAATGGAAATGTATATACATGACCACACATATATAATTAGAATAAAAGGCTTACGATAATACATAATCTTGAATAAAAAGATAAAGGAAATGGTGCTTATGAAATTTCAACATGGTAACGGATGTACATAGGACAGATTAATGAGATAGATAGGGGTATATCATAATTTATACATAATAAGGGAAGTATGGGGGAGGTTAAAAAACATAACCCGTCATTTTTAATTGAAAATAAAAAGGTATAACAAGATAAAGATATTTTGATAAAGATGAGAAAGGAAATAACCCTTACTTGAGTGTGTGGCTCCAAAATCTTGATAATGGGATTCTTTAGAGCTTGGGAAACCTTGGGATGAATCTATAGATGTTAGGAAAGATTAAGAACGTGATCCAAGTATTTTTAGTGAAGATAAGTGGGATATTGGGTGGGTTTATATAGGAAATGAGAGGGGAATTATTTAATATTTCACAAACTTAAGTTTTGGACTCTATATAATAAAATATTCAAAACCACAAACTTTCCCATAGTTTTTTACCATAGATTATGCAAAATTGGAAAGTTTTTATTTATTTTATTATTAAAAGGGATGAAAATATTAAAATATTACCCTTTCTTATGTGGATATGAGTCAATCATTTAAATAAATGGATTTAAAATCATAAAATATATTAAATATTCTTGAGGATTCATAAAGGCATTATAAAATTAATAAAATAAACATAAAATAACATTATTTTATTTTTAGAACATATATTTGTCGAATTATACCAATTATAGTATTTATTACATCATTTATGGGTCATTAGGATGTTATAAAACACATTATATATTTATACGGTATTAAATTTTTACCCTAAAATTTGTATATCACATAAAATTATGAAAAATTAACCATTGGATAATTTCGACATAGAGATTACAAAAATAATATTTATTTTATCTAAATAAAATTTATAAATATATTTTTTTTCAATTTCAAAATAATATTCTATATTTATTTAAATATGTTTGGTTTTTTTGACAATAACATTTTTTTAACCCTAATAAAATTTACAATTCACTTCATAAAAGTTATATGAAATTTTATAAATAAGAAACCTTATTTAATAATAAAATTTTACTAAAATACTATTTATTTCAAAAATCAATTAATTCATGAAAATAAATCCCTTAATTGAATTTGAATATTACCCGAAAATACAATTTGTATTTAATTAAATCAAAATCACAATCATTTACAAAGTAACAATAAAAAATGAAAATAAATGAATTATTTCAATGAAATATAAATATTAATATTATTATGGTCTTGATATATATCTCTTTATTACACCATAATACACCCTAAGAGTAAGGTGTGCGATGGTGAGACTTTCATTGGTTTGTTCGGCGAATATGGATGGGTCGTGATCTCGATGAGCTTAAAATGTTTCCGTAAATGGTTTCACTCATGCTGAATTTATTGGATATCAACTTTGGATTAGTCAAGGGAAAATAAAAGTGATGATATCTCCCATATAAGGTCTGATAAATGATCTTCATAAGGTAAAATCCTATTGGATGAGGTCATCACTTCCTTTGTTCATGTCAATTGGTTTTCTTAAAGCCCTATATTTATACAAATCATGTGATCACTATTTTACAATTAAATTATCAACAGTAAGGATTCTTAATAGTCTTTTTAATCTAATTGGATATAATAAAACATTAAATCATAAAGCAATTTTATTTATAAAAGTTTGGGTTATTAAATTTTGTGTCTTAAAAGTTATTGAGTTTTTCTAATTCAGTTTCCACTTCGTAATATGATATAGTGGGGTTTTTGTTGGGTTGTTTATACTTTTTTATTATATTAAATTTTACCCTCGCATCATATAGTTTTTTTAGTTATGGTTATCGCATTTGGTTGTTTTATATTTAAAGGGAAAATCATCCCCCAACTATTTATGAAGCCCTTGAAATTTATTGCAAGCCTTTGCTGTCTTATGGATATCACCTAAGGCCTAGTTGCACCATCTGCCTCTTCCCAAGCCAATGGGTTAGGTGTAGTATTTTATTGGAACCTTAAAAAAATATAAAGGTTATAAAAATAAAATGTGTATTGGATGATAAAACTTTTTATTTTGAAAAGATGGGAAAACCTTTTGAATAGTTTATAAATTACCTTGTTGAAAACCCACATCATTCAAAAGGATAATGAAACCTTTACGTTAAAATGAAATAAGTGGAATAACAGGATAATTGGAGATAAAAAAATCATCTTCCATTAGTTAAATGATATCATTGAAAAAAAAGTAAAAACATGGATATGAAATAAAAATTCACTAAAAGAAATGGGAATCATTCATAAAAAATGCATTTTTACAAAACCATAGAATCGTAAAGGAAGAATACATTGGTTTTAAACATTATTTACCTATAAAATAATGTTTAAATAAAAAATAATCACCATAATTTATAATTGATCAATATTGAAACATAACAGTTAAAGAAGAGTGACTATGACCCAATGAAGAGATTTTAGTCATGCAAACTCCTTACTGCCTTTGTAACTTTTGAATCAAAACCCCATGAGAAATATGAAATGAAATTAAACATTGAATATCATGAAATATAATATAAACATGATATAAAAATAAATATGGTGTGGTAAGTACACCATACTAATGTAAACATGGTGTATAACATAAACATGTATCGGTGAAAGGAAATTGAGATGGAAACCCTTACCATAGTTCCTTGCTTGGTTGATAATTCAATAATATTCTATAAAACATAAATAGATAACCTAAAATCATATTAAATAACATTAATAATAAATATTACACTTTTTAAATACTTATTATAATTATTTATCATGAGTAAATTAATTAGTTACACCATATTTGGACCCTCATAGGTTAATAACCTCAAATGTTTTATGAATTTTTAACAATTTTGATAACACTACCCATCATTTGATATCAATTTAATTATTTATATATAATATAATTTTATATAATATATAACTTATAATTATTTTAAATTCTCTAATTTCATTCCATATGTGTTTTTGTTATGTTTTGTGAAAATGGAATCTGTGTTGGCTTATTTTAGTGATTTTAACGAACGAAAATGATACAATAATAATAATTTAAATACTTAATATAATATTTAAAAACCCATATAATAATAAATATTTTATTAATATATTATTATAATATTATTTTTCACATTCCCAAAGTCATCCATAATCATATTTTAAAGCATTGTTCATGTAGGTGGTTAAACTGACCCAAACTTGAACATGCTTTAACTTGATTGTAAAGTATGGTTAAGGGGTGTTTTTTGACATAATATAATTATAAAATAAAAATAATTATATCATTTTAATTTTTTAATTATTTAAACAATATTTTATTATCTTTAGATAATTTATTAACAACTATATTAAAAACAAAAAATGTTTCATCATGGAGGCAGTAATCCGCACATATGCACGATTAGTGCTCCTGATTCACAACACATGAGAGGGAGTGAGTGTGGATATTAAATTGAGATTTAGGAATAATAATTATATGATATATATCATATTTACTCATTATTTCTACCACTAATACCATCCATGAAAAGTGGTAATGAAAAAAATGACACCACTTTGTGGAGGCGGTAGTTCGCGGAATGAACTAACAACGTTATTTTGATTTTCTAAGTGGTTAAAAAAATTAGGGTTTTAATAATAATATAAAAACATATAATTATAATTATTTTACATAAATAATTATATTATTATTGTGATTTGATATTTGTAATATTAAGATAAAGAAGAAAAACTTAAAAGGAGTTAACACTTATGTTGGAGACTGAATTTTTCCTTGGAAGTTCTCTTGAAATTGAAGGTATTCAGATAACTATGAGTAAAGAAGGAATTATGGGTGTGGTATAAGGTTATAGGGAGATTAAAATTTCAGTTTTTATAGGAGTAATTATAAAGTTAGGTGTAATTTTCAAAGGGTGTTAATGATCCTGTTTTATAAGAGAGGAGAAGAGAACTTTTAGAAACACCACGTATATATTAATAATGTCATGACACTATTCCAAGGTAAATGGATAAAAAGTTTGGAATTTATTTAGCTTCAGGTGTATTTGTTTCAATAGATACTTGAAATCATTTTCCACAAATTTTTTAGACCATTATGATTTTACATTATACTCTTTTTCTTTTAAAGTAGGAATCTAGTTTTTAACTAAGTAATTTATTGTTTTATTAAAAATACAACATAACCAATATAACCAAATTTTGGTGTGATGGAACTTAATTTAACATATATTTAACTCAATTGAAATTCTAATTATTAAAAATTTACCTTTTAAATTAAAATAGATATTGTGTAGAGAAACAGTTTTAGTAAAATAATGACATTTTGACAGTTGTGGATTATTAATCTTATTTAGTATTAATTTCCAATTAAATGGGTGTTAATATATATTTATGTATTTATAAATCACAATATATTAATTATTTTTAATTATTTAAATTTAATTGATTCTAAATAAATTTTTTGATGTTGATAAACTAATTATTTAAAAATAATTGTTTCACCATTATCATGGTAAATAGAATTAATCCTAACAATATAAATTTTACACCCAAAAATGAAAATAGACATATTAAATAAATTTAAAATTATTATCGGAAATATAATAATATTTTTATCAAATTAACTTTCTATGTGTAGGAAAAATAATTTTAACATTAGCGCATGTATTGCGTAAAACCCCATTTTTTTGAAAAAATTTATTTTTATGAAAAAAAAAGTTTTATGATTAGGATATATTTATAAATTACATTGATTAAAATTAATTTAAAACAATAATTTTAATTCAAAAATTATTTATTTAGTAATAAAATAAATTAAATACTTAATTTCATCATTTTATAATTAATTAAACAAAATAGTTGAAAAACAGTTCTCATTAAAATGTTTCATAAATTTTCAAAATTTAGAGAATGGGTTTATAAATTCAACATAACATTTTAGAATGATTTATTATTATTTATGACATATATTTTATATGTTAAAAAAATTTCAAAAAATTTTAAGTCATATAAATGTGATGGGACTAGAAAAAATGGTATTTTCACTAAAACATGTTAATTTTGAAAAAAAATAAAAAATGCTTCATAATATAATTTTTTTATGAGAAATTAAAAAAAATAATTTATCAAATTAAAATTTTAAAATTAAAATTTTAACTTTTTAAAATAAAATATATAATATATAGATAACATATTTTACTGGAAATTACTTATTCAATATTAACTCATATTAATTATTTTTCATTTAAAGGTAATAACTATTAATGGTTTTCCAAATTAGTGTTTATTATTGATTTATTAATAATTTTGTATTAATGAGTTTTTGTTTTTTTATGTTTGGTGTAGTGTGTGGCATAAGTTATATAACAAAATATGTATTTTAAAGGATCCAAAATCTCAGATCTTTACATTCTCTCCCTAAATAAATTGCATCATCACAATTTTAATTATTTATTAATATCATATATTATGTAATATGAATCGATAATTAATTTATTAATGAGGTATTAATCATGTCTATTTAAATATAATAAGAATAATACAAAAATTATGTTTCTTCTAAACCATTTGAGTTAAATACCTCTCACAGTTTGATGTTAAGACTTATTTTAATTTTACTTGATTTCATACTTCATAATTATAGTTAAAAATTATCATAAATTTGTTTAAGTAGATAAATTTGATCCCCAATTTCATAATACCTACACCATACACACCTATCTCTCACCCCCCCATGGTTTCTCAACTTAGCAGTGTCAGCAGAAATTGGAGGTTATATGATAGAGTCAATGAAGAATTATCCTCCTCCTTATAAGAATCATTGAGATCCACATTTAGACCACTCTAGGACCTTTATAGAATAGTTTTATCCAATTCATCACCATTTACCCTCTCTATATTATCTATCACCTATTTTTTAGCTTCAATAAATATCCACCCATATCTTTACAATTTTAATTCACTATTCCTAGAACTTTCTATTTCATAAAACCTACTCGGATAAAGGTTTTAGGGGGATGGAAGCCTCACCACATCCACTTTTGGTGGAATTTTTTATGTCTAAAAATTCCTACCAAGACCCAAACTATTTCACACACATGCCTCATGGACTCATATAATCTTGGGAATCAATCCTAGTTTTCAAACATCTCTCAGCTCTGAGATCACTTAGTAGCCTCCCCCTTTACCACCTAACCACCATGTCATGTTTCACTATCAATGGTGATAGTAGGTTGTATTCTACACCCACCATTAGAATGGTGCTAAAAACTTCTATAGAAACATCAGGGCCTACACGTGGTGGTGGTTCATAGACGAATTATGAAAAAGATGATATATTGTTTTCATCTTCTATTACAGTGATGTTAAGATCTCTATATGGTAGCTTCTAGTTGTTGCCTCTACCCCCATTCATTTTTTCAATAAGGTGGATGTTCTGGGTAATCTAACCAGGATCTATGAATATTGATTCTATGTTGAAATAGTTAATTCATTATGTAAAATTCATCTAAGTGAACCATACTATGATTTATATGCTCATAAACATAGATTTTACAAAAGTAACCATTATATAATAGGATATTTTATTTTATAAACAAACATTTGGGTGGTACACTTAGAATGAAACTACACAATATAGAATGGATAGAATAAAGATCACATATCTTCAATTATAAAGTGGAGGATTTAGTTATAACAATACTCCTTGTTATCAGTGGTAAGATTATAAAACTGTTTATCATAGGACATACCTTTTAGATCTTCTTTTCCTTGATCTTAATTCAAAAAAATACTAAAACCAAAAAAATTATGATAATATCCAAAATAATTAGAGTATATGAATACGAAATCACAATCCTAGGATTTCATCTCAAATGAAAACTTCATTTAAACCTATGATACTTTCATTTGAACTATTCTAGACTTCATTAATTATATAACTCTCTTTGTTCTACCTAGATTACATTAAGTTTCATTCTCTAATAAATCTCAACCTAATACCTCAAATTAACTTGGAAATTAATCCTCTATATTAGTTCATAAAGAGTATTTTATCAACCAAATAATATCACCTATGAGTGTCTAGTTAGGTGTGAAATATTAGCCCACTCATCATACATCAAGGTGATAATCTATTCAATACTAAACCAACCCATTTAGGGGTTATTTCCCCTTGTTGATTCTATTTCACAGTTGAATCCACTTTATAGAATCCAGATAGGGGTGTATTTCTTGTAAATCCACTTACTCAACTGAAATTTTAGGATATCAATATATACTTAGACTCATCTCTATGGATTTTACTAAGTTTATATTACCCTAAAACCAAAGTTTACCTAACTAATATCCAATAATATTTAAAATAATTCCCAAAATAACTAAACCCTGATATTATACTAACTGAAGAGACCGAACGTTAACATGACTTAAATAGTACATTAATCATAAGATTTAAATAATAAAAATCACAAACCATCACATAATACAAATATTTAAAGGTTTAATATCTATGATATTAACTACATAAACATATTAATTTACTAAACCTTTGAATATTTTTCCATAATCATGCTCCTCTTGAACATTTCTAGACATCCCACATGATACAATAATCTTCACAACCTAAGGATTAGTAACATAGGAAAGGGGTGACAACAAATGATCAGTAAGGGAAAAGACATATTAAAAAGGATTATATCATAAACATAAAGATTAATATGATAATGATATAAATAATATAATAAAATCTCAAAGGAACATGGATAATAATCATAAAATTTTATGGGGAAACATAATATTATAATAATATCATTAAGGAACCATAAAATAAATGGTTTAGATTAAAAATAAATATTAATAATCATAAAATATGGTAGCATGATATGAAAGTGTGTAATACTTATAAAAATAAGTAATAATCATGAAAACATGGTATAACATGATAAAAAACATAAAAAGGTGGAACAATCATAAACATGATATTTATTATCCTTGTGAACCTGGCCACTCGCCAACATATTCCCATGTAAAATTTCAAGTATAGTATAATTCCTTCAAACTAACCATTTATGAACCTAAATACTTGCTAACCTATTTACATATAAAATTTTGATTATAGATTAACGTCATCACAATCACCCTTGATGAACCTAGTGACTTTCTAACTTATTCACACATAAAATTGTGAGTAAGTATTAATGTCATCACACTCACCCTTTTTGAACCTAGAAAATTGATAGCAAGTTCACACATAAAATTCTGAGTAGATATTATGGTCTTCACACTCACCATTTTTGAACCCAATGAATTTATAACCTGTTTACACATAAAATTATACATAGATATTAACTCCATCATAGTTACCCTTTTTGAACCTAGCTACTTTATTACCCATATTCATAACATTTCTGTCTCATGAGATATAATTATTTTACTCAATTCATTAGAAAGAGATTTAGGACTCACCTATCTTCTAATATATACAATTTTTTCCAAAAAACAATCATAAAATCGTAACATAACCCATAAAATAAAATTTAGTTTTCATGAAATTTTAGAATAATCAGATAAAGAACCCATGGAAAAATAATGGGATTCGTAATCCTTTCAAAAACATCCCATATCATGAACCAATGAAATCATAATATATAAAAAATCTCATTTTATAAAGGAATAAAAACATATATATAGGGTGATAAAATCATTACCTCATTAAAGATAAACCTTTTAGGTTAAATACAGGTGAAAATACAAATGTTTTCACAAAACCTTTTAAAACATTAATGTTCAAATTACATTCAAAACTTTTTTAAAAAGGTAAAGAGAATAATTTTGAAGAATGTAATGTAAAGAGTTACCAAATAAATCTTCCTTGAAAATAATTAAATTTTATCAAAAAGGATAAGCAAAAATTATTTTAAAACTTTTACTTTTAAAAATAACCTTTAATAATGGAAACCAAAAAATGAAATAAAGTTATCAAAAATGGGAAGTGAAAATACCATAGAAACCTTCACTTTTTAAAATAATCTTTAATAATTGAAAATTTTAAAATTAAAAAAAAAATTGAATAGACAATGGGAAAATAATTTGAAAAATTTAACTTTTAAAAAAATCTTTAATAATGAAACTATAAAAATATGTACCATTTTCAAAAAGGGGAGGTGAAAATACTTTGAAAACTTTTTATTTTAAAATAATATTTAATAATAGAATCTTAAAAAGGATATAATGTTTTTTAAAAGGTAATTGAAAATAAGTTGAAATATATTAATTTTAAAAATAAAATTTAATAATAGAACCTTAAAAAATATAAAGGTTATAAAAATAAAATGTGGAGTAGATAATAAATTTTTTCATTTTGAAAATATAGAAAAAACCTTTTAAACATTTTCACAAAACCATTTTGAAAACCAAAATAATTAAAAATGATAAAGAAATAATTACTTTAAAATATGATAAAGGTAATAAAATGATCATTTTAGATAAAAAATTGACTTTCCATTAGGTAAATGTGAATATTAGAAGAAACTTAAAACATGGTTATGGAAGAAAAATAAAATAAAATAAATGGGAATTATTCTTAACTGAAATATATTTTCATTAAACCATAGAATAATCAAGGAAAAATATTTTAGTTTGAAAAATTATTTCCCCAAAAAAGGTGGAAATAAAATATAACATCATCATTGGTTATTATACATTAATCATGAAAGATAATAGTCAAAGAAGGGTGATTATGACTTATAAAAGAGGCTTCAGTCATGAAAACCCCTTATAGTCTTTGTAATGTTTCAATCAAAACTCATTGAGATAGATAGAATGAAATTGAACATTTAATATCATAAAATATTAGATAAAATTATCATAAAAATCAAAATTGGGTGGTAATTACACCATACTAGTTTTAATATGTTGTACAATATGAACATGTCTTGATAAAAGGAAATTGATATGGAAACCCTTAACTTAATTCCCTACTTAGTTGATGATAATATAATCTCATGTAAAACAAATGTAGAAAAATTAAAATCCTATTTCATAATATTACTCATAAATATTACTATTTTATAATCCTTATTATAATTATTTATCATTATTACATTAATTAGTTAAAGCATATTATGACCATCGGGTGTTAATGACATTAAATATTTTGCACATGTTTAATAACATTAATATCATTAACCATCATTTCATATATGTTTCATTATTTTTAAGTAATATAATGTTCTATAATATGTAAATTATATTTATTTCAGAATTTTCTTATTTCATTCCATAACTCTTTTAGTTACGCTATGTGAAAATGGAATCAGTGTTGGCTAATTTCGATGAATTTAGTAAACCAAAATGACAATTTAATAATAAGTTAAATATTTAATATAATATTTATAAAACTATATAATATAAATTAGTGTATTAATATATTATAATAATTTTATTTTCATGTTTCCATAGGCATCGATAATCATATTTTAATGCATTGTTCATGTAAGAGGTTAAACCGACCCAAACTTGAGTACGGTTTAACTCGATTGACGGGTATGGTTAAGGATGTGATTTATTAAATGATTTCATTATAATATAATAATAATGATATTTTTTTTTATTTTTTTTATTATGGTGAACTATATTTGAATATTTTTAGATATTATATGAAAATATAATTGAAAAATGAAAAAGACATTTCATTGTGGAGGCGGTAATCCACACATATGCATGATTAGCGTTCTCGTTTCACAACATATGGGTGGGGGTGAAGAATTATATTAAATTGAAATTTAATCATTATAATTATAATATATATATATAATATTAATTTGTACCATCCATGAAAATTTCTTATGAAAAACAAATGACGTCGCTTCATGGGTGTGGTAGTCTTTGCAATGCACTAATGATGTTCTTTTGTTTTTATATATGGATTAAAATGAATTATTAATTGGTTTAACACTAATATAACAACATATAATAATGATAATGATAAAAAAAATTCATCATATTATTATGGTGATAATATTTTTGGAAGATTAATATTAAGAATAAAATCTTAAGAGGAGATAACACTTATGTTGGAGGATGGATTTTTCTTTGTGAGTTTCCTAGAAATTGGATGTATTAGGATAACTATGAGTGACATGAAGATTGTGTTTATGGTATAGTGGTATATAGAGATTAAAATTTCATAGTTTCATGGAGTAATTATAAATGTAGGTGTGTGTTTTAGAGGGTGTCAGTGATCTACTTTTATAAGATAAGAAAATGAAACTTTTGGAAACACCCCTTATATTTTAATAATTCCATGACACTATTCCTAGGTCAAAGACCCAATTTTTTTAAAATTATTGATTATGGGGTTTATTTTGGTCTTTAAAGACTAAAAAAAGTATTTAAACACATTTTTTTAATATGTTATATAAAATTTACTATTATTTTTTTACATTTTACTCTTTTAATCTTAAACATGATAACTAGCTTTTAAGTAAGTGATTTTATGTTTTATTAAAAATATAAAATAACCCATATAACCATATTTTGGTGTGATGGAACTAAATTTAACATCTATTTAATACAATTTAATTTATAAATATTATAAAAATAACTTTTAATTTAAAACAAATAATCAACAGAAAAACTATTTTAATAGGAAAATGATATTTTGACCAATATGGATTCTTAATCTTATTTAGTATTGATTCAAAATAAAATGAGTATTGATATATATGTGTGTTTTTTTTGTGTTTTTGTGTTTATAAAACATATCATATTCATGATTTCAATTATTTAAATTTCATTTATTCCATATAATTTCTTTAATATTAATAAAATAATAATATCAAAATAATTGTTTCAGAATTATCGTGATAATTAGAATTAATTATAAAAATATAAATTCTATAACCAAAAATGAAATTGAAAATATTAATTAAAATTAAAATTATTATCTCAAATTTAAGAATAATTTTATCAAATATTCTTTCTATTTTCAGGGAAATTAATCTTAATGTTAGTGCATGTATCGCGTAAAAACCCATTTTTTTAAAAAGTTTATTTTTATGAAATGATATTTTTGATTAAGAGAGAATTATCAATATAATTGATTATAATGTTTATATAATAATAATATTATAATTAAAATATTATTCATCTAAAAATTTAATAAATCAATAACATAATTTGATCATGTCATAATTAATTAAACAAAATAGTTCAAAAATAGTTTTCATTAAAACTCTACAAAAATTTCAAAATATCAAGCATGAGTTTATAAATTTAAAATATTATTTTAAAATGATTTATTATACATTATAATATATATATATATATATATTATTTTAAAAAGGTTTTAGAAACTACTTATTCATAAAAATGTAACAGGATTATCAAAATCCATATTTTCCTCTAAAAATTGTTATTTCAGAACAATTTCAAAAATACATCCTAAGATAATTTTTTTGTGAGAAATAAAAAAATGAATTTTAATTTATAAAATTTATATTATAAAATTTCAAATTGAACTTTTTAAAAGAAAATATATAATTTAATGAAAATAAATTTTATTTAAATAACATTTTCAATATTAACTCATATTAATTATTTAACTTCTAAAGGTAATAAAAATTAATGGTACACCATCTTAGTATTTAATATATATTTATTAATAATTTATTCTTAATGTGTGGTGGTTTTTTTATGTTGGGTATAGTATGTGAAATAAGTTAGAGAACATATTATTTATTTTAAAGTATCCCAAATCTCATGTCATTATAGAGTAAACATTAAAATTATTCTTTTGTGAATGTTATAATTATTTTAGATCTTATTAGTTATTTTTTTAGGTTACATTATTGAGGAAACCATATGTATAATAAATAGATTAATTAAAATTTTAATTAAAGAGGTTTTTTGTTAAGGAATAAATGTTTAGGGTTGAACCATACTATTACTTATTATAGGAGGCATAAATACCTCAATGTAGTGGCCTTACCACCTTTTCCTATGTGTGAATAATGAATTCAAAATATATTTTTTCTATAGATGTTTAGATAATTATTGTGTTTTATTTTTAACCACATGTGGTTTGTTTCCTTATTAAGCAATGGTATGGAGGACTAGGGATATTTTTTATTAATGATTGATTTGCTTTGATTTTATTTTATTTGATTATAAATGTGATTGATTCCTGAGGCTATATTTTTATAATTATATTGTTGTAATAGGATGAAAGATATAATATGATGTGAAGTGGTATTGGGGATGACACTAAGCTGGTTGGGATGAGTTTATAGTAGGTCTTGATCATTGATTCTTACCCCTTTTCTGATGATTCCTTAATGGAAAGATGGATGATCTATACGGAATTGGGATAATAGTTGTGGATTATTCATGATGGTTTGAAATAACCATTACTAATTTCCTATTATAAAATATGATTTAACTTATTAGAGTATCCTTTCTTAAACCACCATTTGTAAATTTTTAGTGGTGGTATTTAAAAAAACACATCTAATCAATGTTTAGCAGTGGTAATTTAAAATGGTTGCCAATAACAACATAAATAAACTAGATTCCATTTCCTCCTTTACTCAAACAATACTTTTCCACACATAGATCTGATGTATGACTCCTTCCCCCTCCACATACCCTCTCTCTCTCTCATGATTTTCATTGGCTTCTTCATGATTCATACCTGAAACTTAGAGGTATGGTCTCCTTCATCTATTTAATCTTTCTTCTCCTGTTATTATTGGTTTCTTGTCTCTCCATTCTACGTAGGTATTTGGATGAACACTAAATAGGTGGGGTTTATTATAAATCCAAAATTACGGCATCTAGTATTTATGAGGCCCAATTTGAAACCCTTTATAATGGTTATTATCAAATTTAGTGACTTATACTTCAGATTTGACATAGTTTATTTCAATATTGATTCCTTTATTTTTGAAAATTTTATTTATTTTATTCCCAATTTTATTTATAATATTCACAAATAATGTTCCATTATTATATTTATGTTTTTATAACAACATAGAAGGTAAGCTATAATTCCATTATTAAGGATAGCTCTTCAACCATAAATTATATATTTAATAATTTTTTAATAATTCTTTATAGCTCCCAAAGAATACAAGAGATAGTTTTTGGGTTTTCTCTTAAGATATATTTATTATTTCTATTTTTAAAGTTTTATACATATGATTTTAACTTAGGCCTCAAGTTGAGGCATTTATCAAAGTCTAACAGTTATTTTTTTAAACTTTTAGTACTTTTAGAAAATAATTTTGTTAGAACTAAATCAATAATGGTATAAATACTTTTTAATAAATCATGATTCCATATTAATTTATCATATTATCACATCGTAAAGAATTTCATTCAATATAAATATAAATGAATTGTAAATAAATTATCCAAGATTAAATTTGTTATGATATTGCATTACTGATGAGATGATATAAGGTTTAATTAAATGAGAAGGGATTATTTTGTTGTTGAAATTTTTAAATATTGTTAACTTGTTTTATTACTAAACTAAACACTTTATAAATACTAAATTGATTGTGAATTTAGTTTTGTACTATGAAATTAAAGTGTTATATTTCCCATTATGAAAGAAAAACTTCTTTTAAATTAATAATTAATCTTGTTTTAATAAAACATACTTTTTCATAATCAAAATATACCTCTTCTTATATAGAAAAGGTTTAATTTGAATAACCATATATATATTATTAAATTAGTGAAACTTAATTAAATATTTACCTTGTATATAAATATTTCATAAGTGGATGTTATTTATAATTATAGTTTTAAATATGGAAAACTAATTTGGATAAATAATTTTTACCATCTATTCTTGTTTCTTATAATATTTTATTTGATTACTTCTTATGAACCATTTGGATCATAATGAATATGAATTCGTTAAACCTAATGACATACTTTATTATTTACTTGGATTAACTCTAGTGTATAGTAGTTATTTTCTATGACTTGGTAGATTGTACTTCTTAGAATTTGTATGACATACATTGTAATGTATCTCCCAACCGATTCTTTATATTTTAATGTATCTCAAAACCGATTATTTATATGATTTTCCACCAAATTATATAACTATATTGAAAATTTAATAACATAAATCAGTAGTTTTAAACATGAAATCAACGTTTTAAATACTGATAAATTATTTGGATTTTTTATTAATAATTATATATTTTCAATCTTTAATTTTATTATTGTCTTATATCATTTTCAAATGTTATAAAAACCATCACTATTAATTTATTAGGAAAAATTCCAAGTACTAAAAGGTATGTGGATCATAGTTTGTCAACACACTCATGTGACAAAAAACCATTAGTGATAGTTCTGACTCTATAAAGTATATTAGCTGATATTATTGGTGTAGTTACATCAGATAGAGGGATGATATAAGTGAATATTGGTACATCATCTCATCTAGTATAAGCTCATAACTTGACTAATCATATTTTTTCACCCATATATTTACAAGGTTTTTGGTGGGTGGCCATTGTGATATGTATGTTATTAGATAATACATTATTTATTTCATAGTTATACTAATAATTGAATATGTTTATGTGACATATATAAAAAACTAAAGAACATAATAAAATATTGGAACAATAGATGTTTGGAGGCTATATAATATAAATGCTTTGTTCCTTTTGACTATTTTTAGTGCATATAACTGATACTAGAGGAATTTTTGAGAATTTTCTAAGTCATTTGGTATCTAAGTTGATGACCCTCACCATTAAATATCATGATTAGAGGAAGGTTTCATTAAAATATAATAATTGTATCATTGATAATCAAGTAAAGGTAAATGAAAATAAATATTGATTAATTGTTTATTAATTTGATATTTTTATAAAAATTATTAGTATAATAAATTTTTCATTTCTTATTTATAGGTTGTTTTCATTTTGATGTGGATGAAATCATTGTACATCAGGGGAATTTGAAAATTTTGGGAACAAATGGAATGATTTCATTTATATATTATAGTGTATGATCAGTGAAAACTCATTAATTATTAAAAATATATTTGAAAAAGTACCTAAAGGGGTACCTAGAGAGCTGTGGAATATATATAGTTTTTCAATGGATTCATATAAGGTATTTTATAATGTGATAATAGATTTCTATGAATCACTAAGTCATATTACCTTTTAATAAATAAATTAAATTTCATACTAATATATATTCATTTTTTCAAGAATTTTATATGAAAGACCTAGTGAATAGAGAGAATCGGGAAATCCCATATACAGTAGGGTCAAAAAGTTTTATAATGAGAATTTTCATCAAGGTAGTATTTTAATTATTATAACATATATAGGGGTTCAATTTAATATATTAAGATTTTATAATTGTGTATTCTCTACTTTAATGCTATAATATTTTGAGTTTCATCATCAGTTTTTTTGGATGAATATGTGGTTTGATGTGTATATAATTTTAGATGGAATCTATATGAATGAATCATCTCAAAGAATAGTTGTAATCTAGTTTGGTTAATATTTGTTTTTTGTATCACTATCATTTTATATTATTCAATATATATGTTAAAAAATAAATAGGTGTGGGCTTTAAATCCACTGTATTCATTATCGATCTCCTATAGTGATGTTATTTTCTAGGTTTTATGCAATGAGCATCATGGTCAAGTGTGGATGATGGGTTCTGGACAATCCCCATCATGGTTCATTGGGAGGTCCTCGACATAATTAATTATGATTCCTTCTCCTACATCGGGTCCTATTAGTGTTCATTATCCAACATCACAACAAAATATTATGATATTGGATAATAAAGTACAGAAGCAGGAGTCACACATGAGAAATTGGGAGGAGTAGTTTTCTACAGTGAGGGATTCTTTGGCTACTTTATTTTATAACATGACAAGAAGTATTCCTGAGTTCATTGCATCCATGATATGATAGTATCAATAGGTATAGACATTTATTTTTCATTTTTTTGTATCATTGTTTAAAATAATCTAATATATGTTTTAATATTTTGTAATTATGGAAACTAGAGGTAATAAGTCATCAGTATAAGGAGTGTGTATCATCTAAAGGAAGCCATAGTGATGTTGATACAATGATAATAGACTATAATCAGTTATATTTTCTATATTTATATGCCCTCTATTTTGTATTAAATTTAAATGAATTGGTGATCTTTTTAATTCTCATCTTTCTTATTTAATATATTTTAGGTCTATGAAATATTGGAATATATTTGAAGTTATTTTTATAGTGTTAATCTAATTTATTTTGGTCATATGTGTTCAAAGACATGTGTTTTGAATATCTATTATTAGAGCTTGAGTTTCACATGCATATTTGATAATTTATTTCATTGTCCATTTTGGTTTAAACTATAACAATTCATGGTAAAATACCATGTTTTACTCAGCATTAGTTAAAAACAAAGGTTTAAATAGAATAATCACTAATAAAACTCATAATGTGTAAAACTACCATGAAAATATTAAGCTGTGATTTTAATAATTGATGTATAAGGAAAATTGGACACATTAATTATAACCACCATAAAAAGATTAATAATGGGTTTCAAACACCCATAATGATGTGAACAAAATATTATAATTAGAGGCAGTTAAAACTACTACCAAATATGAGTTCCACAGTGATTCCATATAAATTTTGTGAAATTTAAATAAACAAATTGATTTCGTTATTAACAATATTAAATGTGACAATTTTAAAAATTGATAGAAAATAATCATTAAAAATTTAAATTATTATAAATGGTCATCTTTTCTATAATTCTGGGTATTTGTTTTAATCAGTTTTGACTATGGGATACAGTTTTTAGGCTATGTGTTGCAATTTCATCCTTTGAGTGGTATCTTAGGTTTATTCCTAGTGTGCCCATATGATTAAGAAATGATAAATGAACTAATAAATGAATGGGTTTGGTTCATGGTTTTCATAGCTGATGATGACATACTTGAAAATATAAATGAATCATTAATGGATTTATCAACACTTTCCCTAGATGATTAAAGTATAAATCATAGAAATTGAAGATGGGTTAATTTAAGTTAAGGTATTATAATTAATTAATATATAACATGATTTTTTTGTACTTTATTGATATGTAGACCATAGAAGTGTTATTAGGGTCATGTTTGAAAATAGTGGTAGAGGATTTTAAGGATATATATTTTCCCTTAGTATGGTTGTGTGTGATATTATTTGTTTTTTATTTTTTTATTTCATACACTTCACCACCAACATTGGTAGGGAAACCAACACCATAATATTTTTGGGGGTGTTTTCTCCAATATCTAGGATAGTGAGGGAACCTCTTCCCGACTTCTCCCCCTCCCACACACTATCATTATATGTAAATGAGTAGGTTTATCCTATGATATAATGGATTATCGTATAGGTTTTATTCCTACCAAGGTTTTGAGGGATCATAGTTTACTATGAATTTTTGTGTAAGCTATAGTAGCATGAGGCATATCACGTACTTATATCTGGACGTGGTAGATTTGGATTACCATGGGTGTGCATGTATGGGTTCGGATGTATTTAGGTATAATTCATGTACACGGGTAGTAGTGGCCTTCTAGATACACATGGTTGTGGATGGGATGATGATGATCATGATGTGGGTATATGGATTGATGCTAACACAAGATATTTGGCCCTGCATGAAAAGTCCCAGACCCAGATTCTACCCGAAACAATGCCCCAAACCCGTTTGGTCACATAGACTCAAGCACATCTCCCCAAATGCCAGAGGCTTCCGAATATCAGTGAGGGCCTGGGTGAGTCAATGGGGTGATTATGCCCTCATTACTAGAGTATCACAGTGGAAGTCAAATATATATATAGTATAGGAAAAAATAAATAGTATACAACTAAAAGTAAGATAATACAAGAATGTATAACAATAACTAGAAGTGCCTCGTATAAAAAAATGATGCTTATGGTACAAATATCTAGAAAGTATCTAGAATAGTACATAGAAAAACAATACAAGTATCCCAAAAAAGAGAAAAAGATCAAAAAGGTATCTCAGTATCACAAGCCTCATCTTAGTCATATGATCCCCTACTCTAAAGCCACAATAAACAACCTGTACTAGGGTGTTTTCCCCTATCATCATCTACAATTATATAATCTGTTCGGGTCCCCAAGGAGGCCCAAATAGGGTGTGAGATAAACATCCCAGTAGACAACCACCCAGGTCTATAAAATTATAACCTCAATTCTACAAAGGTGTCAGAAAGTGTAAAAAACTGGTAAGTAAGTGTGTATTCCCATGGAATAATTATACTGTAACAAGTGAAACAAAGTATCCCTCAAGGATACCTATAAAATCGAGTTATCTCCTAACAAGGTAGTTATAACAAGTAAATAACAAAGTCACATGGCCACGCCATACATCCATCTGTACCAAGAAACCCACATCCTCATTGTATAGAGAGGTCAAGTAATCCACAACCACACCATATAGAGAAAGTATCATCCCAGAGCCATGTTCACTAGTGCAAAAACACTTTTTCGCGTCGGTTTTTTTTTATTTTTAACGTCGGTTATAAACCGACGTCTTTATAGGCGACGTTAAAAATAGCGTTTTCGCGTCGGTTCATAGAAACCGACGCGAAAAATAATTCGCTTATGAGCTTCGGCGTCGGTTTTTTATAAAACCGACGCCGAAGCTACATGTAGACATTATTTTCCGCGTCGGTTCATTAAAAAACCGACGCGGAGAATATATTCGAATAGGTTTTCCGCGTCGGTTTTTAGAAAAACCGACGCGGAAAACCGATTGGAACAGGATTTTCCGCGTCGGTTTTTAGAAAAACCGACGCGGAAAACCGCATTCAACCGGATTTTCCGCGTCGGTTTTTCTAAAAACCGACGCGGAAACCCGCTTTCAACCGCGTTTTCCGCGTCGGTTTTTCTAAAAACCGACGCGGAAAACCCTTTCGGCGTCGGTTTTTAGAAAAACCGACGCCGTAAATAATTTTTTTTTAAAATTATTCGGCGTCGGTTTTTAAAATAACCGACGCCGTAAATTTTTTTTTTTTTTTAAATAAAATACATATATTTTCTCCTCCAAACAAATCGGAACCCTGAAAAAAAATAACGAAGTATACAAAAACAATTAAACAGCTTTAACAGAAGTACTTCAGAAAACTCAAAGTAAAGCAGAATTAAAATACACGTACCTACATGGTGCATTTTCTTAATCTAACCATACTCAGTATCAATCATTGTAAGTTTCCTCCCATAGATAGCACCAATCCTGTCAAAACAGTAATGAAACGAGTGAAAAAATCAATCCAAGTTATTAGTGCAATGAATAATCATTAAATGAAAATGTGTAATTTATTTGAATCATTCATTTTTTCACAAAGTAAATTACCAAAATGAAATGATCAAAATTCCAGGAACACTCAGCCGATGCAACCTCTTCCTCACCTCCCCCACTGAAGATGTTGGGGGTGTCTTTTCACCATAGAATCCCCACCACCCCCAACCTCAGGTTTTTATATTTGCTCTGTATAGACGTGCATTACCTATTCACTATTGTTATTTGTTTAAGTTATGGAATAACAGAGAAATAAATTTGAGTGCAAAAAATAGGTTAGAAAATTGAAATCAAATGCAGATTGAAGATACATAAAGAAACATACCTTAAAAATTGACGCCTTCTATTTTATCTTTGTGCAAACCCACTAAGCGTTGTTTCAGGTATTATGTGATATGCTTCTCGGCAATCATTTTTCGATATTTATTTGCATAAAAAATAAAAAGGCCTAGAAGATATTGCTGTGCATTCAAGGGAGACAATTTTTAGTGTTTGTGAATGTTATTTCGCTATACGAATCTCTATGTTCATGATCCAAGTACCACCCTACAGATTTGTCACTGTACAGACAAATGATTTTAAGAAATAACAATGAAAAGAAATATAATAACTAATTCTGAATTAAAATACACGTACCTGAAATATACGACATGCTTATTGTTGGTTATTGTTGAAGGATTCATTTGATTATTAGTAGATTCAATAAAACAGTTTTTGCAGAGGCACTTGAGAAAACTCAGTAAATCAGAATTAAAATACACGTACCTGAAATATATGACATGCTCATTGTTTGTTATTGTTGAAGCATTCATTTGATTATTAGTAGGTTCAAACACCTAATATATCATAAGAGTTAGTTTTTTAAACCCATATATAATATTATTTATAAATATTAGTATACATACCTCAAATCTTAATCAGACTTAACAAATAGTCCGCAAAAGTAGATTGAATATGAATCATATCAGATTGAGAATATGACTGTGAATCATTGAATACCTACAATAATATTGAATGATATGAAATTAATAAATAGAAGAAAGTGGATGAAAATATATAAAAAAGTTAATACAACTAACCTTATGAAAATCAGTAGTTTCCCCAGTTGTGATTATCTCGTACATAAATCGTAGAATATAATAACCACATTCAACGCTTCCATTTTGACGATGACACTGCAGTTATAAAACATTTAACTAATAATGAAACCCAATATATAACAAAAATATAAAAACTAATTACCTGTACTTCCACATATTTGATTTTCGTTGGTTTCTTTTCATTTGTAAAATGTTTCCATGAACTGCATTGTTTTATATAAGAACTAATAAAACTTGTGTAAACAATTAAAATTAAACATAACAAACTTCTAAAAATAAAAAAACAACTTACCTGTTTAATAAGTTGGAAAACGTTTTACGCACTTTTCCTAATAAAGAGCAAAACCAATATAAGGTGCATTCATTTGGGCAAAATACACCTAACATCCAATGCCCCCTATAATACAAAAAGTTCATAATTAATGACATTATAATGATCATGAGTTCAAAATTATGTTGATATTCTTACTTATCAACAAATGGCAAAAACCAGCACTGAATCTCTGTTTGTGATAATCTCTCGGATATATATTTAACTTTGTCATCATTTTTCACATGTTTGACTTCCGAGGAAATGTACTCTGGATCTATAAAGCTATAAATGCTTGTAGTTTCATTTTGTAAAAGAATCCTGTATAGATACCTAATTTAAAAAGAAAACATAGTTAGTCAATGACATAACAATATTTTAGTAAAGAAATAGCAATTCAGACGTCAATTTACTTACATGGAAAACAACTGCACCACATTCAGCCCGATCTCTTCAAAATTAACTAAATTCATGATATCTTCTTTCAATATTCTCAATTTATAATTTCTTCCACATATATCGGGCGTCATCCGAAACTCATAGATAAAATTCAAGGAAGAAGAGCACTGAGATAATCTTTTCAACCCAGAAGAAATATCAGAAGTATCTACAGCCGACTGTTTTTGAACATTTTGCTGCATTTGTACAGTTTCTTTTGCTTTCAGATATTCCTATATAAGTTAAATGTCAGAAAACATTATAAGTAATTTGGAATCATTTCTAATTACTAGTTAAAAAAACTCATACCTCATGTGAAATATAACGAAGAAGTGCAGTTGGCCAAAGTAAAAAATGGCCCATGCATTCCCCAACACTGGTGATCTCCGCAGTAGGAAATGGTAGTAGAGCAGTAGGATCTATAATAAAAAGTACTGATACTCTAACCTGACCCATCTGCATAGGCTGATGATGTACCGAGTCCCCCAAAAAATACACTTGTCCTAACGCAACAATATGTACATGAGGATCTCCCGCAAACAACTCACAATATAAGGTTTGATCCGATGGAGGAGGTGGAGGCTCAAAGTTAGCAGGTGGGGCAGGGTAGTCAGGGTGAGCAGGCTGAGAAGTCAGAAAAATGAAAAGGGTATATTAGTGTTTAAAATTTTTAACATAGAAAAATTGATTAAAAATTAAATTAAATAATATACCTCAAATGGTTGCGCAGACGGGGCAGGGTAAGCAGATGAGGCAGGGTAGTCCGGGTGAGTTGGCTGAGAATGTTGAAAAATGAAAAAGTTATATCAGTGTTTATAATTTATAAAATAGACAAATTGATGACATTAAATAATATACCTCGGAAGGCTGCCCAGACGGTGTTGGGTAAGCATATGAGGCATGATAGTCTGAGTGAGTAGGCTGAGAATGTTGAAAAATGAAAAAGTTATATCAGTGTTTATAATTTATAGAAAAGAAAAATTGTTAACAGTAAATAATATACCTCGGAAGGATGAGCAGACTGTGACTGTCTTGCCAAGTGTTCTAATAAAGCCTTCTGTACTGCTGCTTGAATTTGATCACCCATAGACCGTTTCATATCCTGCAGCTCTTCTTTTAAGGATTCAATTTCCGGGTCTCTTGGTTGCTTACTCTTACCAAAAACCTTCCGAATACTAACACCCGCCTGATATCCTCTAACACGGCCGGGGTGTTCAGTCTTTCCCAAAGCAGTGGCTAGGATATCCATCCTACCCTCAGGGATAAAAGAGCCCTGTGTCTCTTTCTCCTGAAGTTCATCCTGAAATGAAAAATAAAAAATTTATATTAGTGTTTATAAATTATAAAAAAGGAAAATTGTTAACAAAGAATTAATATTTACTTACAATTCTATCAGCCACTTGATGAGCTTCGTCTGTAAGATATTGTTCATTTTTTTTTCTTCTTGATCGTTTCCATTTCTCATGGCGAGTGGGAGGAGATGGAGGACCATACTGGACCTCTTCTGAACCACTACTTGATCGAGCTCTTAATGCTTCAAATTTTTCTTCAATAATTTTCTGCTCCAAATACGAGTATCCTCCACGTGATAAAGTATGAGGGTATACGTTTTTCAACTGGATCTCCTGATGAGATCTTCTGGAGGCCTGTTACATAAAAATAAACACATTAGTAATAAGGAAAATATAGCATAAATTTTAAAATATAAAACAATTACAATACCTGAAATTTCTCTTCCTGACGACTGTCAACAAATCGCTTCCATGTTTCTTCATCTATATATGGATACTTAAGACATGGGCTTTCAAACCTTCTCTTTCCAAAAACATAATCTTTCGTCAGTTTGTTTTTAAAATCTCTCCATCGAACCGCCGCTAAAGAGAGATGTCTTTTCCTAATTTCTTTGGTTTCCTCAAAATTGAATGTCATCTGTAATTGAAAAAATAAAATATGTCATTTAAACTATATAATATTAAAAAAATGAGATAAAATAAATAAATAAAGATATTTTACCGTCACGGCCTCCCAAAGTTGTTGCTTCGCCGTCCTGTCCACTGACTTCCAATCAGGATATAAAATACTAATCCTGCAACGGCTCTGCATCGCTATATAACTGACAAACTGAACTGCATTTGGGCCAACTGCATTATTATTATCATCAAAACGGATGTGTAATTTGTTATCATCACGAGCGAGTGATAGTTTTGGTAAACGTGTAATACCACGTTTACCAACTAGAGAACTTGATTTTTCAGTAGTAACTGGAGAAGTCTCCTCCGCCGAGGACGCATCAGTAGTCCTGCAATTTTTTTTAATAAATTAACAGTTTTATTTCATTAAATATGTATATTACTGAATATTTAATAATATGTCAAAATAGATATACCTCGGTAACTGCTCATCTCTATCTGTATTTGACATTGCTACTAGAAAGTGTAATGAAATTTTGGGTACCTGCATATCATTAGAAAACTGAATAATTAGAAACAAGGAAATGAAAAATAAATATGTAAAAATAGAGGCATGCATTTGTAAGTTTTAAAAATAGACACAAAATATAAATATTTACCAGAAAAATTAGGAGACTAATTTAGTGTTTTCCCACGTCCCTTCATCATGATCGGTACGTACTGCATGCACTATGTCTGTCTTATATTCATTGTAATCATCTGAAAATTGCATAATAGATGAATAACGCTCATGTAAATCACTAGCATCATCAGAATCATCATCATCACCCAAATGATATCTTTTCCCTTGCAAAACAACTGACCACTGATCATTCGACGGATCAATGACATAAAATACTTGTTTTGCATGTGTCGCCAAGATAAATGGTTCCTCATTGTGATTAAATCTTTTCAAATCAACCAGTTTAAACCCATATTCATCATGTTTCACGCCACTATTACTATCAACCCAATTGCACTTAAAAATAGTGACTCGAAATTTAATATAATCAATTTCCCATATGTCTTCAATAACTCCAAAATATGATGTTGATGCAGAAATTGGGTTTTTATCTTTGGCACTCGAAAAATGCACTGCTTCAGCGAATACCATCACACCACTATTCTGAACGGTACTCTTGTCATCCAGGTTTTTTGTGTAAAATGTGTAGCCATTGATATCAAAACCAGACCAAGTGATCACATTAAAAGATGGTCCCCCTGATAACCACTTCAATGTTTCTGATACAGATATATCTGAGGTGACTTTCTCTTTAAACCATGAAACAAATGTCTTCTTATGCTCAATCATCAACCACTTTTCATTTCTTTTCTGATATCGTAACTTTAATTCAGCAATATGTGAGGATATATATGGTTGAACCTCATCTGTGTTGTTCAAAATGTATAAATGTGCTTGCATCACTTCATCACGTGGAATGAACTTTACCTTTAAGCCTCGAACCCCTCTACCTTCTCTGTCAACTGTCATATGTCGAGATAGAGGGAGACCAATATGCTCCACTTCATTCAAATAATCAGTACAGAACTCAATCACCTCTTCTGATACATATTTTTGAACAATAGAGGCCTCTGGTCGATAAGGATTTTTAACATATCCTTTCAAAATTTTCATATATCTTTCAAAAGGATACATCCATCTTAAATAAACAGGCCCACACATTCTTATCTCACGCACCAAATGAACCAATAGATGAACCATTATATCAAAAAATGTGGGTGGGAAATACATTTCTAGTTGACAAAGAATAAGAGTTGCTTCATTCTCCAACAAATCTAACAAATTTTGATCAACGACTTTGCTACAAATGGATTTAAAGAAATTACATAACCTGATGATTGTCTTCCTGACAGCTTTCGGTAATATACCACGCACTGCTACTGGTAGAATTTGTTGCATTAACACATGACAATCATGTGATTTCATACCTATTAATTTACAATCCTTCAATGACACAAAATTACTCACATTTGAAGAAAAACCACTGGGTACTTTAATACCATGAAGACACTGACAAAAATTCATCTTTTCAATCTTGCTTAATGTGTGACAAGCCGGAGGTAAATATGTTCTTTTTCCTTTCACAGCGGGAGCTAACTCCAAACGTATTCGCATTAACATCAAGTCCAATCTAGCATGTAATCCATCTTTTGTCTTTCCTTTTATGTCTAACAAAGTTCCAATCAAACTATCACATATGTTTTTCTCAACATGCATAACATCAATGTTATGTTTTATCTCTAAAAATCTCCAATAAGGTAGTTTGAAAAAAATAGACTGCTTCTTCCAGATATGTTTTTGTAAACCAGAACTTTTTCTCTTTCCGAATGTTGAATCAATATCTTTCACTCTGTCATAATATTCTTCAGCTGACAATGGTTGAGGGGGGAGGTTGTATTCTTGTAAACCGTTAAATGCTTTTCTCAATCTACGATAAGGATGATCAATTCGCAAAAATCTTCGATGTCCCATGTACACTGTCTTTCTTCCATTCTGCAATTGATAATATGAAGTTTGTTCTTCACAAATTGGACATGCTTTATGTCCCTTAACACTATATCCAGATAAGTTTCCATACGCAGGAAAGTCGTTTATAGTGAACATTATCATAGCACGCAAAAGAAAATACTCTTTCTTGTATGCATCGAAAACTGTAACACCTTTCTCCCATAGCAGTTTTAAATCCTCAATCAATGGTGTAAGATACACATCAATATCATTTCCTGGTTGTTTTGGTCCAGAAATCATCAAGCTCATCATAACATATTTTTTCTTCATACATAGATGTGGGGACAAGTTGTAAAGTACCAGCAAAACAGGCCATGAACTATGTTGGCTACTGAGGCTCCGATATGGATTCATTCCATCAGTACACAATCCCATTCTGAGATTTCTAACTTCACTTCCAAAATCATGAAATTTTTTATCAAAACTCTTCCACTGTGGTGAATCGGCCGGGTGACGTAAGTTACCATCAGAAATGCGCTCATCTGAATGCCATCTTAACCTTTTTGCATCATTTGAATTTGCAAATAGACGCTTCAAACGAGGAATAATTGGAAGGTACCAAAATGATTTAGATGGAGTTTTGATTTTGGTACCTAAAAATAAACCAGAATTGAATTATCAGAATTGTTTGAAAAAAATATTGGATGATATCATTGGAAAGTAAAAAAATTGATTTTTCATAACGTTACATGACATCACCTGAAAATGAATCTGAGTTGACTTTCTCATCCATCTTATAGCGCGATGTTCCACATGTAGGACAACTTGATAAATGTTCATTTTCTTTCCTATATAGTACACAATCATTGGGGCAAGCATGTATCTTTTTATACCCCAATCCCATTGGGCATAATATTTTCTTCGCCTCATAATTGGAATCTGGAAGCCCATTGCCTTCTGGAAGAAGCTCTTTTAAAAGCTCAAGTAAACTGGAGAAACTTTTATCACTCCACCCATTTTTTGCTTTTAAGTTAACTAATCTCAAAACTGCTGATAACACTGTATATTTACTGCAACCTGGGAATAATGGTTTCTCAGAATCTCCATACAATCGTTCAACAGTTGGTGTTTTTTCGATGGTTTCAACACCTAAATCATGAATTAATTCTTCAATACGATCCTCTGCCTCATTATGAATATCGTCATCAACATTGGATGTTGAATTTTCAGTTCTTTCACCATGCAAGATCCAACGTGTATAATTAAGGCTAAAACCATAACAAATGAGATGATCTTTGATTTCTCTGAAGTTTAACTTTCTCATATTTACACACTTCACACATGGACAGAAAATCAAATCAATATTTTGATTATGCCGTTTAGCAAATTCCAAAAAATTGTCAACTCCTCTTTCATATTCACTAGTAGTTCTTCGTAGATAAATCCAATTATGATCCATTAATACCTGATATCACAATATAATTGATGAATATATTAAAACATAAAAACATTTAAATATCTATCAGATAAATTGTAAACAAAAACATATTCCATAAAAACTATTGATAATCAGATAAAAGACATCAAATATGAAACACGTTTACAAATATAGTAAACAGTTAATTTTAATATTATATACATGTGTGTTATATTGAAATACAAGGACAAAATGGTTAAATCAAAGGTTTCATTTTTTGAAAATAAAGTTCCATGATATAAATATTATATGAATGACATACAAGATAATATGATTTCTCACTATGACTACTATTGATCACACTATATTTATTTTTTTATTCATTTGATGTAACATGAATGAATCATGGAAAACTTAATGTGAAAAATAGTGCAATAACTATCCTTATTTAAAACAATGTGTATTAAAACACACATGTGGAACTCGATTAACAAAACTACTTGTGGGATTTGAAGAGTCATTAAAACTATTCAAAAGGGCTCCATATGGTTGGCCTAACTATGGGGGATAGACCTATAGCTACAAATCTTCATCCACCATCACCCCAATATTAAGTGAACCCCCAAATAGATTACACATCATTGGTAATTCAATCATCATTTTTATATCAAACACATAAAACCAATCAAAATCAATATCAAAATCCAACAATAAATCCTAGAATTACATAAACACTCAAGGATTCAAATGGAAAAGATATTATGACACTTTTCCCAATGTGTAGCACTAGATTTTTTATAACCTATATCCATAATAACATTATAATGCCAAATAACAAAGGGAACTTGGAAACCCAAACCCTCTGAAAAATCTTGGTTTTGATACCATTTTCATGAACCAACCCAAGATATCTATCCATTAAACACCTAAACTAGACCATGACATACTTGAGGGGAGTACCTAATCCTCATAGACTAACAATAAGCATTATAGGCATCTAAAACAATCACTAGGTATGATTTCACCCATTAATCATAGTGTAATTAACATCATATTTCTATCAGAAATCTGAAATGACCTATCCATAGGTTATACATCAACACAAAATTTGAATCAGTAGAAATAATATAAAGAATAACTATAAATAGATATAAACTAATTCCCTCAATACACTTCATCTCCTAAATCACCTAGTCCTCACAAAAGTAATTCAATACACTTTTAACCATAATTTTAAGTAGTAAAAACATCATTTAAATGGAAAAAATTTACACATATTCTATTTAAATAAATCCGTAAAAAACCTATAATAGGCACACTTGGGATAATTTGATAAGTAAAACAATAACTGAGCTCAAGTCCCCACTAATCACTAACCCAAACTGAAACAGAATGCATCCTAAGAGGGAAAAAGAACTGGATAAGATCCTAAAACTGAAATGTAGATAAACATGAGTATACAAATACTAATTAGGCCACTACTCACCTTACAAAATTTCTAACTTTTAATTAAAGCCCCTTTTAATCTAGTTTGAAATAAAATAAAATAAAATCTTACATAATTATTTAAAATCCAACATAATATAAAATCTTACATAATTATTCAACCCGAATTGAGATGTTAAATCCAAACTGCGACCGGTATAATTACTTCCAAAAACAAACAATATCAAATCTACACCAACAATGATAATACAAACAAAAAATAATGATAAATTACAACTAAAATCTAACCAATAATCCAAATCACGCAAAATAGGGTTATTGATAAAGAAATAAACAATGGGATATGAAACAAGAGATAAATAGGAAGAACACATACCCAAAATCGTGCAGACGACAAAAAACCTTCAACAATGGCCGTTCAAGATCGCAAATCAAGTTCGAAGGTCGTCGGGAGTCCGAAGCGCCGCAGCGGAACTCGATTTCGACGGACGAACAAAATGAGGGTTTCTGTCCGTGAATATTTTTAAAAGACTTTTCGCGTCGGTTTTCATTAAAACCGACGCGAAATATATTTTTTTTATGAGTTTCGGCGTCGGTTTTCATGAAAACCGACGCGGAAAATATAGTCGAAGAGGTTTTCCGCGTCGGTTTTTCTACAAACCGACGCGGAAAACCGATTAAAACAGGATTTTCCGCGTCGGTTTTTAGAAAAACCGACGCGGAAAACCTCTTCGACTATATTTTCCGCGTCGGTTTTCATGAAAACCGACGCGGAAAATCCGGTCGAAGAGGTTTTCCGCGTCGGTTTTTAGAAAAACCGACGCGAAAAAAAAAACATAATTATTTTTGGCGTCGGTTTTGTGTAAAACCGACGCCAAAAATTCCCCGCATATACTATTCGCGTCGGTTTTTAAAAAACCGACGTTATTACGACGACGTTAAAGCCCGTATTTCCACTAGTGGTTGTATAGTGAAGTGTAGACCCCAAGGGCCGAATCCAAGGTGTCAGTAGACCAAGGCATCCAATTAATAATATCTAGACCACAGATGGCTGGATACAAGGATCATGTCCAAGCCATCCCATCGAGTCACATGGTAATCCTTGATGGAAACTCATTTAGGTAATGGTTGGGGTCTTAGGAGCATGGAAATAGAAAGTCCTACGCAAGCCTAAGAAAGCCAAATCCAAGGGGTAGAAAGGCCCAAGGAATCCCATAGAATCAAGACCCAAGGGGTAGAGTAAACCCAAGGCATCCACTACTGCTTTCTAGATCCATGGATATCAGTCCAAGGAATCTATCAAACCATTAAATTAAGAATTCAAGCATTCAAATTAAAAATTCCTAACGAGGTGAGTATACCTACTCATGTCAACAAGCACTATCCATGAGTATACCAAATCATGAAAAACATTTATCACATAACAAGAATATGGTCCTACCCTCTCATATAATCCATTTAAAATTCCATTAGTCATTTCATATAGGTATACCCACCCATATTATCCATTAACATGGTAAACTATCAAAAAAGACAAGGCATAATATGATATTCAATGAGCAAGGAGGCAGTACTTCTTCTAAACAGCCTATTCAAGAAATCAAAGCATTAATGGGCTTCCTCTAACTAGGAAAGCACAATAACACACCCCTTCGGTGGTTTAAATAGGCATAACCAAGCTATTTTCCTTAAGGCACACCCCTTGGGTGACCTTGAAACATGTAAAGGTTGTAAAGACACCTAAATAGAACCTATGGGAATCCTCACTAGGTCCGACTATAGCTACGACAAGTAACTCGCTCAAAAAATGAGGCCTCTCTAGAAAGTATGATGGAAAGTGACAAGGAAGAACTCCATAAAATCACCTAAAAAGCTAAAAGAAAGTATAGACCACCTACCTCACCTTGTTAGTAGACAGCTCATCCAATATCAAGTCCGGATTCGTCCTAGTTTGGAAGAAATATGAAGAACGGATGAAGAATGGGATATTAAGGCATATGATCCTAAATCAAAATAACACATTTGTTGTTATAAAGAATCAAGAAAAACTAAAATGTAGTCGATTACTTACCGATTCAGTTCCAACATGATAGACGGTGCTCAAATCGGAGTCTGGATGACTTCTATACTTGAAAAACTATAATAGAGGGTTTTTTATTCAAAAACGGGAGGAAAACATACTTTTTGTCAAAAATACGAGCTACTGCCTCTTTTATATAAAAAAACTCATTGGAAGATTACACGACGTGTGCCTTAAGTACATGGCGTGTACTCCAAATTTTATTTTTCTAAACCAGGATGTCTATACTTCAGGACTGGCCAGTACATGGTGTGTATTGGAAGTACACAGCGTGTAGTCCAAGTATATGATGTGTACCTGGCCTACATCTATATTTCTGCATGTTTTCTTCTTTCTTTACAAAAAAAAAACAACCGGCCCATGTAAAATCCTAAGTTATAATCCAAAAATAAAGTAAACATATTTAACCCAAAAGAAGATCTGTACCTCCAACAAAACCCAATATATTACAATATTCCCCCTTATAGCAATTTGTCCTCGAATTTCTCTCTAAAGGGTGGTCAAGATTCATCTGAAAACAACTCTATCTACTGAGCATGTACGTTGGCCTCCCTATCCCAAGTATCATCCTGTAAATGGTCATGTTTCCATAGAGACCGTACTAATGGAACTGACCATCCTCGAAGAACCTTCGTTCTCTTATCAACGACACAAATTGGATGCTCCTCAAAGGATTCATCAACCTGAAGCTCAACCTCCTCGGGATGAAAAATATGAGATGGTTCTGAGTGATATCAGTGGAGCTAAGATACTTGGAAGACATTGTTCATGGATTGGTACCTCTGAGTTAATTGTAACTGATAAACAATTGACCTGAATCTATCTAAAATCTCAAATGGAATGATATATCTCAGTGAAAGCTTACCATGTCTCATGATCCACCTATGTCCCAACCTCAGTGAAACATGCAAGAAAACTTGATCCCCAACCTCGAACTCTAAAGGACTTATACGATGATTGGAATATGATTTCTGAAAATATTGTTCAGTATCCATCCACTTCTGAATCAACTGGATCTACTCAGAAGTCTTCGGCCCGAATCGCAGTCCCACTAAAGCTACCTCACCTGCATCTAACCAACTCATGGGAGAACAACATGGCCTACCTTATAAAGCCTCATAAGGTGTCATCTGTATCATTTCTTGATAATTTTCATTGTAGAAGAACTCAACTAGGGGAATGTGCCTCTCCCAAGAGCCCCCAAAATCTAGGATTCATGCTTGCAGCATGTCCTATAGCACTTGTATCATACGCTCTGACTGGCCATCAGTCTTAGGGTGGAATGATGTGCTCAGAATCACCTGTGTACCCAGCACCCTCTAAATTTTTTTCCAGAAAAAAGATGTAAAATAGGCATACCTATTTGAAATGATAGTTCATGGGACCCCATGAATTCGTACCACCTCTCGTATGTACAAATTCCCAGGATCATCAACACTGAAGGTCTCCTTGATTGGAAAGAAATGTGCGACCTTCATAAGCCTATCAATGATAACCCACACTGCATCATTACCTTGAGGCGACCTCAGAAAACTAGTCACTAAATCCATCACAACATCATCTCATTTCCACTCTGGGATGGGTAACTACTATAAAATCCTAGCTAGTTTCTAATGTTTTGCCTTCAATGCTGACAGGTGGAAAACCTCGTAATAAAACTAGCTACCTCTTTCTTTATTCCTAGCCACCAGTACTATCATTGCAAGTCACGGTACATCTTGGTGACCCTGGGATGCACTGCCCAATATAAAGCATGAAACTCCCACATTAACACCTCACATATGTCCACTAGAACCCAAACACGTTCATGGATACGCAAGATCTCATCATCACCTACCATCCAACCAAGAGGAGTATCCTCACCTACCACACCTTCTCATTGAATTGGGAGTTCTGAATCTGATAGATTCCTCATTCTAACTTTGTCCAGTAGGGTAGAGGTAATAGATAAGGATGAAAGAAACTTCTACTCTTATCTTTCATTCACCACCTAATGCATCTTAGAGAACAACGTCATAAGCTTCCACTCACTACTGTCCTATTTCACTACCTGTATCAGAGTCCTACTACTCAGTGCATCGGCTACTGCATTTCCCTTACCATACGTGTAAGAAATCTCAAAGTCAAAGGACTGTAGGTACTTCACCCACCTTCAATAACTCAAATTTAGATCACACTGTGTAAAGATATACTTGAGGCTTTTGTGGTCCGTAAACACCATAAAATGATCTCTCAGTAAATAGTTCATCCAATAGCATAATGCATGAACAACTACAGATAACTCGAGATCATGTGTAGGGTAATTCCTCTCTTCAGTCCTTAATTTCTAAGACCAATATGTCACCACTCAATCTCCATGCATCAGCACTACCCCATCCCAATTCCTGAAGCATCATAGTACACCATGTATCTCTTTCCCTGATCTGGCAGTATCAGGACTTGTGCTGATGTCAACCTCCCTTTCAACTCCTGAAAGGTTGTCTCACAAGATTCTGACCGCAAAAACTCTACACCCTTCTTATTCAAGCTTTTCAACTGTGCTGCTAATCATGATAAGTCCTGTAAAAAACTCATGTAGTAGCCAGCTATCCTAAAGATGATCCATCTATCAAAATCATTCTTGTTCTATTCCATGGAAACTACAACTATAACCTTCTCTAAGTCCATCGACACTCCTGTCTCTGAGATTATGTGACCCAAGAAGTGAATTTGATCCATCCAAAAGAGGAACTTTGCGATCATATCATAGAACTAATGCTCAATCAATGTATTAAAAATGATCTCAATATGGTTGGAATGGTCTTGTCAATTGTGATAATACACCAAGATATAGTCCATGAAAACCACCACAAAATTGTCCAAGGATAGAACACTTGGTTCATCATATCCATGAAAACTTTTGGCACATTTGTGTGACTGAACGAAATAACCAGATACTCATATAACCCATACCTACTATGAAAGGTTGTGTGATGTATGTCTGCAAGACGAACATGCACCTGGTGATATCCTAATCTCAAGTCGATATTCAAGAACACTCGAGATCCTCGAAGCTGATAAAATAGGTCATCTATCTATGGAAAAGGATATCAGTTTTTAACTATCAATTGGTTCAGTTTCTGATAATCCATGAATAGCCTAAGAGAATCATCCACCTTTTTTTGCAAAATGGACCAGTAAACCCCATGGAGAAGTACTGGGTCTGATAAATCCCTTTTTCATAAAAATCCTCTAACTGCCTCTTGAGATCCTGCAACTTCATTGTATCCATCCTGTAAGGAGGAATGGATACCGGCGCAACTCCTAGAACTAGTTCGATGGAGAAATCCACCTATCCCATGAGGTAAACTAGAAAATTCATCAAGAAATAAGTCCCTGAAGCGCACAACCATTGAAGGAAAGTCCACCTGACCCACTCCCTGGTCATCCAAAAACAAACTAGAAATAGGGGATGTCATCCCATGAATCCCATGATTCTTCGGTCTATCTCTGCATTTCTAACATTCCATTCACCCTTTTTAATAAACACATCACCCTCTGGAGATGTGAAATTCACCCTCCAGTGATAGCAGTCAATGTACTCTCGAAAATAAATGATCCAGTCTATTACGAGAATGATGTCAAACCCTATCATCTCGAGGGATATAAACTATAGAGGAATTGGCACCCACAAACCTCAAGGGTACATTCCATACACTAGTGTAAATCACCATTTCTAACTACCAATGGTGTTTCTAGCATAAAAACACCCTTATAAATAAAAAAAATAAACCCAAGTATCTTTAACACTAGTGTGGAGATAAAGCTGTGAGAGTCACTGGTATCGAAAAGAGCATATGTAATAGTAGAAGCTACAAAGATAGTACCTCTCATTGTAGATGGTATGAAATCCTACTCCTGTTGTGTCTATTTCACTACATAAGTCTTTCCTGCACTGCAGCCCTATGACCCTTGTTGGCTACCCTGAGATGATCCTCCCTACTATCTCTGAGAACCTGTTGTCTAGATACCATGGACACGACCACCACATCCTTGGCCTGACCAGACTATACTGATCCAGCATCTATCCTGACATGGAATTGAAGAACCTACTCCCAAACCCGTTGTCGGAGCTAACCCCCTACTATTCACTACTGGAGGGAAGGTCCTACAAAACTGCTGCATGTTCCCCATCCTTCCACAAGCTCGACACTCGACTGGGTCACAGTCACAATGATTTTTCATATAGCCTCACCTACCACACTGATGTAAAAACACCAAGCTTCCTGCACCCATAGAGTGACTAGCACTCACATCATAGAAAGCCTCGAAACAATGCTTCCTACTTGAAGACATAGATCCACTAGGGTAAGAAACAAAACTCCTATTATATGTACCCCCATATTCGCTAAAGTTTTTCTCTATACTCAGTGCTTGATTCACAATATTAGGGATAGAAGGAAACCTGAACACATTGACTTGAGATCTGATAGCATGTCTGAGACCTTCCTTGAAGAACCTCACCCTTGACAACTCATCATTAAGATACATCAGCGCAAAATGTTGCAACTCTATAATGAGTGATTAGGTATTACATAACCATCGTCACACCTTGATACAAATGCATAAACTCACTAGACCTCTCTTCTTGAAGATTTGTAGAGTAAAATTCGTCATAGAAGTGGGTTTGGAATTCATCCCAACATATATTTTTCATCCCATCAGCCTGGTTCAAAAAATCGCACCAGCACTTTTCCTCTCCACATAGCATATACATCATGAGCATGACCCTTCACTCCAAAGGTGTCTCCAGATGCTCAAAAATCACTAATGTGGTCTCTAGAAACATCTCTGTAGCTTGTGGTCTAACATTACCTAAAAACATAGGAGGATGATACTATTGGAACACCCGTGTCAGATCATCCATAGTCAAGGATGGTTGTGGTGCTCCCTGTAATGTTTTCATATAGTGAAAGAAACCCTCTCAAAACTGTGTCTTAGCACCAGTGTTTGGAACAACCACAGGTGTCACAACTAGCACTATAGGAGGACTAAGCGGTAGCCCATGGCCCACTATCTCCGAAGTATGGTCATCACCTCCATCACGGAGTACCACTAGATGTTTTCATGGTGTCATGTCTCTACAATTCCAAACACACGCCTCAAAAAAGTACAACATCAAGGCACAAATCTCAAAAGCGTAGGACAGTTCAAAACCCTTTTTGAAACCATGTTAAACCCACAAACTTCTTCTAAAGCCATGACTGTATAAAGAACAACCATATAACAACTAGAAACTATGCCTCTCTCCCACTAAAAATCCAGGTCTAAGTCGAGTCTCTATTCACCACTTCAAGTTCCATTTCCATTTCACATTTAGTTACCCAAGAAATTTCACCATGGGTTTCCAATTATGAATCCATGAGGTCCCATAACACCTCATGAACCCAACCACGGTTCCCACTCAAACCATACATGTAACAAGTTCATTTAACATTTAAATTTCAATGGTGCGTCATTTCCCAATTTAAAAGGTCCCATAATCCTTATAGATTAAAAGATGACGTCAAACCTTTATCTATTACACCCAACTAACACAAAATCAGGCACATCTATCACATTAACAATCACAACAGCATGCAATATCTAATGCATCTTAGATGACATGGCATAATGCATGACATGCGATTCTAAAAAGTGCCTATATGATGCATGAGATGGAACACCCTCATCTCATCAGGTTTCAACTAAAATAGAACCCAAAATTTCATTAATAGTAATATAAAAAATCTTGTGTGTCACCCAAAAGTGAAATCAAATCAACCTTAATATTAAAATCCATAAAATTAAAAATCAATTAGAGGTAATTTGGCTTTTCTCTATACACAGGGTAGTTACTCCCAAACACAGTTTATTACCAAATTCCATTTTTTTCCTATCCCTATATATGGTCTCCAAATAGTAAGTCAAACCAAAAAATAAAAACCCTTTGATACCACTTTGTAACATCCCAGACCCGGATGCTACCTAAAATGGTGCCCCGAACCCGGTTGGTCACATGACCTCAAGTGCATCTCCCAAAACATCCAGAGGCTTTCAACTAGTAGTGAGGGCCTAGGTGAGTCAGTGGAGAGACTATTCCCTAATTATCAGAGTATCACAGTGGAAATCAAATTTATATACAATAGCAGAAATGAAATAAATAGAATAAAACTGAAAGTAAGACAAGACAAGAATTTATATTAATAAACAGAAGTGTATCATATACAAAAATGATGCAAATGGTACAAATATCTAGAAATAATATAGAATAGTACATGGAAATATAATACAATTATCTCAATAAAAACAAAAGACCAAAAATGTATCCCAACATCGAAAGCCTCAGCTTGGTCCTATATTCCCTACTCTAAAGCCACAACTAACAACCTATACTAGGGAACTTTCCCCTGTCATCACCAGCAATCATATAAACTAGTTAGGTCCCCAAGAAGACCCAAATAGGGTTTGTGATAAACATCCTAGTAGGAAACCACCCAGGTCTATACAATTATAATAGCAATTATAGAAATGTGATATCAAGTGTAAATAACTAGTAATTAAGTGTGTATGCACATGGCATAAGTCTACTATAACAAGTGAAACAAAAAATCCCTCAAGGATATCTAAAAAATAGAGTCAGATTCTAATAAAGAAGCTATAACAAGTAAACAAGAAAGTCACACAACCACGTCGTACATCCATCTATACCATGAAACCCACAGCCTCACTGTATAGAGAGGTCAAGTATTCCATGACCACTTTTTATAGTAAAAGTAACACCCCACGACCATTAAGTATAGTGAAGTGTAAACCCCAAGGGATGGATCTGAGGAGTCATCTGACCAAGGAATCCAAGTAATAATATCTAGACCCCAGAGGGATGGATCCAAGGAGCATTTCCAAGGCATCTCATCGACTCCCATGGGCATCCTTGGTGGAAACTCGGTTAGGCAATGGTTGGGGTCCTAGGTGCATGGCAATAGAAATTCCTATGTGAGCCCAATAAAGCTAGATAAAAGGGGTATAAAGGCCAGAGGAATCCTACAGAATCAAGACCCAAGGCTTAGAGTCAACCCAAGGCCTCCACTACCACATTCCAGATCCATGGAGAGAAGTCCAAGGAATATATCAAACCATTCAATCAAGAATTCAAGCATTCAAATTAAACATTCATAACCAGGTGAGTATACCCACTCCTGTCAACAAGCACTACCCATGAGTATACCCACTCATACAAACCATTTATCACTTACCAATCATATGGGAATACCCTCCCATATAATCCATTTAACATTCCATTAGTCATTTCATATAAGTATACCCACCCATATTATCCATTAACATGCCAAACTATCATAAAAGACAAGGCATAACATGATTCAAAGAGAAATGAGGCTGTACTTCTCTTAAATAGGATATTCAAGCTATCAAAGCATTAATGGGATTCCTTTAACTTGGAAATAACAAGAGCACACCCCTTGGGTGGTTTAAAAAGGCCTAACCAAGCTATTTTCCTTAAGGATCACCCCTTGGGTGACCTTTAAACATGTAAAGGGTGTCAACACACATAAACAGATTCTACGAGCATCCTCACTAGGTCTGACTATAGCTATGGAAAGCAACTCGCTCAAAAATGAGGACTCGCCAGAATGTCTGACGGGCGGCGAAAAGTCTGAACGCCCTAAAAGCACCTAAAAAGCCGAAATAAAGTATAAACCATTTTCCTTGCCTCATTAGTAGATAGTTTTTCCAGTATCAAGTCCTAATTCATTCGGGTTTGCAATAAATCTGAATAATAGACGAAGAATGGGATATTAGGGCATATGAGCCTAAATCCAAATAGTGCAGTCATTTTTTCAAAGAATCAAGAACAACTAAAAAGGAATCAAGTACTTACTGATGTGGTTCCAACATGACATATGGCACTCGAATCGGAGTTTGGATGGCTTCTATACTTGAAAAACTAGAATAGAGGGTTTTTTGTTAAAAAACAAGAGGAAAACATTTTTTCTGTCAAAAATAAGAGCTACTACATATTTTATATAAAAAACTATGGGAAAAGTACACAACATGTACCTTAAGTACATGGTGTGTACTCCAAATTTTATTTTCCTGAACCATAATGGATACACATTGTGATTGGCTAGTACATGGCATGTACTAGAAGTACACAATGTGTAGTCTAAGTACACGACATGTACCTAGCATGCAGCCAGATTTCAGCCTCTTTTCCCCTTTCTTTACCAAAAACAACCCTACCATCCCATGACCAATACTATGGTATAATCCAAAAAGAAAGTAAAACCATTTAACCCAAAAATAATATGTGTACCTCAAGAAAAACTTGGGATCTTACACAACATGGGGATAATGTAGTTACGTCTTAGGCTAACTCACGTCAAGGATGAATTTCTTATAGGAGGGATGAACTCATGATGTGTAACATTAGTGTGTGAGAGAAAAAATGAGTAGATAAGTTAAAGTGGGACAGCTCTTTTATATATATCCTTTTTATATAGTATGGTTTACTTCAATGTGTTACTTGGTGGGTGATTCATTATGAGGATAAAAAACTAGTATTACATGATAGGTGATGAGTTAGTTTCATTTTTTTATTCATTGGTATTTAATATGCTTCTTTCACATTTTTTATGAGGGACTTTATAGATTTTCTTACTGAGTATACATGTTATTCTCAACCAACATATACATAAAATATTTTTCAGGTAAAAAATAAAAGTTTTCTACTCATTATGTATATTACCAACTTGGAGGATTTGTTTATAACCTCTCATGAGTTACTAGAGTTCATGGTAACTTCCTATTTTTAATTTTGGTATTTTTATTTTCCTTTTTAGTTGTATCAGTTTATGTATGAAATTATATGTATCGGTTTTCCACTTTAATTTATTCATGGTATTGGTTATGTGTTATTATCATCATATCTATTACACCTTAAACTGCATATATGGAAGTTCCTTCCATGTGTCTGAATATTATACCCTCAGTTTTAGTCTCCAACCAATGGACTATTTTAGGTGGGATTTTGGCATGATTATCTCTCTTCCTTTATTACTATATTTGGATGGGTTCATTCAAAATAATGAGGGTCATGAAACTATAGTTTTATTTCAATCAATGGATAAGATGGAGTGTATAGTTAATTATGAATCTAAAAAGTTCAACAATGTTTACTTGTATAATAAAAAGGCTCTTGAAGTCATGGTGAAGGGTGATGTTAAATTTAGAATCTCAAATGAAGTTACCTTGACTTTATGGGAGTTTGAAATATATTAGTTCTATGGAAGAACTTTATTTATGTTGATCAGCTAGGTGAGGTAAGTTATATAACTATATTTATGAATATAGATTGAAAAATAACTTGAGGATCCATGGATTTGGATCTATGTGTAAAGGATGGGAAACTGTTTCTGACCATAAGATAAAATGAAGAAACAATTAATGGTGAATTAGCATCTAAAAGTTTGTAATTATGGATTTATCATCTTAGGAACCTCAATGATAATAACATGAGGGTTCTAGAAACAAAGGGTATACTTAAGATCAATCACAAGAAGTTTTAATGTTGTAAGAGTTATATACTTGAAAAGAAAAGAAATGTTTCCTTCAACTTGAATGGAAGAAATCTAAGATATGGGGAGATAAAGTTCATGGATATAGAAATATAGGTTTTGGCATGATTTTGTTCTCATAGTTGTTCAATATTTTTTCTAACATTCATTGATGACTCAATAATGGAATAATGGGTTTAATTCCGAAAACACAAGTCTATGGTACTCAAAGTGTTTATTCAATGAAATTCTATGGTAGAATGGGAGACCAAAAGAAAGATAAAATCCATAAGTTCTAATAGTGGTTATGAATAAAATAAGATGGATTTCCAAAACTTTTTCAAGTGTAGAGGAATCTATATTGAGGGGACTATGCCCATAACACAATAGTATAATGTTATGGTTGAGCGAATGAATCAAACATTAAGGTAGAATACATGGTGCATGGGATTTAATTACATAATATCCATGGATATTTGAGTATATTCAGTCTATTTAATGTTATACCTATTTAATAAGATTCATTTTAAACAAATGGGGTAGAAGATTCATTGTCATATATGATCTGAAAACCCAATTAAAGTTAACAAGCTCAAAGATTATGGAATTCTCACCTACATTAATATGAATCCAAGGATATGGAAATACATGATACTAAGTCACATGTATGTTTCTTTGTGGGATATGGTGATGAAAACATTGGATTTTGAATTTGGGATAATAAAAAGTAAAAATAATTAGATTTAAAAATGTTCTCTTTAATGAGAAGGCCTTATGTAAAGAAATAAGCTATGTGAAAGAGGAAGTTGATAGAAAATATTTAACTAATCAAATACAATTTGATTTGAATTTATGTTCTATAAAGTCTCGTTTTTTAGAAAGTTCAAGGGGATTGTAATTTTTAGAAGTTAATCCAGTAGATGATATACTCGAATAATATAGAACTATAGAGGATTGAGTTAGAGTACCTAAGGGTAATGTTACAAAAGTTATAGTTCTATAAATATAAGATTCATTGGTTAAACTTTGATGATATACCATAGTCAAACTATTGATATATAGGTATAGATATGAATTTTACTTCTTTATTTTCAATAATGGAGTGGATCTTGGGATCCTTGAATAGTCTACACGTTCAAGTGATTTAGAAGAGTGGGAGTTAGCTATGAAAAAAGGAAATAATTAATTCCATGAAAAAAAACTTTGTATATCATGGTATTACTATAAGGTAAAAATGATATAGAATAATTGGATCATTTTTTTAGAATAATAATTTTATTGTATGAGGTGATATAATGAAACGTTGGTGTTAAAATGATTTTAGCAAAAAAGTAGTGGAAAACTCTGATATTTTTTTGATAGTTAAGCATACTACCATCCTAAGAATATTGAGTCTTATTCATTCTAATAGATTGCATCTGGATTATATAAACATCAAACCATAATTCATTCATGATGGCTTAGAGGAAGAAATATACATGAAAAAAATAGATTCTTTTGAGTATAATCAAAACAAGGACTTGGTGTGTAAGCTAAAGAGAAGTATCTATGGATTGATTTAGGATCTAAGTAAATAGAACCATGATTTTGATATTGTCATGAATAATAAAGGTTTCATGTAGAGAAAATTAGATCATTATTTCTACCGAATGGAATTTAAGAATGGAAGTTTCATAATCCTAATTTTTTATGTGCATGAAAATATCTTATAAGGACTATAAATTATATAGATTTAGAAGTTGAAGGGGATTTATTTATGAGAATATAGAAATAAGATCTTGAGGAGACCAAGAAAATCTCATGGATATAGATTGACATATATTAGAAACTGAAAAAAAATAGATGTAAGACATCCAAAATATAATCAAAATATTTGGGATGTCCAAATGTAATTTGATCTCAAATTCATTGGTCAGACACTTCATGTTATCCAAAGAGAAAGCACCTAAAACAAAAGATTAGGTACACTACATAGAAATTTTTTTATTTGTATTGATAATGGGAAGTTTGATATATTCCATAGTATGTAATCAATAATATATTTCATTTTCAATGGGATTCATTAGATAGTTCATGGATAATATAGGGAAATAACACTATGAATGTAACAACCTGAGATTTTGGAATATATTTTTTCCTCTAAATTAATATTATGTGTGATAGCTTGTCCCACACGCAACATTGAACAAAAAATTGTTGTGACACATTAGATTAAAATTATTATGAAAATTTAATAAAATAAAACCTCTATAAAAAATATTAAAATCAGTTGCAAATGCATATAAAATAGCATTAAGAACGCTTAAAGTTTTAAAATGGTATTTTTTAATAAAATATTTTCTTATTTGAATTTCCATTTAAAAGATGAATTTATAAATTTTATAATTATAATTTTTTAAATAAATTTCATTTTTAAAAGTATCATGTCAAAATCATCTTTGGGTGAATTTTTTTCTATTGTTTAAAGTGATTAATTTTTATGTGAATAGTGAAAATATAGTTTTTTCTAGAACTATAGAGTTTATGAATATATCAATGTGTAAGTATAACCTAAAAACATAGATTCAATTTTCCATGATAAAAATAATTATTTATGTTATAAAATGATGCGTTTAAAAATAATATGTTGAATTTACAAAACTCATGTAAAACATTTTTGGAAACTTAAGTAAAATTTTACCTATAACAATCCATATTTTAATACACATTAATTCATGATTTGTAACATAAAGATAAAATTAATACAATCCCATAAGATTATAGGGCCTAGTGTATTTTTGGAAATTAGGTACATTACATAATAACTTAAAACATTGGCACAACATAATTATTTGAAAACGTTGCAACATGCCCTTATATTCCTTGGATTTGTAAAACTATATGTGATAACTTGGGAATATACATAAGAAATGGGTGATCTAAAAATACCAATAAGAAAATAACCAAATCATAATATTATTAAATTAATACATGTGTTTTAGTATATATATCAAGGTAACATAAGAGTTGAGAGAATCATAATCTTGAACAATAAGGTATGATATAACATGATTACATTAACGCAATAGTGGTATGTGGTTACAACATAAAACATGACATCAAAAATAGTTTTCAAGTATAACTACCAATATTTCATAACATATTGTACATAGGATAACCTCCCATGCACCATAAATGGAATCTCATTAGATAAAAAATTACCCAATGCATTGGAGGGTTATATAATTTCAAGCCCAAACGTTACTTTCATACCAAGTACATACATAAGAATGTCATGTAGATCATATAACATATGGATATATTTAATAATTTTAACCTGTTAATTAGAGATTTTGGGTTACATACATGGAATTACCCAATCAATGAAGTATAGGTTCATCAAGTTAAATATCCTTGAGTGGGAATGGGTATGGTTATTCACTACATAAATATTTAGCATGAAAAATCACAAGATAATTTTGGCAACAATATAGGGGTACATAATGATTTATAGAAGGGTTTAATGAGAGTTAAATAGTTCTATTGTCACTTTTAAATCATAAGGATAGTAATGGGTATAGTAAAAACATATTACAACCTGAGAAAGTGTAATTCAAATGGAATATACAATGAAGGTTCTTGAATAATGAGGAGAAAGAGAGGATCCCTTACCATGAGAGAGAACTTATTAAAGATTAGTAGGATCCTATTAAGAGATTAGGGAAAACATAGGAGGTATATATAGAGACGGAATGGAATAGTAAATTCATTGTACAAGGGTTTTTACTTAACATTAATTGGAGTTTCGGTGGGTTTATATAGTAAAAGATACATGAAATATTTATTAATATCTAAACTTAGGGTTTGGACTCTATGTAAGAAATTAATAAAAAACATAAACCATACGATGTTTTTTATGATGTTTTGTACTAAAGAGTGTTTGATTTAATTATTTTATAAGGTGATTAACCTAAATCCTTAAAATAATACTTTTTGTGATGTTTAAGTGAGTTATGTTTATAAAAACACCTTTTAGAATCTTAAAATATAATATACTGTTGGTCGGAGTGGATACTCAAGAGGGGGGTGAATTGAGTTCCAATTAAAAATTTCTGTTAAAAAAAATTCTCTTAAAATCCCCCTATTTAAAAACAAGTTAAACTATTGTGAATTTATACAGATTGTGAGTGTTCAATTAGTTTCTCAAAGATTGATTAAGTCTCAGTTAATTTAATCAGAAGATTAAATTAACTTTTGAAACAAACTTATTGATTCACAATAAATATAAACACTTGCTAATTTAACTATCAAAGTAACTTTAAAAACAAATTGTATTTCAAAGTAATTAGTAGTGGAATATGAAATATATATATATAGTATACTTTTAAACTTAAATAAAGATGCACAGAAGATGTAATCAAGAGGTTCAGTCTCAAGCCAAGACTTAGTCCTCTCAAACAAGTTATATAAATTTGATCCACACCCTAGATCAGGGTAAAAAACTGTGAAACCACTTTCCAGTTACAAAGACCTTTAACATAGTTCTATGTGGGAAAACAAACAACAGCTCACAGGCTGTCCAGGTCTTACTTGACCTCTACCACTATCCACAGTGGGGTACAAGGAAGTTATAGAGTTTGAATGAGGATTTAGAAATCCTCCAGCTTGGCACAGGAGACAGTGTGTATATATATAAAATATATAGAGTATACACACTGCTCGAAATGTAAATAAAAGAATCACTAAAAGAGTAGATAAGAGTTTATAATGCTCTAGTGATGTGAATTGCAGCTCTGGACTCTTTTGATTAATCAGAAATGCTTCTGAGTCTTTCTTTGGTTTTGTCTGAAAAATAGAGTGTTGTTTTCTTCCTTGATTTTCAGGTTCATCTTTATCAGCTTGAGTGCATGAATATTTCATTGTAGTTCTTCACTCAAGATGCATCTTGTGTTCTCCTCTAGAATGAATGGCTTCGTGTATGTTCAGTTCTCTTCCAGTATGAATGTAGCTATTTCCTTTTGTTTGAATGCACCACGTTTTCAATGTTGTCCAGCCCTTGCTTTTTTACACCCTTCTTGTGCCTTCTTAGTTCTTGATTCATCTCTTTCTGCCCGGTCTTTGTCCTTCCTTTTATAGTTGTCAGCTCTGGTAAAAAAAATGATTACCTTTTTCATGGGTACTAGGTACGGTTCCCTAACAGGCCAACAACTATCATTAAATAGTAATAATTGCATTAAAATCATAAAATATAACCGTTGCTTTAATAAATAAATAGTATTGAGAGTATAGAGTTTGACTGGTCAAGATTTTTTCAGTAGCTTCTATTGGTAGCAGTTGACTTATCTAGTAGTGACTCATCGGTAGCTCTTTGATCATGTATTGGTAGCTCCTAGTAATGGTAGCTGTTTAATCTTGTATCGGTAGCTCTTTTATCATGTATCGGTAGCTCCTAGTATCTGTAGTTGTTTAATCTTGTATCGGTAGCTCTTTGATCATGTATCAGTGGCTACTTCTCTATGTATCAGTAGCTCTATATATCGGTGACTCCATATATAGGTAGAATTTTCTTCTATCTGTAGCTCATTTTGTATTGGTAGCTTCATAGTGGTAGACTTGTTCTATCGGTAGACTTACTCTATCGATAACTCTTGTGTAACAGTAGTTTGAATTAGTAGCTTGATGTATTGGTGACTATCTGTATCGGTAGATTCGCTTCTATACCAGTGATATATGTATTGGTAGACTTATTCATACCGGTAGATTTGTATATATCGGTAGCTCTACGTATCGGTGACCTTAGCTTATTGGTGACTATGTCTATTAGTAGACTAAGTACCGGTAGATCTATATCAGTATCTATAAGAAAATTAGTGACTAAATACTTATCTGTTTTATGCAAAACACATCTGATTGAGTTATAATTACTTCAAAACTTATATAAGCATAGTTAAACATTGATTAACATATTTCAAGGATTGTTTTAATATAATTATCAACTTGATAATATAATATCATAGATTGAAAGAATTAATATATAGATGATCATTAATTGGGATTATCAAAACAGGTGACGTCAACAATCTCCCCCTTTTTGATAATCACAACTTATGATATTATAGTCTCAAAATAATCAGTAATATATCAGAGGATATATCATTAAATTCAATTGTATCGGAGAAAACAATATAAGATGTGAAATATTAAATGTATCAATGGTAGAATTAAATGCAATGGTATCAAAGGTACAAATCATAGTAGCTCTCCCTTTGATAATATTTCTCCTCCTTTTGCATAAAAGTTATTATTCCTAGATATAATTTTTCTCCCCTTATAATTTTTCTCTCCTTTATAATTTTTCTCCCCCTTTGTGATAATCAAAAAGTGGGAAACAAGAAAGAGAAAAGGAACAAAATGAGAAAGAAAAGAAAGTCATTTGTATTTCATGTTGCAAAAAGGTAAAGCTGGTGGTATAATCACAGGTATTGCATCAACATGCAAGAAAGGAAACAAAATATTTCTGAAATCAATAACTATTCCTCCTCCTCTCTCCATATCATATATGAAATCATCCTTGTTATCCATGAATTTTTCCAAGGCTGGAGTCAATTCCCTTAGCTTGCTGACTTGCTCTCTGAAGGATTGATTAACAGGAGGTAACTTCAGGTTTTATAACAGAAGTTTGAAGTGGTTATTGAGTTGATGTTTGATATAAATTAATTGGAAATAGTAGTCTACCTTGTTTTTAACTTTTTTTTGAGAGGCAGAAGCTTCTCTCATATAGTCCTGAACTATCTTCATTATCTCTCTAGCTATATCTCTAGTAGAAGTGACCACTTTGGTCAGATATGATGAGTCCACAGAGCCACTGGTTGATACTAAACCAATATCCTCCTTTATCACAGCTCTAATCTGATCCAAATCCACTGAAGGTATGGAGGTAAGAGAACCAACAGAGAAAGTGACTATTTCCTTGAAATTTTTGGTCAACCCACTGATAAGAGTTTTGACTTGGGAATCCTGGGTGCTGAAATGATATTTCATGGAGGTTTTAAATCCTTCAAACACTGATACCATCTGGCTCACAACACTTTTGACATAAGCTAAATCATTATCTGCTTGGGATTTAGAACTCATATAAGATTCTAAAGAGATAACAGATTTATTTAGTGCTTCAACATCCTCTTCCAGTCTAGACAACTGATTATGGCATGCTGTAACTTCATCCACTATTTCTGCCATAAAGGTTGACATATTACAACCGAGAGAGAGTTTAAAAGACTTTTCTAAATTGCTGATATCTTCAACAAAGCAGTGCTTTAACTCAGAAACAGAGGCACTAAAAGATTCTTTCAGCTCATTCTTAAATGATTCAAGGTCAGCCCTGGTGATCATATCAGTAGGTCCAACCACAATAGGTGCTCTTTCAGATGCTATACTAGCTACTGAGTCATTCATAATCGATTGAATTGATGCTACCAGTGAAGCTTCCATTTTCCTTATTTCTTCCACAAAACTGATTTTGAGATCAGACTTTAGCTCATCCAGATCATGCATTCTGACCACATCTTCAGGTAACAATTCAGTCTGAACATCATAATTGATTTTTGGTCTATTTAGGGATACCTCATTATCAGAATCGGGATAATCGAAACCACAAACCACAAAACCTGGGTCTTCTGCCCAGTCCTCAATTTCAACAGCCACTGAAACACTACCAAACCTGTTTTGATTCTCCCCCTCAATTGGTGCATTCTCTTGTACAACAACAGCATTCTCAGCAGGGTTTTCTTCCTCACAAGAATCTTCTACAATCAACTCCATCTCTGCAACAGCTGCAATAATAGGAGGCTCCTCTTGATTAGGCACAGGTCCTTCCATCCCACCCACTACTTCTTTAACAGGAAAAACTAAGCTTCCAATCAATGGAATCAGACTTCGGAAAACAGAATCAGAGGCTTCAGATTCATTCTCCCTTTCTTCTTCATTCTCAGGGACTGGCTGGTCTTCCTCGTCATCAGGTGTCTCTTCTTCTAATAAAGTTATCTTTCCTGAAGATACTATTTTAGCAGCAGGACTTGGGGGAAATTCGGGATCCCTTCCATCTTCCATGGAAGTCTCTTCTTCATCAGTCTCATCAGATAATTTTAGTTCAGTATTTTCCTTAAGCAATTGAGCATTATTTTATTTTTCAATCTCAAGGGAAGATTTAATAGTACTAGATAAAACATGATATTTATTTAAGGCTTTGTACTTGTCCTTAAGTTCATTACAGGTCTCTTCTAGCATATTACAGTATTAAAATAGTACTTCACTAGATATGTTTTCAGATTCAGAATCAGATTTAGAATCAACTCTAGAATAATATGAATTTGAAGCAGGAGTATCCAGTGTTACATCAGATGTGTTTGTCATAAAACACATGTTAGCTTTATGAGAATATTCATCCTTAGAAGAATCAGAATCACTTGAAGTGTCCTCTGAAGTACTCCAAGTTTCTTTCATTGCTTTCTTACACTTTCTTCCCTTGTTGTCATGTTTCTTCTTGAACTTCAACTTTGTACAGTCTACTTTCACATGTCCTTTCCTTTTTCATTCATAGCAGATAATTTAATCACTCTTATCATATTTCTTCCAGTCCTTTTTCTAAGGAACTTTTTATCATATTTAATTTTTAGTTTGATTTTCTAAATAATGTATTCTTCCTATAGAATTTCTTAAATCTTCTGGCTATCTGAGCCATCTCAGCATCACTGTCAGATTCTGAACTTTTTCTTGTTGAGCTTTCAGTTTGTATGTGAACTTTCTCCTTATCCTTGATCTTTGAGGCAGTGGAATTAAATTCCACTGACTTCTTTTTAGGTTCATCATCTTCTTCCTTTTTTACCTTGAGTTCTTCCTCATACATCATTAGCTTACCAATTAATTCTTTAACAAGCAGTTTGCTGATGTCACGCGATTCTCTAATAGAAACAGATGTGCCTCGCCATCTTTCTAGAAGACATCTTAATATCCTCATAATTTGTTCCTTTGTTGGAACAACCTTACCAAGATAGCTCATGGTGTTGACAATATCATTAAACCTAAGATACATGTCAGAAATAGGCTTATCAGGCTTCATTTTAAAAATTTTATATTTAATAGTATAGGTATTCAGCCTCATTTATTTCACATTGGTTGTTCCCTTATAAGAAATAGCCAAAGTGTCCCAAATTTCATAATTAGTTTTACAGGAAGATATTCTATTAAACTCTTCATATCCTAAAGCATAGTACATGGCATTCATATCTTTACAATTATTATTGTAAGCTATTTTAGTAGGTTTATCCCAAGTAGTTCTATCAGTTTCTGGAATTTTATATTGAGCTTCTATAGTAATCCAGATATCAAATCTCATACTCTCCAAGTGAATTTTCATCTTAATTTTTCACTGAGCATAATTTGTACCATTAAGGAAAGGTGGCCTGTTGGTAGCAACACCTTCTAACCTATTATCCATAGATAGATTTTAGAAAGTAAGTTTAAAGAGATAAAATTTATAATTAACAGAAATGTAAGATCTTTAAAGATGAAACTAAAATCACAGTTGAAAAATAGAGTTTTTTGAAATCCTATATTAATAAAAACAACCTCTGATACCAAATATTTGTCGGAGTGGATACTCAATAGGGGGGAGGGGGTGAATTGAGTTCCAATTAAAAATTTCTATTAAAAATATTTCTCTTAAAATCCCCCTATTTAAAAATAAGTTAAACTATAGTGAATTTATACAGATTGTGAGTGTTCAATTAGTTTCTCAAAGATTTATTAAGTCTCAGTTAATTTAATAAGAAGATTAAATTAACTTTTGAGAGTAACATAATGATTCATAATAAATATAAACACTTTCTAATTTAACTATCAAAGTAACTTTAAAAACAAATTGTATTTAAAATTAATTAGCAGTGGAATATGCAATATATATATAGTATAATTTTAAATGTAAACAAAGATGCACAACAGATGTAACCAAGAGGTTCAGTCTCAAGCTGAGACTTAGTCCTCTCAAACAAGTTATATAAATTTGATCCACACCTTGGATCAGGGTAAACAATAGTGAAACCACTTTCCAGGTACAAAGACCTCTACCATATTTCTATTTGGGAAAACAAACAACAGCTCACAGGCTGTCCAGGTTTTACTTGACCTCTACCACTATCCACAGTGGGGTACAAGGAAGTTATAGATCTTGAATGAGGATTTAGAAATCCTCCAGCTTGGCATAGGAGATAGTGTGTGTGTATATATAAAATATACAGAGTATACACACTCCTCAAAATGTAAATAAAATAATCACTCAAAGAGTAGATAAGAGTTTAGAATGCTCTAGTGATGTGAAGTGCAGCTCTGGACTCTTTTGATTAATCAAAAATGCTTCTAAGTACTTATCTTATTTTTTTCTGAAAAACAGAGTGTCGTTTTCTCCCTTGATTTTCAGGTTCAGCTTTATCAGCTTGAGTGCATGAAGAGTTTTTTGTAGTTCTTCACTCAAGATGCATCTTGGGTTCTCCTCTAGAATGAATGGCTTTGTGTATGTACAGTTCTCTTCCAGTATGAATGTATCTTTTTTACTATTGTGTGAATGCACCATGTTTTCAATGATGTTCAACCCTTGCTTTTTACACCCTTCTTGTGCCTTCTTAGTTCTTGATTCGTCTCTTTCTGCATGATCTTTGTCCTTGGTTTTATAGTTGTCAGCTCTGGTAAAAAGAATGATTACCTTTTTCATGGGTACTAGGTATGGTTCCCTGACATGCCAAAAACTATCATTAAATAGTATTAATTTCATTAAAATCATAAAATATAACCATTTATTTAATAAATAAATAGTATTGAGAGTATAGAGTTTGACAGGTTAAGATTTTTTCATTAGCTTCTGTTGGTAGCAGTTGACTTATGTAGCAGTGACCTATAGGTAGCTCTTTGATCATGTATCGGTAGCTCCTAGTATCGGTAGCTATTTAATCTTATATCAGTAGCTCTTCGATCATGTATCGGTATCTCCTGGTATCAGTAGTTGTTTAATCTTGTATTGGTAGCTCTTTGATCATGTATCGGTAGCTACTCCTCTATGTATCAGTATCTCTATATACCGGTGACTCCATATATCGGTAGACTTTGATTCTATCGGTAGCTCATTTTGTATTGGTAGCCTCATAGCGGTAGACTTGTTCTATCGATATACTTACTCTATCGGTAACTCTGGTGTAACAGTAGCTTGAATTAGTAGCTTGATGTATCGATGACTATCTGTATCGGTAGCTTCGCTTCTGTACCAGTGATATATGTATCAGTAGACTTATTCATACTGGTAGATTTGTATATATCGGTAGCTCTTCATATCTGTGACCTTATCTTATCGGTGACTATGTCTATCAGTGGACTAAGTACCGGTAGATCTGTATCAGTAGCTATAAGCAAATTAGTGACTAAATACTTATCTGTTTTATGAAAAACACATCCAATTGAGTTAGAATTACTTAAAAAATTATATAAGCATAGTTAAACATTGATTAAAATATTTCAAGGATTATTTTAATATATTTATCAACTTGATAATAGAATATCATAGATTGAAAGAATTAATATATAGATGATCATTAATTGGGATTTTCAAAATAGGTGACGTCAACATATACATTTTGGAGGATTCATTAAGGGTTTATAAAATTAATAAAATAACTTAACAACACATTAATTGAAATTTAAAATATATATTTGGTTATGGATACCATTTAAGGAATATGTTACATCACTTTTGGGTCATTATGATGTCATAATACTTAAAGTATATTTGTATTATATTTAATTTTTACTCAAAAAATCGATTATCTAAGAAATTTATGAAAAATTCACCATTGGATTATTTTTATGTTATAATTTAAAAAATATTATTTAATTTATCAAAAATAATTCTTTAAATGTGATAATTTAAACTTTAAAATAAAAAATACCTATTTATTGAAAAATGCTGGTTTTTTTTAAAATAACAGTTTTCTGAACCTTATAAAAATTTAAATTTAATTTGTAAAATTCTATTATCATTTATAGTTAATAAATATTATTAAATAACAATATTTCATTAAAATAACAATTATTTCCTAAAAATATTTAATTTATTAAAAAGAGTTCCTTAATTGAAATTATATATTTCCAAAAATACAATTTCTGATTCATCATATCAGGATATAATTTTTATAAAATTTATTATTTGATAATTATAAAAAATAAAATATAAATATAATAATTATTTTATAAAACTAAAAATATAAAAAATCATACTATTAGGGTCAATAAATATATCACTTTATTCCACCAGGTAATTCCATAAGAGTAAGGTGTGTGGTGGTGATATTTTATTTGTATGGTTTAGTGTACATGGTTTGGTTCATGATCTCAATGAGGTTGAACTTCTATAATAAATTTTTTTTATCATAATTTTGTTTTTTAACCTCTTCTTGGGATTGGTCAAGAAAAAATACCATTGATGTTATCTCCCTTAGAATCTCCAATAAATGGGATTCATAGGGTGAGATCCTACTGGTTGAGGTCATCATTTCTTTTTTCTATATTAAATGGATTTATCACTATCATATATATATATATATATATATATATATATATATTAGTCATACAATTGCTATATAAAGGTTATATTTTCAATGGTGATTATGTTTAACGATCATTTAAATCTAATAGGATATAACTTATAACGGTATAAATTACCAAATTAGTTCATCTATTTTCTAAAATTTCATTATTTTTTAAGGAATTTATTCATTTGATATTAGAATTTCATTTATAAAACTTCAGTTTGTTACATTATTCCCACCATAAAAATTTCACCATTGAAATTTTATTTCATATACTAAAATAGATGAGGGTACTTTTGTTTCTTCAACCCTTCTCATTTCCAAGTTTCTTCCTCAAACTTGTGGTTCTGGCATAGTAATTTGACTATCTGAGTTTTCATGTTTCATAGAATGTTGTCTATATGAATTAATATATTCACTAGTTTCTCCTCATATGAAAGATCATTATCTAATGGTAGCACCTCCAGATTTAGTACATGTCATGGGTCTGATATTTACTTCTTTATTAGGGATAGATAGACTGAATCATGCAATTGTGATAGGTTAAGAGGGAGTGTTAGTTGATAGACCACAACTCTGATTCGACCAAGGATCTAAAAGGTTCGAATGTATTTTGGACTAATATTTCCCTTCTTCCAAAACCACATGAATTTATTCCATAGTGATATATAAAGAAAAAAAAATTCTCTGACCTCTAACTCTAAGTCTCATTGATGATTGTATACATAGCTTTTTAATAAACTCTTTACATATTTTATATGATGTTGAAGGGTTTGAACCTTCCCTATAAATTCATGGATAAGATCAGGTCCGATCAGCTTCCTCTCTTCAATGTCATCCAAACATTTTAGAGTCTAATAGCTATTCTCATATAAAGCCTCATAAGGTGTCATCTGATTTCTATAATAGAAATTATTATTATATGATAACTCCACTAGGGGAAGGTTCTAATCCCAACATCATTATAAATCTATTGAACATGATCTCAACATATCCACCTGAAATTGAATTGTTCTTTGAGACTAATCATCCATTTGATGGTGATAAATAGTACTGAAGCTCAGTTCTATATCCAACTCTTTCTAAAGTCTCCTCCAAAACCTCAAGGTAAACCTTGGATCCCAATAAAATATAATGGATATTGTAACTCCATGAAGTCTCAACACTTACCTTATTCATATCCTGGAAAGTTAATCAAAAGATAAATCATCCTTAATAGTAATGAAATGTGCTGACTTTGTAAGCCATAAAAATCCACCCCAATGGAATTATTGCCTTTAAGTGTCTTTGGGAGTCCTATAATGAAATAGATGGTTAGCTTTTCCTATTTCCATATTGGCATAGAAAATGGTAATATGATACCCTTATACTTCTATCGTTCAACCTTGACTTATTTGAATACCAAGCATCAAGATACAAATTCTACAATCTCATTCTCCATGTTATCCCATTGGAATTTTTGCTTCAAATATTTATACATCTTAGTGAATCTTCGATGAATAGATATGGATGAGTTATGAAAATAATTAATAAGTTTCATATTTATTTCTAGTTTTGATGGGACACATATATGAATTCAAAACCTTATAACTCTATCTTTAGAAAAGTTAATCATAAGAATAATTACGACATTTTTTGTTTCACATCAACATATTTTTGATCCTTCATGATCCTCTCAATAATATATGTTTGAGAAGTTATTTGATAAAGGTTACATAAATATCCTTTTATTTTTCCCATATCCCTCATTTTCTTGTCTAAGAGGATTGGATCTCTTTCAATCCTCATCACGGATAGGGTTTCAGGATCCTTTCTACTCAGAGTATATTCCAATTTGTTCACCTACCTAGGATGGTAATGTATTGAACAATCATAATCCTTAACCATTTTAACCACATTTTTTGGTACATATTAATATCCTTTTGTTTGAATATATTCTTGAAGTTTTTAAAATCCATATATATTTTTGAATTTTTCTCTACAGAGGTTATGCCACCAAATCATCAATCTGAAGACCACTAATGCTGATTCTATATCATGATCTTGGTAGTTATACTCATGGATATTTAATTTTGGGAGTACATAAGATATCACTTTTTCATCTTTCATGAGAACACAACCCAATCCCTTTTTAGATTCATCACTATATATCAAAAATCCTTCTTCATTTGTGGGTAATGTGAGTACAAGTGTAGTGATTAGCTTCTTCTTTAACCCTTTAAATATCTATTTTCATTCATAATTCTAGAAAAATTATATTCCATTCTATGTTATCTTGGTTAGAGGGTTTGAAATTTATGTGAATTTTCTTATAAATTTATGATTGTACTCAGATAATAAGAGGAAACTATGGATTTCTTTCATAGATGATGGTCATGGACATCCATTAATTACCTTAGTTTTTTATGGATACTCAGATATCCCTTTATTGGTGATAAAATATCCCATGAATGTTAATTTATCTATCAAAAACTTTCATTTACTTTACTTCTAAAATAACTTTTCCTTTCACAAAGTATTTAGTACAAAATTCAAATTCTCCTCATGTTCCTCCTTAATTTTGGAATAAATGAGAATATAATCTATAAAGAATAACAAAAACTTGTTTATATAATCCCTAAAGAATAAATTAATCAAGTATATAAGTATTTTTATAGAATAATGGAGTCTAAATGGCATCACTATGAACTCATTGAGTTCATACCTTATATGAAAAGTCGTCTTGGGGGTATCCTCCTTCTTCATATTTACTTGATAAAATATGGGTTGAAGATCCACCTTAGATAAGTATTGTGCTACACATAGATGATAAAATAGGTCATAAATTCATGGAATATTATACTTCTTCTTTATCATGATCTTTTTGAGAACATGCTAATTAATGCAGAGGCACATTGACCCATCCTTCTTCTTGACAAAGAGGATCAGTGCACCCCACGGTGAAGCACTTGGGTGTATAAACTCTTTATCAAGATTACCCCATAATTACTTTCTTAACTCCTCAATTTAAACAAAAAAACCATTTTATATGGATTCTTGGATATTTTAAAATATCATATTATAATTTTTATCAAGAACTAAACCTATCATCTTGGAGGATGATCAGATAATTCTTCGGGAAATATATCATAGAATTCTCTTACAATGTGAATTTCATCAAAAATGGTCTTTTATTTAGCCTCAAAAATTTTATATGGATATTATTTCTCATAAGTTAATAGTATACATTCTTGATACAATGATACCAAATTAGATTCATCCTCCCCCTTTAACTAGTTTAGAATTAGAGGGTGATTTGTGATACATAGTTTTATTTCCTTCTCTCAGAAATTTGCGTTTACTCTACATAGTGAAAGTAAATCCATTACTATAATAGAATATAAATCCATTAAATAGAGTATATAAATGTATTTTTATGAAATTAAACCCACAAATTTAGGTAGGGTATGAGTTTTATACTTGGTATGGAACAATTGAACCATTTTTCTTCTTCACTAGTAACTCAACTTACATATTTTAAGGTGGTGTTTGAATAGTTCTAATAAACTTCTGTGATATAAAATAATTCATAGAACTAGAATAAAAAAGTATGTTCACTATTATTTAAGGAATAACTAGTATACATGTCACCACTTTATTTTCGGGATCCACCTCAAGATTTCCCTTAATCACTAGGCCTTGTAAGTTTTTAGAATCAGTTATCATCAAAAACCCTTGGATTAGTGCATTGATTCACATAGTTTCATTATTACTTGTAATTTGAAACATTACAAAATATTTTGAGGGTTTATTAGAGTATTCCTTTATTCCACCTCATAGGTGGTTTTATCCTGTCATCAATCACTATCTAGGTGACCTTTCTTCCCACACCTAAATAATTTCTTCACCCCCTTCAAGAAATTCCTAGGATGTTTCTTCCCACACTTATAAAAAATGGTATGTTGTACTTTCATTCAACGATTATATTTCTCCATAATAAAACCTGAATTAAACTCTATTTGAGATTTCATGATCACCATTTTTACTTTGAGGGGACATCAGATAATTTATTCATAATTTCTGAAGTCCCAATTGTCTAAAGCTTTTAATACTCTACTTAATCCAACCAAATAATTGGTCAACTTTACTTTTAGGTGTAATGATAAAACCAAAGTAATTTCATGAAATTCATGTGAAGTTCACTTAATATAACGCAATGTATTTTTCATCCTTTTTCTTAAGGGGAATCCTTCTCCATTTTAAGTTGGAGAGTGCAATGGAAATATTTGTGTAAAAAAATCTTCAATTCCTTCCACTCCACCACTTTGATATCCTCCTCAGGATTTATATTCTTGAATAACATACACTATATATTATTTTCTCCTTATATATGATAAACTAATATCAATAACATCTATTACTCAGATAATTGAGGATGCTTAATATCTTTTCAATTGATTTGACCCATTGTTCCATGATAGAAGGATCAAAAGATCCACTGAAAGTCAGATACTTTTGTTGCATAAAGGTCTATATTACAACTCTATATTTCTTGGGGGATTTAGTATCTTCTCATGATTAATGTTTTGGTTCAAAACTTGAGTTAATTGAGAAATTATTATCATGAATCTCTCAACTCTTACTCCAATTAGGTTATGAATCCCATTTGGGTAGTCATCACATTACCCCTCACATTGCTTATTGACCCAGTTTCTCCTATTTTAAGCCACTGAATAAAAAAATGGAAATTAGGGATAAGAATTTTCAAAATATTAATGACATAAATAGTAAACCATGATCATTAAAGGGATAAATCATAAATTTCATATATTCCTTATCCTATGAATCTCTAGGTTTCAATATTAGTTATTTATGACCCATTTATTAACATAAAATATTATGGGAATTTTTTTCTTCTATAATGGTTCATAAATATATTGTGAATTTAAAAAAGAATAAACCATGTGAGTGTCAACTCAGGTTTATAGAAAGTCCCATTTTTATGAACCAGGAGATGATCGATTCCAGGTCAATATTCCCTTTTACAGGTTATTACCCCTAGGTACAATTATGTTAGATCCACATCCACTTGTAGTATCCATACATGGATGTGTTTTCTTGGAAACCACATACACTATACTTTACCAAAATTTAGGAATGTTTTACTATTTTTAGTCTTATCCATAAGGCTTTCATGAGATTTTCCTAATCCTAATTTCTAAAAATAACTAGACTTTCCTTTGATACCATCTATGATAACCCATATTTTAATACACCTTAATTCTTGATTTATTATATAAAGATACAATTGATATAACCCTATAAGATCAAGAGGCCACATGTGTTTGGGATATTATGTACATTAAATAATAAATTAAAACATAGGAACAACATCATTATTTAAAAACTTTGAAGAATTCCTTTATATTCCTTAGATCTTCCTAAAACTAAATGAGATAAACTAGGAATGTACATAAGAAATGAGTGAGAAACAAAGCTCTATAAAGTAATAATCAAATAATAACATTATTAAATTAATACATGTGATTAAATAGACATATCAAGGTAACATAGTAGGTGTGATAATCATAATCTTGAATAATAAGGCATGATATAACTGGATAACATCAAGGCAAGATAGGAATGTGGAAACAACATTAAATCTTACATCATAAAAATAATTAAAATATAACCACCAAGATATCATAATCTTATGTTCTTATAATATCCTCTCATGCACCATTAATGTCATATCATGAGACAAAAACATTACCAAATGAATTGGAGGTATATATAATTTTGATCCCGCCTATCACTTTCATATCATGTACATGTATAAGTGTGCCACATCAATTATACAACTTAAGGATATATTTTATTATTTATAACCCCATGATTAAGGATTTTGATTTATATAAATTTTTTTCCTAAATAAATTAAGGATATTTACATCTAAGTGAGTTACATTTAGTGGGAATGGGGATGGGTATTCACTACACAAATTTTTGGCATTGTAGAATTGAAAAATAATTTCAAAAGAAAAACGGGGATAAATATAGATTCATAGAATGGTTTAATGAGAGTTAAATGGGTATATAATCACTTGAGGATCATAATTATAGTAATAGGGATATGTAAAAACAAATTCCAACATGAAAAAATTGAAATCTAAATGCATAATATAAATAGGGTTCTGTAATAACGACGAGAAAGAGAAGATACATTACCATGAGAGAAAACTTCTTCAAACTTGGTAGAAGCTTCTTGAGAGCTTGGGGGAATATTAGGTGATATATAGATATGGAATGAAAGAGAAAATTTCTTCTTCAAGGGTTTTTAGTGAGGAGGTGTGGGAGGTTGGGTGAGTATATATAGAAAAAGATTGGGGGATTTTTTATTAATTTATAAAGATAGGTTTTTAAATCAATATAATGAATTAATCCAAACCAAAAACCATCCCATTGTTTTTTTTCAATGGTTTATACCAAAAAATTCTGGATTTTATTATTTGATAAGTTTAATAATTTAACTCCATAAAATAATACCCATGGTGATGTGTAAGTGAGTCATGTTTATACATATTTGATTTTAAAATCATAAAATATAATATAGGTTTTGGAGGATTCATTAACAGTTTATAAAAATTAATATAATAAATTAAAAACAAATTATTTTAAAGGTTAAATAAATATTTGTTCATAGATACCTCTTATGACATATATTACATCACTTTTGGGTCGTTATGATATCAAAATACATATAGTATACTCATACCATATTTTTTTTCAAAAAATTCAACTCTCTTGAAAAATTATGAAAAATTCACCATTGGATAATTTCAACATGATAATTTCAAAAATAGTATTTATTTTATCAAAATAATCATTTAAATATGATAATTTACACTTTCAAATTAAAAATCACTATTTATTGAAAGATAATGGTATTTTTACAATAATAGTTTTCTTTCAATTTTTAAAATTACATTTGACTTCAAAAAATTATATTATGATTAATATTAAATAAATATTATTTTAAAATAATTTTTTATTAAAACAAATTTTATTTCCAAAAAATAATTAATTCATCAAAAATGGTGTCTTGATTGAAACTATGTATTTCCAAAAATACAATTTGTGTTTCATAGTACCAAAATATAATTTTTATTAAACTTATTATTTAATATTTATAAATTAATAATAGATAAATATTATAATGATTTTATTAAAAATAAAAAAAAAAAAAATCATACTATTAGGGTCTAGATACATAGACCTTTATTACACCAGTGAATTCCTTAAGAGTATGTTGTGCGATAGTGATATTTTCTTTGGGTGGTTCAGAAAACATTCATTGGGTCTTGATATTGATGAGCTTGAAATTCTCCCATAAATGGTTTTTCTCATGCTTTAGTTGTTAAATCTTGACATGGACTTGATTAAGGGAAAATATCAATTATGTTTTCCCCTTAGAAGCTCTAATAAATGGGATTCGTAGGGTATGATCCTACTATTTGAGGTGGTATCTTCCTTTGTCTCTTTAAAGTGGATTTATCATAACCCTATATATATATATATATATATATTAATCATATGATCATTGTATAATGGCTATACTATCAATTCTTATGATGTTTAGTAGTCTTTTAAATCTGACAAGATATAACTTATAATGTTCTAAAATAACCAAAGTAGTTCATGTGTTTTATATAATTTCATTATTTAACAATCCATTTATTCATTTGAAAAGGGTATTTCATTTATAAAAAGTCATTTCATTACATTACCCTAAAAATAGTTTTTATCCATTTATATTAAAAATTAGTTTTCATCACTTATAGAAATTAAATCTATAAAATGGGTTTCATATTCTAGATCAACATGTTCATAATATCAAGAATGGTCAATTAAATTTTTATTCATAAAAGTATCATTACTATAACTAAGGGTAATGACCATGATAATGGTGAAAGGGTTATTTTAAAATAATTTTTTTATTAATGTTGTGTGATTTTATCTAAAAAAATAAATTGATTTATTTTTTATAGTGGATTTGATATGATTTTTAAACATATATAAAAATATATTATCACTCATTTAATTGGTAACTAATGTTATAAAACATTAAGAACACTTAATGGTTAAAACATTGTTTTTTCTAAAAAATAGATTTTCTATATATTATTTTTTTAATTTAAATGTTATTTTTCACGTATTTAGAGAATTATTTTGATTAAATGTATTATAAATTTGTATTATGAACATAATTACTTACTAATAAGTATTTCCATATGTTTTTAATAAAATATATATTACTTAGGTAAAAACTAGTTTCCAAGGTAAAAAAAATTAAAAGTTCAAAACCTAAAGGTAAAAGACTACAAAAAGTTTAAAACATGGAAACAAATGAATTTTGTGGTATTATTTACTTTAACCAGTTACCTAATTAATTAGTTTTCAATTTATATCAATTATACCTTTAATAGTTCCATGTCATCATTGATAAAGTAATGTATAATTATAAAAATTTAATTTTCTTCACTTATAAAATGAGATCACATAAAACATATTTACCGACCCATTAAAAAGAGTTATATATAAAAAAACTAATACCTAGTAACTTATAAACACTCTATCCATGTCCAATATTCCTTAGTTTTCTCAAAATACCTTGCTATGGATCCTACATGTGTTACCCAATGGAGAACATCCAAATAGAGAGGTAATGTTCTCAACCAAACTCTCTTAGACCATTTCTTCTTATACACCATCAAACCTATTATATTGATGAAAGTATGATAACATAAATATGGTTAATATTATTAAATGTTATTAAACTAAATTGATATCCATTTTATACCCTCCTACAAAACTATTTGAAAAATGAAGATGTCAACATTCGTATATATCAATTACCTCCTCTATAATTGACGTGCTATATTTTTATGCATTACCTAACATGGATGAGTTTATAAATATATTTAATTTATAAATATGTTATTTATTTCACTAATAATTTTTTTAAAATATAATATTGTACATTCTATAAGTAATATTAATAATAAATAGTCATAGTAAATATAACGGCATAAAATGAATATATCAAGAAACTCTTCTTAATTTGAGTCCATTTTGGGAACACCAAAGAAACTATATGAATTTTGTGATAATAGAAAAATAAAATATATTTAACACTACAATTATGTATATTATGAATCTATTTTACAAAACATTTTACTACAGTCAATATACTGAGGAAGTTTCATAGAAATCAACTGAACCGCCTCAAATACCCTCCATAAATAAAAACTATTTAATAAATAAATAACATATGATAATAAATAAACATTATAAAATAAAATATGGATATAAAATTTTATTAATTTTTTTTAATAAACTTAATTTAATTATTTATATGTTTAGGTACACATGAAGAATAAATCAAGACCCAAGGAAAGGGATCTTCTAAACCACCCTTATTACTTTTGGGTTATGAATTGTTTTTATTTTTCTCCATTTTTTCTATAATTTTGTACATTTGTTACATACATATTATATATATATATATGTATATATATGTATGTTAATAACATATATAAATAGTTTATTTAACTTTCATTTTTGGTGATAACATATGTTTTATGTTCCCTTTCCAATTCCCTATTTTAATTAAACCAAATTTAAGGGAACTTCCCTATGTATTGTTTCATGTTAAGTACCACCCTAATAAAATGTTTTTAACATTTAATAAATTTTTAAAAACATTATTATTTTATAGAAAACTATCATGTATCAAATTTTGGTCTAAATTAAAACAATAATATCCCTCCTTCTTTAAATTATCCTTTTCCCATGTCAAAAAAACATCACCTAAGCGGTTAGTTTCTTATTCTTACTTATAATATCATTCTCATAAATGTTTATATATAAGAACCACTTGTTCAAAACCTATGCATATTTTTTAAATATTAACATATAAAAAAATTAATTCAAAATTCTCTTGAGAATTCTTATTATATAGCATGTGGTTTTACCTTGAGATAATATTTTGAAACTCACTTACTTCTCATAGGATTGATTATGATTATGATTTATATAGGGTTTATTTTTCTCTTATAGAACACTTATTCATGTATGTGTTATGAATATGGAGTGTTAACCCTAACATAACTCCAATTTATTGGGTAATTTTTTCATCTCATGAGATTCATATATAGTTCACGGGCGGTGAACCTAAGCACACTATATCATCATGTCTTGGTAGTGATCCTTAACTTATTCTCATGATGTTATGTTTTATATTGTTGTCATAAATTTAATAGTACATGATATTATGATGTAATTTACTTATGTATTTTTTCTATGACTATGATTATTCATTTTATTATATCATCTTATACCTCCTAACTTAGATGTGTTGTCTCACCATCTAGATTTTCTCTGATTATTACCTTATTAAGCATTTGATCTCACCCATTATGTTTATATTTCCCAAGTTATAAAATGAGTATAACTTATGATAATTTTATAAGTGATTTTAGTGTGTATAATTTATCTATAAATATTCACAAGTGTTGTAAAATAAGTTTCTCATGTAGTAAGTCTTTAAAGACATTAAACCTACTGTTCTGGGTATTGTCGGATTATTACAAGATTAAATATTTATGTTATGAAAATGATAAAAAATAAAGTTAAGTTTAGATTAGTTTTTTTAGGGAAAATATGTAATGGATGATATAGTATCTAAATGTGTTGTAAGTTTTATTTCTGTGAATTAGAATGGATGATCCATCATAAGGTTATGTGTTTGTAGACTTTGCGGGAAATTTGGACACTCAGAAAGTGTATGCCAATCTATGTATTTAAATTCCAAGGAATAAAATCTAGCTAGATGTAAGGGATACAAACAGTGGTATATTTTCCAAATTGTAATAAGAGTATGTGATTCTCAAAGAATAATTGAAAGAATTAATATTTTAAAGGAAATTGTTATAGGATCTCATAAGGTGTTAGTAAGGATAATTCTTTATTCTATGATTTTCAAAGAGTAATTCATTTGGATGATAATCTGGTGTTTCACTCATATATGAAACACATTTACCCCAAATATCATTTCATCTAGAATATGTTATAGGATTGAGATCTAGATATATGAAATATATATAGAATAAAAAATACAAGTGGCATGTTTACTAAGGTTTTAATCCAAGAAATTATATAACAACACTATGTCTCAGTGAGAAAAGGTAATCAGAATGTGGTATAGACACAATTTTTTCTTTGGAAGTTTAAGGAGTTATTTCCCCTAATTGTTATTATAATATCATGGTTTTATTGAATGTAATCTTCTAGTGGGAGTTTTTTATAAAATTTAAATTATAATTTTAATTTATGATTAGTTGATTGGAAGGATGAACTATGGAATATACAAGTAATTTTGATGAAGACAGTGGTGGTGTAAATGCAGTGGAGGTAGGAATTTAGAAGTTATACTCTAGAAGGTGTAAAAGCGATCATTTCACCAATAGATGGGTGGAAATAAGTTAAAATATTTGTTAAAGTTGGTGATGGTGACATGTTTTAGTAATTCCTCGTGATTTTGTGATAAAGAGTGGAATATAAGATTCATCCGATGGAACATAAGACAAACCATCACCATTCACTAGAACGTAGTGACCAATGAATAGGTTCGTACAGGATATCAAAGGTTACCATATTCAATAGTGGAACTCCCATAAAGATCAAAAGTTAGAAAAACTGGATAACCAATTGGTCCCCCATTATAAAAGTGGGGTGGGAGTACTTACACATGTATCTTAGGGATTACTTGTTACTAGTAATATTACTAGATTTTATTATAAAGTGATTGTAGTAATTTTAACTTTTTATGGAATTAAAAATATAGAAGTTTTCTATCACCAATGTAGGAATTAATTTCTGAACCATGAAAATCCATTTTTTCTTTGTATTTATTTTATTTATTTTTGAATGTTTAGTTTCAGTGTGTGTGTCAGTAAACTAAATAAAGTGAGTTAGGGTGTATTTTTCTTCTAATGTTCTAGAACATTAATGTGGAGTTATATCCTTTTAATAAATGGATGTTCCAAATATTTGTGTCTACCTTTGTAAGATCTATTTGTAAATTCTGGAAGATTAGTTGTTTGGATTTCTAATAAGAGGGTTAGGTGGATATTAATTATTAGTGGGTTACTTTGGGATAAATAGTTTCTTCAAGTTATTTTGAGCAATTACTTTATGCCAAGTATAAAACTTAAGTAAATCTTGTTATCGGGTAGATTTCATACATGGTGAGTACTTGGAACTAGGTATGGCCCAGAGTAGGAGACCTAGGTGAATTGGTTCCCAGTCTGGTAATTCAGATAAATAGGATCCTAATAGGGTATACTAGGTTAATATTTGATTAGTTAGGTGAATAAATAGTATATCCAATTGTGAAAACATGGGAACCATATTGATAATGTCTTTGAGGTTTAATGTAACTTTGGGTTTGGGGCATGATAGAATAAGAGCTTAGTTGGGAGTCACCCCTGAAAACTGGGCATGATTCTTTTAATGATGAAATGAGTGTGACCCCTTTATCATAGAATTGAGTGTTGTTATATCTCAATATCATTGATTATAATAACCTGTCAAGAAGCTTACTTCTCCTAGGTCATTGTGATAACTTGGGGAAAGTGGTCTTACAATGATCATAATCACTGAAGAATAAAAAAATACCCTTAAATACCATCATTTTATCATCAGTTTGGATTGAAAATCACCTAAAGGGGAATCTTGTATGACCTAGGTGGGGGTTTTTTCACTAATATATTCCCAAATATTTTCCTATATTTAGATGGGAGGTTTCATATCCGAATATAATAAATTGAGTATGGGGCCCAAATAATCATTAATTACCATATTAGGAACCTAGTTCTCTAAAATAGGGTGTTTAATGCATGTGTGAGATGAAGTTGGAATAGTGTGGGGTATATTTGGATAGGATGCGGATCAAGGTACCGGTCAATCGGTCATAGAGGAGGGAACTAGTGAATAGTTTGTGAAGTAAGTCATTAGTGAGTAGGGTATAGAGCGGGGAATCAATGAATAGGGGAAAAATAGTATCACCATATTATTATTTATCCTTATAAAAGTATCATATTTATTCTATAGACTTCATGAAGTTTTTTCCTCAATAAAATTTTAGTGTTGATAACCCAACCCCACCCCCATAATTTTATCTGACCAGAATCAAAAGGTTCAAATTCTGAGGTATGTTCTACTTGGGAATGAAGGATATGGGAACACATAGGTGGAACATAGTGTGAACTATATTAAAAATTAAAAGTCATGTTATGTTCATTTTGTGGGATCTGATGTTCTATTTGGGAATTCATAGTCTTCCTTTATAAAAAAAGAGGTGAACACCTCATCAAGGTGCACAATTCAACTTGGGAGAATCTTAGAGACATGTCTCTCTATTTTTCCAAGTTTTTCATTGTGTAATTAGGAATTTCAAGGTGATTATTAATCATTAAACTAGTATTGGGTGAATTATCATCGAATTTTAGAATGAGCTATAGGGAATGCATTGTTTGGAATTAAATTCATATGCAAGAGAATTTGGTGTGTGCGACTGGGTGAGATGATCTAATTGGGAATGAGTAATTATGCATGATGTCCTGAGTGTAATGAATTGGGATAAATTTTATACTTAGTAAAATTTTAACCCACTTGTTATCTTACATAATCTAATTTTTTATTCCTTGTATACCCATTTTTAATCTCTATTTTGTATGAGTTTAATTCACTTGTTAATTTTTTTCCTTTTTATAAAAAATATTCAAATCCATGAACACAATTCTTAACATAGAATTTGTTTCTCACATTTATCAGCTAGTAAATGATGTTGAGTAATAAGTGGATAGATATTGAATCCCACATTTATAAATTCTCATATAAATTTTTCTATAATATCAAATAAAGTATTAATCAACAGACTTTTTTCCCCTTTATGGTTATGTGTTTTGAGTAATTCTAACACCCCACCCAAATCACAACTTTACATTATCTTGGTTTACCCTCCACTGAATATTAGAATGTGTAAACATATTCATTTATGATATGTTTATTATAAAATATTTTTTAGACCCGACATACATTATATGATACATGAAGGCTACCCCTACAAACCCCAAACCCCCACCGAAGCATGAGATGCATTGTTATCTATCAATTGACCATCAAGATATTAATGATTTTTTATAAGGATAAAATGTGGGTTATTACATTTAACTCAAGGATGATTCAAGACCAAGTGGATATGGTTATTAGTAGTATGATAAACATGTGTTTTGTTTGATTATTGACTTTGAGATGTAGAAATATATGAGGCTTTTTGGGTGTTGTAGACATATGCTTACAAGAATATAGATATCATTCAAGACCTTCTCAGCCGAAATATCCCTCAAACTACCCTTCCTATCTAGTAAATAAGTAATTATAGATCATATTTTTGGATGTGTATAAGATATATAGGTCCCCAATCCATGGGGAAATATACAACACATTTCTCCCAACCAAGGATTTCTATGAGGAGGTTGATCGAATGCCGCCACTTTTACAATAATTACTAAAGAAGGCTAATAAGTCTATAAAGAAGGGTCCCCATCCAAAAATTGATTTCTAATTCATTAAACATATGAATATCGTCTTGATTAAACATGATGCTAGAATAAGTTTCTATCACCTGGAAGTGTAGCCCTCTATACAAAATAGAGTAATCCATAGTATTAATTGGCTTGAATTAGAGTGAGTTCAGCATGAGTGATGGGAATACAAGTTCAATTTAGATATAAAGCCTTAGGTTCATCTAACTAGATTATTTGAAATGTGGATTAGAGGATATATGATACTGGTATATGATTTCCACATGGGCATGAGGCCATGTACAATTGTAATAGCATCATTATTGGTGAATGAGAATCTAAATACCATTAGTTAAGAATTTTCAATGAGGTAAAAGATATAAAAAAATTCTTTATATATATAAATATAAATGTTTTTTTGTTTCTATGTATCATTCCAAGTTTGGAATAGATTTATTTTAGTACATTTTAATATATAATAATTTCACAACATGTTTGAGATTCTAAGGTGAAGATTTAAGATCTATATTCAAGCAATTTCTATCATCTATGTTTTACCAATGTGTAAGTTTCACTAAGACTTTAGGGATACTCTTAAATTTTAATTTCTTTCTATATAGGGAATCATCAATTATAAGGGTATTAAATGATATTCATGGATCATATTAATAAAGACCATATATAATAGATCAACATGAATATATTTTTTTCAATATAGATTAACTATGAAATAACATGTGAGGCCTATAAACCACACCAATTCACTAATCAATTAAAGTGAATAGAGTAACTAGTCCCAATATTATTTGTGTATACTAGGTTAGAAAAGAATCGTATAGTATATGGACATATATGGACAAAAATGATTCATGAGGATACTCATGTTAAGATTAACTTACCCTCCCTTTATGTTGGTATTGGGTTGATATCTTACTATGTTGATACACGAATCTCATATTATCCTCTCAGACTGTTATTGAGTAATGTATCCATGGTTAGGGAGTTAAAATACAATGAAATGGGGAAGCATGAAACCAAAAAATATTGAAATTGGAATACAAGGAAAATGTTCCATTTTTCCATGTTAATGGTATAGTTGATGCTTTCAATAGCTTATCATTGAAGAGACAATGTATTCTAATCCTACTGTAAGTTAATCAATCCATAGTTTGAGGGATGATGATTGAAAGATAGGTCATATAATTAAAAATCTAAATATGAAGGATCCCATAACCAATTTTAGGACTGAGGAAGGTCCTAAAACTATCTCCCAAAAAATTACATTAAGGCATTCAATTTTTTGAGTAGTAGGTCATTTATTGAAAATGATAAGGTCTTTTGGGTTGTACTCCAAGGTGGAATATTAATATTATATATATGAAACTTGAAATATCATGTTGATGTTAGCCTTGAAAATCATTCAGTGGAGTTTGGACTATATATTGGGAATATGGAGATGTTGTTTCATTCCATTGATGACAGGGATTCCCTAACATGATATATAAAAGAAAATTTTGACAGCATAAACATTTAATGGGTGATCAAATAGTTAGTAAAATCAAAGTAGAATTATTTCATTGACCCTAAAGATATAAGGCGATGATTATTTTTGTAAATACCATCATTAATTTTGAACTATTTATGGTATGTTTAATTTTGTATTATTATAGATGATGGCTATATCACTAATAATGTCCTCCTAGTTACTATGGGTATCACTCCAGTGGGAAGCGTAGTAGGGTCAACCACCCTGATGGAAGAGGAATCATCATTGGGCCATAGGATGATGTTGTAGGCAGAGGGATAAGACTCACTCTAAACCTTCCTAGTCTAGGGACAAGTTAGTGTTGAGCCTAAAATGGATAGTCTTCCATCCATTATCAAATTTATATTAAGTAATAATATATTGGATAAATATATTCACATTGTTGAAAGAGGTTGGGTTTTCAAAACCTATCCTTAATTTTTCATTTAGACCCCAATATTACACCCCTTTCATTATAGAATCTCTCTTCCTGGAGAGGGGACTTTATATGGTGATCCATATTGATGAATAAATGAAATGGGTTTCATTTATTCATGACCCCTAATTGATAAATTGGACTATATTGTTTTCTATTATATTGACATAATTATATTTTAGTTTTAGTGTTTTATATGTAAAGTGGAGAATATGAGAAAAGAGAGTATTGGAAATTATGCTTCCTCTTAACACTGATATTGGGATCTTAACTACTATAAAGGGGAAGCTAATGCTTAGGGATGAATCCTCAACTATGGATAGTGAGATCCGTGTACCTCGATATGACACTTGGGATATTGAGGAGAGAGAATAAATGATGGAAGCACCTTACACTCATCTAAGGTCTCTGATTATGGTGCATCCAACATTGGTAGTGTCTTGACTGAACACCTCTAGAAACTAAGAGATACATATCTTTAATATATATTTTTAACATAAACTAATAATTTATTATGATGATTCAAATTTTATTTTAACAATAGGACCAGAAGGAATGTAAATTCTTGTGTAGATAGAAGAAGGTGTGAGGGATCTTATAGGTATGACCATCCATTCTTCATCCCTCTAGGAATTTGGTGACATCAAAAAATATTTAGAGAAATGTAAGTCCTTATATTAATTTTTTTGTCACTTAACCCTATGAAATGTTTTCATTAGTTCAATGCTTGTAAATTTGTGTCCATAGAGAATTCCTATAGATATATTCTTGAATGAGAGGCTCTAGCTCTCACATGCTCACCAATTGATTTACCTCTCACTCATAATTTAGAGCATCAGGTATACTTTCTCAGCTTGTTGAGGGGATAAATTAAGGATACCATAGGAGTTACACCAATATAATACATGTCGATCAGTCCAAAAAATGAATTGGAGATAGCGATAGTGATAATTTACCACATGCAAACCAATGTGGTGGTAGTGATAGGGGTATTCCCATTAATCCATTTAAAGAATCATTATCAATAGGAGGTATTGACACTCCTTATAACATAGGTTTACACCAAAACTAATTATATTTAGCTCATTCATTTGTTGACTGATTCATTATTTTTTGAAAATAATCTATAGTAATACCACTAACTATTGTGGAGTGTTTCATATACAACGAAATCACCCTAGTATCAAACATAGAAAGAAACTACCTCAACACAAGGACTCTATGTAAGGGTAACCCTCATTACCCCTATTCAACACACCCCCCTCTCACTAAAACACCTTCTTTTTCCTTCTTCTTCTTTAGAAAACATGCACAACAACACAAATATAACAAGCATCAAACTTCTTTAAAAATCACAATAATAGAAATTTATAAATTTTAAACCACCATTTCACCCATATATCATTCCAAAATGGCCCATACCACATAAAAAACAAAATTTTTAAATGGGTATACAATGAAAATAAAAAATAACTAGTCAACCTTGAGATTAGTCAATGAATCATCGATCTTGAAGTTTCTCTCCATGGCCATTGTGACTTAATCAAGCTTCAATTGAACTATCTAGTGACACCCGAGACCTCCCTCCCTCCTTCCCCTATCAGTTCTAGTGGCCTCCCAAAGAATACAATATTCTTACCCTAATATTAAATAAGGTAGAGATCTAAGGGAGAGTGAATAGCATTTAAATTAAATTATTTTAAATTCATTAATTTGTATTGATTTAAATACTCATTTAAATATCCCAACTCTAGTCTTAGAACCCAAGCCAAGTTTTATCATTTCCATGGTAAAAACACCCATTATGGGCTCAACTATAAAGTTATAATTTCAATCCCAAACTTTTTTAGTAGATATTAACACTTTCAGCTATATAATAATTAATATTTAATTTAATAAATACAAAAAACTATAAAAATATCCCATCTCAGAATCTCACTAAATTCTATCCCCAAGGTAAAAACCTCATTTTATGATCAACTAGATAGGAAGAAAATATATTTGAGATTTTATAATAGTGTAAATAACCATTTTACCATCATAAACACATGAAAATCAAAAATTCAAATTTCCATTGAAATTTACACCTGGGATTTTACAATATCCCCATTATAACACTTATCATCCTTAAGAATCTATAATGGTCATCATATATATCCATAACCTACGTCAACTTTATTTCAAAGCTAACTCGTCTTGATCTACCATGTAATTTGGATCAAGATCCTACTATGAAACTCCAAAAACAAGATGCAGAATTCCTTACAACTTGAGCCACCTGCTTTTCACCATCTTCAATACCAAAATGGTTCTCTATAGAACTCATATATCTTAAGAAACCAAGGTCACTTAAACTAATTCATATCTAGGCTTATTTTTCTTCCCACCATAAGTATTAGCATATAAGTAGTGATTTTGAGCCATGGGGCTACCTACCATCAGAATCAACTGCTAAAATACATTACTTATGGTCCCTCAAACCACTTTGTGTTATTTTATCATTACCACACCCAATTCCATGAAAAATCACTAATTGGTCCTCCTATAGCCATTAATTCTTTAAATCACTCAATTACATCATCTGATACATTGTTAAAAATCCCTATCATGATGCCTTAACTTTTAAAGGAACCCTAAGATTCAAACCCAACATTCAATGTAATTCTACAGTTGAATCCTCATCCAACCAAATGATTCATCATGCTTTCACCCAAGCACTGTATACTCATTATTTATCCATACTAGATCCAACCATCTAGGATCAAAATTTGTTATCACATTTGTAACTATACTATAAATTAGTAGATTCTGGTATTACACTAATCATTGCCATCAAAAAAACTTTGATACCAAACCACCTCAAGTTATTATCATTATAAGATACTAAAGTATACCCATGCCTATTCTATATGATTAGTGGTGGCCCATGTGCACCGATATAATAATCCAATGCATCTACCCATGCTTAATACATCTAAAGTATAAACAAGACCTAGAAAACCCTTCTATCAGTTTACCACATGTACATCACTATATGCCTCAATAATAATACCCAACTCACCAATACCTTTATTAATATCTCAAAATCACTAGGATATCCAACATATCCCATAACTGATCTCACATAGTTTATAACTCATGATAAACTTCATTATTACCTTCTCAACCATCACAAGGAAAATAACATGTAAAACTAACCATCCCATGTCAATGCAGATATGTACATTAGGCACCATGTTTCAATTCATCAGCCTACTAGAAAACTAATTCTCAACAGTAAATTGTATAAGGGGATACCCAAACAATAATCACGATCTTAGTCTAATCCTTACTAGGACTCTTCATATGGTAACCACCCCATCAGGGATCACTATCAAATATATATACACACAACAAAATCATCTCAAAATGATTTTTATCTAGTAAATCACAGTCATATAGTTTGGTTAAGTATAATTCCACCAAAAAGATATATGGGAAAACACCATATATGTTTTTGTTGATACTTTAAGTAACTAAACTTATTTTCTTTCCAAATTTAGAATTAGGGCACTAAATTCCTATATTTACCCACAAAGGGTCATTATGAATATTTTATTATAGGGATTGTATACTCATCATTAATAATCATATTTTCATAAGATTCACATGACCTATCATCAAAGAAAATATATCATAGTTTAGTTGAGTAGAATTTCACCAATACGTTATATGGGAAAACTAGATATAATTTTTTATTGAAATTTTAAATAGATGAACTCTCATCATTGGTGATATCAATCACATGAAATAAGGAATATGTCATGTGAGTTATACATTCCGAGTATGGTACATGAAAACTATCCTCTTTCCAATTAATTAAGAGCCAAAACCAGTAAATTATAAATCCAAAAATCCATGTGCATCATGTTAGGTGAAATCATAAAAACATAAAATTAAAAACTAAGAAAAATAAATAATATTTCCCTGGTAACCTAGAATTTCCATTGGGAATGGTGTTCATGATGAACCAATCTAAAGTTTATCACAAGCCCGACATATTCCTATGTCACCTATCTTAAATCTATGAAAATAGTAAGAGAAAAAACCCTAATACACTATATTATATAGATCAAATAAATTTGATACCACTTTGTAATTTCCTCACAAATGTGTGTCCATTGAGTTGTTCTAAGACTGTATTAGTCTATACGAGGCCTCAGACATGCCTCTCTATTTTCTAGAGGCTACCAATTTCTAGCAGGGATCACGGGTCGTACTGTGGGGAGACTATACCAATATATTAGAGTAATAATAGTAGTATAAAAATAAACCAAACAATATTGATAATAATAATTATCATATTATGTAGAATTAATAAAATATAACATGCTACATCAATGTAAATGTGTAAGAAAGAAGTCATACAGACTCACAGTCATGCCATCACACATAAAATGGTAACTCAAAAATATGATCTCATAAATAAGATAAATACAAGAATAAATATAGTATTATCTACTAAATCCCTAATCCATACCTCATATATCTCTTGATTTCATCAAAACAATCTAGCTGAATGATCTAAACTTGAAATTGTTTTCATCCAGAATAAGAAAATAGTGAAGATATTCTCAGGTACCCAAGTGTTATATCCCCTGAAGCTAGGTATGAATAAAACTAAATATGTAACCACCAATGTGGTCCCACATATGACTAGTAAATGTAGTGTAATTTCATGTGATACAATCAGATAACAAATAGATATAGTATAAAAATATAAATAAATTGTCACCATTGATCCTTGGGTTCTAATTTGACACTCAAGATTGACTACACCTACTTCAGCTAGTGTCAAAGTGTCTCTGAGTATAATGAATCACCTCAGGGGGATACATGTCTTACCCTAAGATCCCATGTACATTCCTCCACAAGGAATAAATACCAAATCCTAAAAAGTATCCTAATAATCCAAAATAATATAAGACTCAAATAAGATCCTAGGGAGTATCCTAGGAATCCATTTATATCAAGTATAAGTAATAAATCCTAGGTATATTGTAATCATGTAATATTTCTAGGACCATGAGCCATATATTAGGAGTCATAAGGCATCTTATCTAAGGTTATTATACTCATCATTAGATTTGAGGCATCATTGGGCATTTCATACAACATCTTTATCATTGACATTAAGCATCCCTCCAGATACTGGGAATCACTAAGCATTTCTCTTGGAATCATAAGATACAACTAGTGGGTCCTAAGGATGTAATCCCTAGTACCCCTAATCACCAAGCATATTTGGATCCTAAGGAGGTGAACCTTGGAATTTTTCATCATCAAGAACTGTCAGATCCAAGGAAGATAATTCTCAACATCCATCATCATCAAGAACCATTGGATTCAAGGGAGGTAATTCCCGAATCCATCATCATATATCAAAATTCCAACATCTACCCAATTACAACTCTTGATATTAATGATAATGATAATAATAATAACATGGGTTGTCCACTTTCCAAACCCATCTCACAAAAATAAATTCATCCTCTCTAGTCACTACTAATAAACAATCCTTTAATAGTGCTAGAAAACAGAATCAATAATGGTTTCCTTTATCACTGCTATAAAAATAACTGATAAAGGGTACCTTTCATCAGGGTTTTTTAGCACTGATAAAAGGAACCCTTTCTAAGCACATTTTTTTAGCACTGATAAAGGGTAACCTTTAATAGCACTTTATTTTTAGTGACCATAAATGAATCCTTTATCAACGCCTTTTTAGTGATGATAAATTATGAAAAAAATAAAATAATAAAATAAATAAAAAATAAAAATGATTTTATTAAAAACAATAAATTTTTTATTAATTAAATAATTATTGATAAAATGAATACATTGGTTATACTATATAAAAAATATAAATACTAATAAATAGTATATATTCAATATATATATATATATATATATATATATATATATATATTTAAAACAGAAATTAAAAAATTAAAATAAAAAAATAAGTAAATTGAGAAAAATATTAAACATTTTATTAATTAAATAATTATTAATAATTTTAATAAATAGTATATATTAAATATATACATATGAATTTATATAAATATGATTTATATAATACAAAATATTAATACTTTACATTAAATAGTAATATATTTAGTGAATAATGGTTTATAATTAAAAATTATTATGAATTAAAAATTCTAACTAATTGCATCGAGTAATGGACATAATTGAATTTCATTTTATTTTTCCATTTAACATAAATCAAATTTTTTATATTGATTATATATATATGTAATAAATGCATTTTTATATACAACACGCACACAAATATTTTTTTGGGAATTTAATCAGTTTCTATTATTTATTTTAAATTTATATTTATTTACTATGTTTTAATATTTTCAATATGTATTCATCTTTACTTAAATATATGACATTTTTTTAATGATTTATATTTAATTAATCAAACTTATATAATTTTTCAATATTGTTAAAGTGTGTGCATTTTTAATTATTTAATTTTACACATTTTTAACATGCATGCACTTAAGATTCAATATTCATTAATAATGTTAAAAACAATATTTGTAAAAAAATATTCAGAAATAAATATATTTATAAATGTATATTTACTATTTTTATATATTTATAATTATAAATAAAAAATTATTTATGTAATTATAAATAAATAATTATATATATTTAAATAATAATGAATTTATAATAAATTTATTTAAATAATTAATATATTTACTATATATATAATCATTAAGTATAAATATATATAATTATTGAAATATATATAATGATATAAATATTATTTTTCTAAAAATTATTTATATAATTATAAATAGATAATTATATATTCAAAGAATTATAAAATTATTATTTTATAAAAAGTATTATTATAAGTTTTATAATTATATATAATAATTATACTTTTTATAAAAGATATTATTTTTTAAAAAAAGTATTATAAGTATTTATCCATACTTTTTTGAAAGCATTGATAAAAGTGTCATGGTCTATTTTAAGAACCCTAACCATCGTGAACTACTTCATGATATCCAAATCTCTTTGTGGAATCTACGTTCTACAAGCACTCCTCATTGTTGAATCCAAACTCAAATCTAGGCTATAATCAAGGATCCAACTATTCCAAGGCTTGAATCCAAGGCTCGAGTGATTCAAGGGTTGAACAAAACCAAGGCTCGATCAAACTACAAGTTTTTTGATATCTCTAATTTCCCTCAATTATCCACTGAACCTTCTCATCCCACATTCTTGTATCCCAAAATGTATAGTTGCACTATCCTATAATAAAACAACCTAAAATTCATTGTTTTTTATATATATTGAATTATCATTTTCCCCAATAGCATGTGTCTCTCCTTGAGAAAAAATTGGTACTGTGTGACTTGAAATATATTAAACCTAATTTGGGTCATGTTTTTTTAGGTATAATAGGCTCTCAATACCTATATTCCATAACATCTACCACTTTGTAATTGTTAACTTTTGAAAAATTCATCCATATAGTGGTCGGTGTTGTTATTGGTTTGGAATATTCCATTTCAAAACACTTGGGAACCTCCTTTTAATATTTTTATTGAGAAATTAATTTGCTATAATTTCCTTGATTTTCCTATAAAATAAGTAAAATGTTTCATTAATCATATACATCTCGATATCATACCTCATATGATCCATAAACAAACTTCATTGTGCTTTGTTCAATCCTCAAATATTATGTCTTCGACATATATGAGTACTAACATCCTTTTATCATTCTCCTTATTGGTATAGAGGCTATGATCAACTCTACCTTACCAAAAACCATATTTTCTTAGGTATTGATCCAACATTAAATACTAGGTCCTTAGTGATTTCCTTATCTTATACAAATAATTCTTTAATTGTCATTCCTTTTTCTCATTTTCATCCATAATAAACCCATTCATTTTCTCAATTTATACTCCCCCCTTAATAACTCCATTGAGGAACGTATATTTGACATCCATTAAGTATAATTTTAAATAAATTTTCATTGAAATAGATAAGAAAATTCAAAGAGTTTCTAACCAGGATATGGGAGTAAATTTATCATAATTTTAAATTAATTTGATATAGAAGTTACCCTTTCACACTATCCATTCTTTATTTTGATCCACTTTTCCATAGTCAATGATTTTATTACTGAACACCCACTTGGTTCTGATAACATTTTTGGCTTTATATACTTGGAACAATTTCCCTTGTCACATTGTTCTTATTTGGATTAGGCTCCTCATGCATAGATTTGATTCAATTATCATCCTTTTTAGCATCTCCAAATAATTTTGGCTCTATTTGGGAAAAAATAAGGTTTTTTGTAGAGTTATACTCATTCGAGTTTTCACTGAAACTATTCAATCACCAATGACATTATATTCCTTGATTTGATACTTGAATGTATTTCTTGTAGTTGATAATCCATCATTATTGTCCTTACAATCAATGTCTTAATTTGAGTCTACCTTATCCCCATGTTCTCACCCCTATGCTACCCATTTTAATATTAATTTCATTCAATGTTTCATCATTTTTAAATTATTAACATTCTCCCCATTTTAATTAGTAATATATATATATATATATAAAAATTTTATATTTTCATCATAAAAACATCTTAACCCACTCTTTTTAAGTATGTATTTAATTGTCTTGTTATATAATATGATCAATTTTCCACTACTATTAATCAGTTTACTCTTTCAAGCACAATTACAATAAATTTTTACTGATCCCAAATCAAAAAATGGGTCGGATAGTTTTTTATACCTTTGTATAAATATTGTCATCTTTTAAATGATAACCGACTTATTAAAACTTATTAAAAAATCACTTCATTTATTTTATCACACAACTAATAAACACTATGTTTGTTTTAATTTAATCCATCTAAAAAATATCATTCTTTATATTTAGTTTTGGTCCTACCCTTAGAAATCTCTTATTACCATCCATGTAATTCTTGCAAATGGGAGGTATTACCTATTTTAGAGAACAAAATGGAGTGAAACTATCATCCTCATCAGTTTTATCTTCTAGAAAATTATTATTAAAATTTTTTCTTGGGACTCATCCCCCATCTCTTTTATGTTTCTTTTACTATTATTAGTAGTGTTCATCATATGGATGACTACTACTTTGAGTATTTCAACCAACGTAGGTGCATTTTCACAAAATATGGAGGATGAGTGCCAAAAAAATACAATGATAATTATTCACAATATGGGATAATGATTATGATAATTGCCTATTAATTTCTCCATTGGATGAATTCAGAAAATAAAACCTACTATAGTGGAGTAATTATTTTCTTAAATTAAATTATCCATTTTCTTCAAATTATACTAAAATTCTTTGAAACAATCAAATTTTGAGTTTCCCTTATGAGAATTATCTATAACTTTAACCTTTCATAATGAATATCTTATATTTATTTATTTATTTATTGTAAAAAATAGATATTTTATGAATCCAATGGGATATACTTACATTCTCTCAGATGATTCAAAGCTTCAATCCAAGTTGCCTTATTTTCTCCTCATCCTCCTCATTTATTGATTGATTTTTTGGTTAGATCTATTTGAATTTTTTTATTATCATTCTTTTTTTAACATTGGCTAGCACTATGGTCAAAAAAAATTTTATAGTAAAATAATTATTCATATAATTAATGTATTATTTCATATTTATGTTTAATTTATTTCTTTTTAGTATTACTCATATAATAATTTTTTCTTATATAGGTGAATTGTTTTTTTCGATTTGGGGTAGTTTGTTCGAAGCTTCTTCAACTCGTAAGGGATTGGAATTTGAGCCTGAAACTAAGATAATTAATGACAACAAGAAAATGTGTAAAAAATTTATAAAAACATCAGGAAAAGATGAATTTTTTATACTTATTTAATTATTTTAGTAATCATTTTTTTAATATTTGTAAGTAAATTTACTTCCCATTTTTATATAAAACTTATTTAGTTATTTCACATATATTTTAAGATTCCATGTTTTTCTTTCAACTATCTACAACACACCACAAAAAAGATATAATGATTCTTTCTGCCAATGTTACCATGTTTTCAATTTTCATTTAATTTCTTTTTCAAACTAACATAACTACATATTGATTCTTTTTTGTTAACTGGAAAACCTTTTTTGTTTTTGAAATCCATAAGAGTAGATTAAACTCATGTTCCCATTTTGGTGACTTCCCGTGATATAATGGGAATATGAGCTTCCTCTACTCTTATTACTTTCAATAATGAGATGTGTTTTCAGCTAAGAACATCGAGTCAATATGCAGTGTTGGAAGTTTGACATAGAAAGAAAATGGAAATGTGGGAACATTGGAAGTTAGGATTTTCTTGAGACTTTGAGAATTCTAGGAATCAGTCTCACCTCAATCCAATACAGGGTTTGACCAATATGAATCCAAATACTTATTTTTATTTAAAAGTGACTTTAATTTTAGTAAAAAGGAAAAATAACATACTAAAAACCAATAAAAAATATTATGATTATTTTTATACTTTAGTGAAACAATCCATAAGTCATCTAAGACATATATAAATCAAGTTCACCTTAATTTGATGCACAGTGTGACCGTTATGACTCAATTTATCTATCATCAGTTTAAAATTGATAGTTATGTTAAAAAAATTCACTCATAGAAAAACAATGCACTTGAATTTTATTGATAATTTAAGAAATTTATTTATAATACATTTTTTACTTGTTGGAATCAGTCTCACATCAAATCAATACATGATATGATCGGTATGATTCAAAGTGTATGTTTCCAATTTAAAATGACATTTTAGTAAAAACAAAGTGACATACTCAAATCTAAGGAAACAATATTGAATTGTTTTTATACTTTAGTAAAAATATTCATCATAAATTTAAGATGTGTATAAATCATCCAAATCTCAATCCAATTCACAAAGAGACTAGTATGACTCCAAGTGCATCTTTTTATTCAAATTTGACATCAATTTTAGTAAAAAGGTAAACCAAACTACTAAAAACCAAGGAAACACATTCATATTGTTTTTATATTTTTTAGTAAAATTATTAATAAGTAATTTTTGATTTGTAGTAATTAGATTCACTTCAATCTGATATATGATGTGCCTGGTATGACTCAATGTGTCTGTTATCAGTTTAAAATCAGCAGTTTAGTTCAAAAAATAGAACTCACTAAAAACCAAGAAAACACACTCATATTGTCTTGATAATTTAGTAAAATTATTCATAAGTCATTTTTTGCATGTATGAATTAGTATCATGTCAAACTAACACATGATGCGATCGGTATGAGTTAAAGTGTGTGTTTCCACATTAAAATGAAATTTTTGTAAAAAATACAAGAGACATACTCAAAATTGAGAAAGAACATTCATATTGTTTTTATACTTTATTAAAATGATCCATAAGACATTTTTTATTTTTAGGAAGCATCCTCAACTCAATCTGATGCATGGTGTGACAAGTATAACTTCATGTACGTATTTTTATTTAAAATTGAAATAATTTTTAGTAACAAGGATAATTGACCAACTCAAAACCAAGAAAAAACATTTATATTGTTTTGATTCTTTATTAAAATGATACATATTCATTTTTTATGTTTAATAATCAGCCTCACCTCAATCTAATGCACGGTGTGACCGGTATGACTCTAAGTGCATCTTTTTATTTAAAATTAACATCAATTTTAGTAAAAGGGGGAACTGAATTACTCAAAACTGATAAAAAACATTCATATTGTTATTATACTTTTGGAAATTATACATAAGTAATTTTTAAAGTGTAGTAATCATATGCACCTCAATCAGATACATGATGTGTCTGCTATGACTCAAAGTGTTAGTTATCTGTTTAAAATCAATACTTTAGTTCAAAAAATGTGACTCACTAAAAAATAAGAAAAAATGATTGTGATTTATTGATAATTTATTAATTTTATTCATAACTCATTTTTTTACATATAAGAGTTAGTCTCATGTCAAACCAATACACTATGTGATCAGTATGAGCCAAAGCGAATGTTTCTAGTTGAAAATGAAATTTTAGTAAATAAAGATAAGGGATGTACTAAAAACCTATAAAATGCATTCAGATTGTTTTTATACATTATGAAAATGATACATATGTCATTTTTTATTTGAAGGAATAAACCTCACAAAAATATGATGCACGGTGTGACCGATATGACTCCATGTGTGTTTTTTATTTAAAATTGACATCAATTTTAGTAAAAAGGAAAACTAGCCTACTCAAAACTGAGAAAATGCATTTATATTGTTTTGATACTTTAATGAAATGATCCATAAGTAATTTTTTATGTTTAAAAATCATTTTAACATCAATTTGATACATGATGTGCCCAGTATGACTCAATGTGTCTATTATCAATTTAAAATCGACAGTTTATTTCAAGAAATCTCACTCACTGAAAAACAAGAAAACATGCTTGGATTTTCTTGAGGATTTAAGAAATAGAATAATAATTCATTTGTGACATTTAGGAATCATTTTCATGTTAACCTGATATAAACTGTGATCGGTATGAGTCAAAGTGTGTGTTTCCAGTTTAAAATGACATTTTAGTAAAAAAAAACTATGTGACATACTCAAAACTAAGTAAAATCATTCAGATTGTTTTAATACCTTATGAAAATTTTCCATAATTAGTTTGGGACATGTAGGAATTAGAAAAACCTCAATACACAGCATGGTTTCACCGATATGACTCCAAGTGTTTCAATTTATTTAAAATTGACATCAATTTTAGTAAAAAGGACAATTGACCTACTCAAAACTCAGAATACACATTCAAATTGTTTTTATACTTTAGAAAAATGATACATAAGTAATTTTTTGATGTGTAGGAATCATCTTAATCTCAATTAGATACATGATGAGCCCAGTATGCCTCAATGTGCTTGTTATCAAATTAAAATTGACAATTTAGTTCAAAAAATGTCACTCACTGGAAACCAAGCAAACTCACTCTGATTGTCTTGATAATTTATTAAAATGATTGATGATTAATTTTTTAAATATATTACTTTTTCTCACATCAAACTGATACACCATGTGATTGGTATGAGTCAAAGTGTGTGTTTCTAGTTTAAAATTACATTTTAGTAAAAAGGACAAGCGACATACTCAAAACCAAGTACACACATTCGGGTTGTTTTGATACTTTTTGAAAATTATCCATAAGTCATTTGGGATGTGTAGGAACTATCCTCGCCTCATTTTAACACAAGATGTGACCGTTATGACTCAAATTGCATATTTTCAATATATAAGTGTCATTTTAGTTTAAAACATGCATCACATCACCAAAACTGAGAAAACGATCCTAGATTGTTTTATAATCATTCTATTTACAATTACTTAATTAATTTTATTATCATTTTTATTTATATATATTTAGTTAATTTTCATAGAGATAATTCTATAATACAAACAATAAATGGTGTGTCATGAAAGAATCAATTGAAACTCAATCTGATATACAGTGTTCTTGATATGAATCAAATTATTTTTTAAAATTAACTTTTTTTGTTGATTTATTTTTTTATATTATTAATAATATAATGATTTTTTATTGTAGAATTTCATTGTTTTCTTGAGCAAGGGTTAGGATCCAAAGACAAAGGAAGACTTCTATTTTTTAATGCATGTAATAAATTGTACTTATATAATTGTATAAATTAATGTTTGAAATGTGTAGAATATAGTGTTTTCCCATGTATTTGTTTTATAAATTTTATTTCATATAAATTATATATATGTACTTGAATTTTATGATTTCATGGTGTTTGGGTGTTGTGGTGTACTATTACAGCACATTGTACTGGTGTTGTAGTGTGTTGTTGCAGCATATTATAGTATGCATCATTATCCATGATTCTATACGAACTGATAAAAGACATGGGATTTTAATCTCACTATGGTTGTTAGAGCTTCTTTAGCGCTGATAAAGGTCATTTTTTAGGCTGTTAAAGTCTTATTTTTTAGTAGTGAGTGAACGACCTACCCCTATCACAATAGACCTGAAAAGATCATATCACTGATTAGGTTTTTAAGGTGAAACCTATAATCATTGATACCCATTTCCATTCTAACCCTCTTAAGGGTTACATAATATAGGGGCACGCACTACAGTCCCCTAAACCTCGTGTTAACATGAAAATCCTATATGGGTTCCCTTATCTCAATCACTTCTCTCAAGGAAATACCCATCATTCAGAGGGAATAGATTCCCTTTGTATCATTGTAATCATATCAAGTACTCATTTGACTCCTAGGAAAATCCATATTATCATTACTCTAGAGAAATGAAATAAATCATGTATCTCTTCTAAAATCATCTTAGTTCGGTCTATTCACCCAACCTAACATCAAAATACCCTATGAATATCCATCTGGTGCTCATACATTATAGGGGGTAACCCTCTCCCCATACTCATCTCAACCATCCCAAGGGTTGTAATGTATCTAATTGCCCTAACACAGCCTACTCTAGCCTATAACTTCTACTTCACACCACACCCTACTCATGGGATCTAAGGGAACCTATATTAAGGTCCTCTACATCACTTAGTCTACTAAATTCTAAAACCTTTGGGGTTTTACATCATAAGGCATACATTAATATTCAAGTCCTCGACCATCGACAGTCACACATCAATCCAATGCACAAGGACCCTTGTGGCCTTGGAAGATAATGGCATTTTACTTAAATAAAACAACTCATTTAATTAATAAAATCGTTCATTTGGTTTAAAGGTCATTTGTACATATGTGTACAGGATAAATTTACTAAATGGGGTATGTTCAAGGGTCCCCCTACCTTATATATAGAGTAATCCCCATTATAGTTGAAGCACGATCATCCTTGTCAAAAATTATCCATGTCTGAATGGTTATCCTTCATCAATATGGGTCCTTGATTTCATTTATAAAATTTAATTCATTATACAGTAAATTATAAATTTATTTTATAATTTTGTATATAATTTAATTTAATTAAAATTAATTATAATCACTTGTACACATTTAATGAGAAACAATTCCATAAATAATTGCAGGGCTCATATAAGAGAAAAACCCCTTCCATATATTCTAAGACATCCATTTATAACACTCAAATTAATTATCACCACTTTAAAATAATTTACAATATCATTTATAATTAATTCTAAAATAAAATTAAAAGTTATTAATAATAAATTATCTTTCTAGAAAAATATTTTTATACCTTGAAATATCCCCCCTATAAAAAGTAAAAAAAACTCATTTTTTTATTCCCCCCCTAAAAAATAATTACCTTTACACAGGTGGTCCTTGTTTAAGTGTAACCACTAGTTACCCTTACCCAAAGTGTATAACTCCCTACATAATGTTAACTCCAAATTATCCTTATGAAGTGTGAGGGAGCCCTTGATAAGGGTAACCCCTAGTTACCCATATGTAGCCTCGGGGGCCTAGTATAAGGGTAATACCAGTTACCATTATGAAGCACACCTCCCACCTTTATCATTGCAACTCCCCCTTCACCGTTATTTTTGAAAAAAAATATTTATAAAAAGAAAAATAACCAGTTGCAGAAATCTTTAAAAAACAAAACAATTTAAACTGATAAATTCTCAACCCTATTCACCGAAATATCATCCCATAATGGCCCAAAACCTAAAATAAATTCAAAATAAAAATTTTAAATAGGTATAAATTGAAAATAAAAACAAAAAAAATCGTGCAGCGAATCTTCAAAGCATTAAACTAGGACTCACTTACCATGATCATTGCACCTTTATCTTACTTCAATTGAGAACTCTAGTGACACTTGAGACCTCCCTCCCTCATTCCCCTCTTGGCTAAAGTGGCTTAATAGGGAATCCCTTTTTCTTCCCCTCACACAAAATAATGGAGGGACAAGAGAGGGACTGAATTATAATTTAATTATTTTTAATTATTTTTTATTAATTTAATTAATTTAATTTAATTCAAATTCCCATTTAAATAGTCTAATACTAGTCCCAAAAACTAACCCAGTTTTTCACCTAACCTAAGTAAAACCAGCCATTCTAGATTCAACCATGAAGTCGAAATTTCAATCTATGACTTCATTTAGTAGATAAAAATGTTTCTATCCACAAAATAATTAATAATTAATTTAATAAATACTAAAAAACTCTAAAAAATACCTCAACTTATAATCTCATTAAATTAAATACCATGGTTAAACATCTCATTTTAGGTTCAATTAAATATTAATATATATATATATATGGTCATATGATAGGGTAAATTAAGATTTAAAACATATAAACACTTAGAAATCAAAAAAATCTACTAAATTTCAAAACATGGGGTTTTTGGAAATCCATGTAATGGTGAAACATCATGAATTTGAATTCATGAATAAAATATCTAAATTGGGTCTTTAACCAGATCCTCCTTAGTGGCCTATGTTCTCTCTTTTTATATTATTTATTTTTTATGTTGGAGGGAGAAAATGTAGGTTCGCTATAGCCCAAGAAGTGGTCATTATGGATTGGTATATGATTGATTCTAGGACCATTTTAAATTAGGGATTGGTGAATATTGATTTCATAAATCCCTACAAATATATAAAATGGTACGATGTTCCCTTATATGGTGGTTTCCTTGATTTTCTCTTTTAAATAAATAATTGTGTGACATTAAATAAAGCCAAGTTTTTCATAATCTATTTCAACCATGGACACTTAATTATTGAACACGTGATGGATTTTGAGGGCCTTATTGAGAGATTTATTGAGTTATTTAGAGAGTTTAAGGACATAAAAGATTGAAATCCTAGTAGGGATAATGGAGAGATTATTCAAAATTTCATATTTGTTAGCCTTATATTTGTGCTTCCTACCATGTGGTTGTTCCCTAGATTGAGTCCTAGGAGAAAAATATAACTATTTTGGTGATTTTATTCTTTTAATTAAATTAGGTATTTCTTTTACCATCCATATGTTGGATTGAACCAAACCTCCCACATATTGGTGTTGATTGATAGGTTGTTTTCTTGCAAATAATTCAATCGGTATAGTTAGATGAAAGTGAGCCCTAGCGGATTTAATATCGGGTTAGTGTTCCTATTGATCCCATTAAAGTTCTTTTCATTACATTTTAGAAGTATGTATAGACTCAATATGATCGATACCTGAATATTTAGGTTTATTGTGACCTCACTTTACTCATCCTCTATGACCTCCTCCATGACTGCTAGTGGAAAATTAATGTTCATGGAAGTCCTATTTTTTAGTTATAAAGACTATCAAGTGATTGAAACTGAAGGATTCATACTAAAACTCTTAATTATAGAAAATTATATTTGGTAGGGTGGTTCTCATTGTCCCAAAGATGGGGTTTTAAAATATAATAAGGTCTAGACCCACATGGGTGTTTGTGGAAGCTCTCCTTCCTGATATTTATTCCATTAATGATGATTACTTCAATTCTTGGAAGGATATGAAAATGAAGATATCATCTCAAGAATTACATAGGTAATTAGGATTATTATTAGATGATTCATTTGTGCCATAATTATGGTGTGTAAATAGTTGACTAATTTTCTAGTTTCCTAATCATATAATAGGGGTCCACTTATATTTTGAAATTCATAAAAATATCATTCTTACTTAGGCAAGGTGATGGTAATACAAGCTACCTGAGTCTGGGGTATCCCAAACTTCACATGTCTATTTTCAATCACCTTATGGATTAAATCCATGAAGATGAAAAATTCCTAGATATTATGCCCTAATATTTGATTATAAGTTCAGTAATTAGGCTAATCATTTAACCCTGCCTCATCAAGTATTATGACATATGGAAACTTGGAAAGGTTCTTATTCAGGGTAGAAAATAAAAACACAAGGACATTCACTTTTTATAAAGAATATACTTTTTTATTCTAGTTATTGAAATTATAGTGAGTTTTTTCCTTCTTGGTATTATGCATGCTCATTTTGGGGAATTGTTATTATTTTTGTTATTCATAAGGGGTATTTTATAATATTTAGTGGTCTTAAGAGGATGTATTTGTACTAGTGTTGGCTTGAGTGTAATGTTCACAATCTATATTTTACTATATTTTTTCAACTACATTAATGTTGTTTCGTGAGAATTAAATTTTTAGTGTTGAATGAAATATTATATCTACGGTTTTATCACTACAATTTCTCAAAACCTACTAGGGTACTTTAGGGGAATTATTGAAATTTAAAGCTCATATTAGATATTAAATATACATAATTTTTATAACTCTTTTTATGGTAATTTTATTTTTTGAGAATATTTTAATCCTTTCCATCTACAGATAAAATCTGTAGCCCTATCATTTTATAAGTTTTTAGAGTTTTAGAGGTTATTAATAGTGGTTTTTTTCAATACCAAGCTTAATTTATATAGAAACATTCATCAAATATCTTACCAATTGAAAATAAATCTGTTTGGTGGGTTGTTGTACCATATGAATGTGAGTCCCTCTAAATTTTTGTACAATGTACCTGATTTTTTCCACCTCCTTCATCTTTTGTATTCCCATCATGGGACCATATCGATGCCTAAAATGCAAGGAATACTATTCTATATCCCCTATGCTATTAAGTATTAAAAATATGGGATTTCCAAATTTGGGTGAAGGTGTAGTCAAATTCACCTACCCAAGATATGATTTTCTCTCAAGCTATACTAACACACACTAAAAATTTATTGATTTCATCCAAGTATCAAGGTAATAAACTAATTCAAGAAGTTTTAGTGGAACAGTCACCTACGCTGGTTGAAAAGTGGGAGTAGTTACTGATTTTTAATATTATCATCTTGTCTTTACCTTCTTTTAATAACCATCTTAAGTAAACTTGGTATCGATCACTTAAATTAGTAGAGTTTTTCACCCCAATGAAATAAATTCTTCATAATATATTGATTTTGGGGACAATTAAACTAATTTCCGTAGACCCATTTTTATTGAATAGTTTCACTCTATCCATACTGATCAAATAGTCTCTTCTTATTGAAGAATGTTCACTAGAGAAAGAATATTTTTCATAGACAAAGGGTTACACTCAATAATCATATTACCTATGAATAATGCGATTTTGAGTTGCCTAAACTTCTCAAATTTATCTTCATGTCGAGTAATATTCTCCTTAGTGTAAAGACCTACGACTTCTTTAGGTGGTGTATAGATTGTGGATTAAGCACAACATTTTCATTTTTTTATAAAAAACGCACTTATTTGGTGTAAATTGGTTGTTTTAAGGGTCTATCAAGTCATTAATTTGCAATTAATTAATGATATGTACACTATATTCACACACTTCAACGCAGACTATGTTTGAACAAATACTTCTTCATAGAATTCTTTCTCACTAGTGTCATATTCTATATTATTTATAGTATTAATATTAATTACTTTACTAACACCTACCAAATGATATGAATCAAATCCTTATTCATGTCATAATAATATAGAGCCTAGTCACTATTTGATATCCCTTTAAAGAATAAATCATAATCCCCATACATCATTTCCTTCTTGGATGACCTATTTTGTTTATAATACATATTAAACCTTTCCATTTCCTCTAGATGATCCACTAAATGATGTTTTTTATGGTCATTATGTGGAATTCCTCTATATATTCCACCAAACAAGTCCCTACTAATTAGGATGAATCATGAAACTTAAACAGATCAAAACATAGACATTCCTCTTCTAGATTTTTTCCTATCCAGGAAAAGACTTACTTCATTGGAGGATGGTGTTAAAATTTTCCCCATCCCAATGGTATGGGACTCACCCTACTCAATGATGGTCACTACCACACCCCATTGTGAGTATGATAGATGTAGGGATGGATGTGGACTTCAAAATTACATTATCCATATGGGTTAGAGATGCTAACATGTTATTTATTGAGCTTTTGTTGTATTTCAATCTAACTTTTACACTCATACCATGGAATGAGATGGGTTTAGTGTTCATTCGAGTCACCCTTGAAGAAAATTATCATAAAATGTTTCAAACATCAATAGGATAGCTTTCCAAAAAATGTATTTCTTATTCACCTTTATAGAAGCATGATGTAAGATCATATTAATAACTCTTTCCCATTTTTTCCATATAATCTGATCTTTAGGGATAATATGACTTCATTCGATGAATCAACTAGAATATACCGACCTGGGGCCTAAGACTTATCATGAGGAAATGGAATTATAGTCCTATTTATTTAAAATTGTTTCTTTTCCTACAATTATGATGAACTGGAGAGATTCATATTCTTCCCAAACCGCTGAAAGGGAAGATATATCTACATAGTGGCATTATCTATTCAATGATTTGTTTTGATCAATGTACCCCTAAAATGGGAAATTATTTTAGTTGAGAAAATGATTATTTTTACACATGTTTCAATAGAGGTGTGGTATGAAATCATCTTTCAATGTTGTGGGAATATCATATTTATAAGTATCTAAGAGGATAGAACATGACTAGTATATTATCTTCAGCAAGTTATTTCCATATAAAAATGGACCTTTTTTCATCCTTTGTGAGTGTTTCTTCAACTTATTATTTTTATAAAGGTTGTTTCTATTATATTTCATTAAGGGGAGAAATATTTTTCTAAACATTATCAACTACATTCAGTGAATTTTGACCTATAGGAGGAACTAGTAAGGAATATTTCCTTGGGTTTCCTATTAACTGAGATAAATTATTTTTTATGGACTATGAAATTACTGATATATCTAGCTTCTTCTTTTTGAGTTCTTCTCGATATGAGGGGATCTTTGGAATGATAGTGGAATGGGGAGGGCCTTCATGCCAAAGAGTCACTGCACAATAAGGAAGTCCTTTATAATGGGCACCATGGGAAGGACCTCTATGGATTTTGATCTTTGGTTTACTATTGTGGGGTGGAACTCTAATTTGATCTAATGCTATTCAAAATATAGGACCTCTATAATGAGGCCTCTATGGGGGGCCTCTATATTTTTCTATTTTTTTGTTGTATTCTTGTGGAGGACATCAGTGTAAACTATTTACTATTTTACCACAGTGGGTAGGAACCTCATGGTTATAAATTTTATTTTCATCATGAGAAGTACTTATGCTTCAGTCATATATATTTTCAAAGGGAAAACCTCTACCACATATACCCTAAAGAGGACCTTTAGAGATATCAGTTTGATTGGTATAGGGAGGGACTCTGTGGTTTCTGGTTTATATATCATTGATAGAGAGGGACCTACATTTTATCTATTCTCTTGAACACCATGGGGATGACCTCTATTATTGATTATTTTTTTCTTAATTGATACTGAGAGTACCTCCTCATGTGTTGGGATATACATTGTGGGAAGGACCATTGAAATCAATATTATGGGGAGGACCTCTATGAATATCTTCATGGGAAGTACGTCCATGATTTTTGGATGATATTTTATCATGGGGAGAGCTTCTATAGTTGGTCTTAATACATCTATGTGGAGGAACTATACAAAAAACTTTGACGAGGATCAATGAAGCTATCTATTTTTTTTTCTGGCCATAGTGGGGCCCTTCATAGTTTGTGTTTCTACTATTTTAAGGAGGACCTTCACAAAAGGTGATTGGTGGGAAATTCCAGATCTATTTCTATTTGTATCACTATGGGGAGGATTTATATAGCAGTTTTTTATTTCCCTTATAGGTGATAGGATTTTAAAAACAAACCCCTGGAGCCTTCCTTGGAATAATATGAGGTTATTTTCCAATAATAATCTTGAATCATCCCTGATTCACATTCAGGATATATATACAAGTATTGGTAAGGATATTATATTTAGAAACAATTCTTTTATCTAAGGGCTGGGTAGTATATAGATTTTATTGGTCCCTCCTCCTTGATGTCTCAGTATGGATGATTAGTGCAGTAATGAAAATAATATCTTCCTTTAAGACCTCATGTAGAGTTAAGGTTGAGTGAAGATTGTGGCATCTATGATTATTAGTTGGATCCCTCATAATTGGTTCCTAGGTGACTACTAGTACAAAATTTACATCCTCCTCCACTTACCTAAGATAAGGGATGTGGGTGTTACTTTTAATTGGTGTGTGAGTCTCAAATAGGTTTGATGTGGTGATAGGGACCACCTATCTTCCACTGTCTCATTGGTGGGATGACTTTTGTGGCTCTAATTCCAAAAGGATTTTACAAACTAACCATAAGGTTAAGATGGAACCTTTAAGGTTATACTCACATATTAAGGTGTTCACCACCTATTATTATAGGTTCTGGGTTGGTAATAGTGTGCATCTAGACTAAAGATCCATAACAGTTCTTGTAATAGATTCATACATTATAGGTACCACATTTTGGTAGTTCATTGGAACCTGGGTTAATCTACCATTGTTTCCACCCTATCTAGGGAATTTGATAGCCATCAGTGTATTTAGTAATGATTACATTTATATTTTAGGGAAATATTAAATTTAAAAATCTTAAAAAATAAACTTAGTATCATAAGTGAAAATTTCATAATCAATTATCTCCTCTACTAGTGAAGGAATTAATATAAAATTAACCAATTTCCTCCCATTATTTCACACTCATGGTTTATGTATTGGATATAAACCAGCTTTCATAAGGCACAAATTTGTTAAGATTAACTAACAACTCTTTAAATTTCACATTAAGTTTAAGAATATGGAAATTAATCTCATCCTATGAAATGTAATATAACATTTTCTATGACTTTTATATATTTTTTGATGCATTCATGAAACCATTCCGAGTAATAATATTGGTTACTATAGTCATTAAAGTGATCGATTGATACCATACATCAGTGTGAATATCTATATATATGATATGTTCTCTATATTCTCTCCCCATCACTAGTTGGTTGATTAAACTAGGTTTAAATCCATGGATTTAGGAACTATGTAATTTATCTCTATCCATGGAAGTGGTGGTTATTATGAAATTAGGATCAGGACCATGAGAGGGGATTCATATGTATCCTTATAAAAAGAATCGTACCCACATAGTTCAGTCAAACATAATAGGGTATGCCATACATTTTAAGGATGTATGATAAGGTCCAATTTGGTTCCATTAAAGTTAATACATCCAGGAAAAAAAGAATTTTCTTATAAGTTTTTGTATCCAAGACCAATGATTCACCTTTTATGGTTATGAAACCAGAACTATGTCATCTTTTAGTCAAATTTAATATGACTAGGGCTTATTTTAATCCGTTTAAATTCACGTATAATTTAATTATGGGTTAAAGGAACCTATTGGTGTTGGACTTAGAATGAGTGTGACTTTTTAGTTCATCATATCTAATGATAACTAAATAGAAGATGGAATGGTTGGGGTTTTCATCTATCAAGATGTCCATGGTATCTAAGACTCGTCGATTTAGCATAAGAAATAGATTATAAATGATAACATGAATATGAATTTCACCAAGTATGAGGCCTATATATAATCTTCTACAAGATAATAAATATGTATGATTGAATAGATTCATTGGTGATTTGAACCATAGAAAAGTAATTACGACATACAATGGATTGATAGCCCATATGCATGTCTCCAAATTATTATTTATACATAAGAAAAAATGGTAATTAATGATTGAAAATATGGGACTTACACCTAATAGTATTCTCACATATTTCCATTGATCATTGATTGGACTTAGGAGGATAAATGAAGGATCAATCAGGTTCTTGGTGGATATGTTACCAGTTTATCACATTTGGGTCATGTGAGGAAAAAATTGGTCCAAAAAATATTCCAAAAATTTTATAAGAGATAGAGTCCTAAATATTAATAGAATACATGTTTTATTAAATATCTAGTATTTTATCGATCATATAGGATACTTTTGGGAGATCTATTACCGTATACCTAATTCCCTTTATCAAACAAAAACATTATTGAAAAAGAATACTTTGGTGTGCATAACCCAATCAATTATATTAGGAGGCCTAGATGGATGGGACATAGTAAATGGTTTGTTTGAGATAAAGAGTTTCAATATGGTATTTTGGTTAATTACTTTACCCCAAGTATAATTCCTAAGTAAATGGGACACCCATGTGTGTTTTGTGATGGGTGATTACTTTGAACTGGGTGTAACCTAGTGTAGAAGACCTGGGTGAATGGGTACCTATTTTGGTAAGTCAGGTGAAAGGGCTCTTGAGAGGTTAGACTAGATGAATGGGCACCAAATTAGGTGAACTGGGTATGAATACAATAGTGAAAATTCATGTGCTGTATTGATAAGGACTCAAAAGTTGAATTTCACTCCATGTTTAGGGCTAGGGTGAATGGGGCCTTGGTTGAGTGCCCCACTAAGAACTAGGAACAATTGCATTGAGGTATAACTGGATATAGCCCCATTTTAGTAGAAATAAGTTTCAATATTTCTCACTTTTATTTCTTAAGATAACCTATCATGATGTGTCTTCCACTCTGGTCTTAGTAATGACTTAGGGGAAGTCGTACACCATAAGATTTTAAAATCATAACACTATGTTGGATAGTGTATATGACAAGGAACATAGAGCTTAGATGATAATTTAAAAAACTAAGAGTTTATGATATATTTCTTTTTAAATAAATTAAATTTCTTTGATATCTTGCGTAATACACAACACCAAGTTTTAACAAATTGTGATGTATTATTTATATTATTATTTGAACAAGATATTTATAGCCTTTTCAATAAACTCTGCAGTATGAATATGAATAACTATATTTTGAAAAAATAATTATTATGGTTTTATATAAATAAAATATATTGATAAATAAGTACTTAATTTTTGGTAAAGTCTGTATATGCTTCAAAATTATTTTTTCTCAAAAAAAATGATTTTTATTACTTTTTGTGAACAAATAATAAAATTATTTTTTTAAAATTTTAGAAAAATTATCTAAAGTTTTTTTGAATAAATATTTCAAAATTATCTTAGGGTTTCTTTTTTGTATTTTCCTAAAAAGGTTAATTTTTGGATGAATAGTAAAAAATTCTGATTTTTATTGAAAAACTGCATTTTCATTTAATGTATTTAAAAAGTTACATTTTATTTTAAATGGTTTTAAAATTAAAATTAGTTAAATAATATATTTATTAATTAAATTTAGTTCATTTTAATCAATTTCATATTGACTTTTCATATTAAGTTTTTTTTATTCTTATGAGAATTTTCACTTTGGAAAATGGCTTTTTCGTCGCATTTGAGGGTTTAATTTTAAATTAACATTTTATAATTATGTGAATGGAATTTTAAAAAAAATGATTAAATATTTTTAATCCTCATAACTAATATTATATAATATTTCCAATATAATTTTTTGTTATGATTAATAGTAAAAATAGTAAAAATAAATATCATGGTTAAGGTTAAAACAGGTTTATGGGGGGCATTAAACTAGAAAGATAAGGGTTAAAATAACCTATAAAATTTTATAGTTCCTATTTAATAGACATATTTAGATCTTATATCTTCCATTATTTTATAATTATCCATTTAGGAGGATTTTTTCATGTGAAAAATGTGGGATTCACTTTTTTCCTTTCAAAAATTACAAGTGTGTCCTCTCCCCCACTTATAAAAGGCCACCCATTATTCTCCCCTATTCACACTTCCAAATCTCTTTGGTTCATCCAATAAATATAAGAATATATTTATTACTTCCCTCACTACATAATAGTGGTATGAAAGTCTTTTTTAAGGGTATGCTCCAATGATGTGTAATTTTTACTTCTTAGGTGTAGTAAAGTGGCTGACCAAGGTCGTCTCTCAAAGGAGGAAGTAATTTAAAACAAAACATTAATGGTATTTTGAAAATAAAATAAATTAAAATCAAAAAAATACTTAAAATCAAGGGTTGGTTAATGTTTATAAAACTAGAATAAGTATGATGAAATAAGATTGTATTTTTTTTCTTTTTGTTTTTAAAATTAGATTAAGAAAACGCAACGAGAAGATATTTTTTGGAAAACAATTTTTAGGCAGAGTAATAAATATTAATCTACATCTTAACTTACTTATTAATAATTTTCATTTGAATTAACATCCACTTAATTATTATCCCCTAATTTTTTACTCTCAAACCCTATGATAATTAACTTGACCACAAAGATGAAAATAATTAAACCCTAGGCTAATGTCAAAACATGCAATCATAACACCCTACTTTGATTATTGTTCTAAGGATAGATTATGGTTAGTGTTAAATTAGGGAAAAAATACATTCTAGAAATTATTATTAATTTAGTTTATGTATAATAATTTAACTCTACAAATTTATCTTTTGTGGTTTTGTTATACCGATTAAGACAGCACTCTCACAATTCACACATTACTCGACCTCACGAGCATTGTGTTAATTGTTAAATTGATTGATTAGTTTCATATAATTTAAAAACTCAATTCATGGATCATATTATGTGAATTATATTATCTCATTTTTTAAAAATATTTAAACGAGTATATAAAAAGATAGATCAATTACTAAGAAAAACTACTCTTTCAGGGCTGTTGTAGTCATCACAGAAACATTTTGAATTTGCAAAGGTTGTGGAAAGGCTATAAACCAATAAAATTTATAATATTTAATTAAAAAATATTATTATTATAGAAGGATAAAATAAAACAAAATATATGAAACATAAGAGGAAATAATAAGTTTATTATGAGAACAAAAACATTACAACCCATAAGAGGAAAAGAATATCATTTTAGAGGAGATGCTAGCATGATATCTTCCCTCCTCCAATAGAGATTTTAAATAGAAATTAATCACTTACCCTCTGATCCCAATCTTATAAGTAAATTACAACCCCATACTAATGAGAAAAATACATTTTTATAGAGGGGATGGGAGGATATTTTATAATAGGTTTCAAGAGTGAATGAGGAAATTCAAGAAATAATTTAATCCAACTTAAACTGACTGTTTTACCTCCAAAACGCAAGAAACACTGGTCCTTAAAAAATTATTATTCTTGAGAAATTTAGTTTTACGTCTTCTCTATAAATTTGATCCCAATCAAATCATTTATTAAGAAGTTATGGCCAATATAATGAACTGGTGCCCAACCAAATGAGTCAAGTTCTTCTTTGACTTCAAGTCCCTTTTACTCTAATCAAATTCATGATTTAGATCTGATGTCCTAAATGGAAGTTGTATCCTATTAATTCATGAACGTATTTAAAAACTTATGGTCAAAATACGGTAGTCCATTTTAAAGAAAAAACATGAATTTTTATCAAATTTTAAAATGAATGATCTAATCCCAAATATTTTATAAATAAATATATTTGACACAATTGGAGGAAATTATGTCATTTATTATTAATAAAATATCCAATAAAATTATGTTTTATCAACTCCCCTACAATTACCCTTTTTCACTCCTAGGAAAAACCTCATATCATGTAATCCATAAAATTTTGAAAAGATATGCATGTTCATATATCTCAATCCAAAGTGGAAATATAGGAAAAGTAAGAATTCAATCAAGAGTTAACAGCAACAAATTTGAAATTAAATATCTAATAAATTGTATCAATATAAAATCCAATTATATTAATGAAACTAATCATAGTGAAACAATTTATGGGTCCACCATGACATAAACTTTCCATGTGTGTGTGTGCTATCCATTTCAAGATCATATATCCACCCTTTATTTAGTATATTCAGGTCATTTAAAAAAAATTATTATTACCTAGTTTAATTCAGTAAACCTATTATTACATTCCTTTGAAATCATATTTCATTACCCACTCACTTAATCATTCCCAAAAGACAAACCTTAAGCTCCCGACCTAGATATCCCCACATGTTGTACATTTCATCACTCCCCTCTTTATAAATTTTTTTATTTGATTTTTTATTTGATTTTTTTTATTTTTTTGATTGCATAAAACTATTGGATATCAAGTAAAATTGCATAGGTCAATTTGGAAGAGTAATGAAATTGATCAGAAGAGAAAATAACATATGGACCAGCCATTGATATAAGATTATTTTTTATTTGACTTGGATATAACTTCAATTGAGTAGAAAATATTTCACAGGTAATGGTTGAGTGAAAATTTGTGTGGATAAATAAATTAAAAATTTTACCATGATTAAATATCATAAATAATTGTGTTATAATCATAAAGGTTTTATAATGATATAACCAAATATATCATTGATGACTTCTATTTTTATAAAAAACAACCCTTGATAATGAAGTATTATTCATTATTATCATGCTACCAATGAATTTTTAAAATAATAATTTTTCATATGCTCTATATGTAAATTATCGTGTCAAATGAATTATTTTTTTATTATAATTTTATTAAAAAAATATTTTTTAAAAAAATAATTAATAGAAAACCTAATAGAAAACACACGCAAAACACACAAATGAAAATCTTAAATATTTACCCCAAAATGCTATCCCCTCTTCCACACTTAGTATATTTCATTATCCTGACTGTGAACCTATGAGATAATATGTACACATAAAATTTAGAATTTTAAATAGGAAAAATAATATAATAGTGAAAGGGTTGGGAATAGCCTAATATTATCAAGTGATGATGGGGTCATGTAGTGTGATGAAATCAACTGCATAGATAAGTAGTCCCTCAATTTATTACTTCAATTGTTTCCCATTGACTGTAAATCTCCTTCATGTGTCCTGTTGTGTAATCTCTAATTCACCATAAGTAAAGACATTAGATAAAACATAAGGACCTAACCATATGGAATGTAACTTATTAGGAATCAAATTTAGTCATGAATTATAGATAAGGACTTTCTCTCCAATATAAAACTCCCTTTTTTGATCATTATATCATGCTCCTCTTTTAATATTTCCTTGTAGTGCCTTGAGTTCTCATATGATAAAAATTGAATCTCCTCAAGATCTTGAATATATAGCTTCCTTTGAATTCAAACTTGGGCCAAATACATGTGGGATTTCTTTATAGCCCACTATGCCTGATGCTCGACCTCCACGGAGAGATGATACGATTTCCAAAAAATAATCCTAAATAGGGAAATACTGAGGGGTGTCTTATATGTTATCCTATAATCCCAAAGTGCATCAGCCAAGTGCTTAATTCAATCCTTCCTATTTTGATACATGGTTTTATCCCAAATTTATTTCAACTCCCTATTTGAAACCTAATCCTAGACATTTGTTTGGAGGTGGTATGGTGTTGATGTTTTTTGTATCACCCCATACTTTTGAAGGAGGGGATCTAAATTCTGATTGAATTTTTTTCCCCTGTTCACTGATGATAGTCTTCGGTACTCCAAACCTGAAAAAAAAATCTATTCCTTGACCAAAAAAGACTACAACATGAGAGTCTTTAGTCCTGGCGGCATTAGCCTCCACCAATTTTCTAACATAATCAACATTAACCAAAATATACAAAAAACAAATAAACTTGTAAAAGGACCCATAAAATCAATGCCCCACACATCAGAAATCTTACAGAATAATATGGTTTGTTGGGGAATCTTCTGTCTCCTTGGAATGTTTCATGTTTGTTGGAAATGTGAGCATAATTTAAAAAACACATGAGCATTGTGGAATAAACTAGTAAAATATAATCTATATTCTAATACTTTTCTTGTTGTCTGTTGGGGTCCAAAATTTCCTCCACAAGAAAGTGTATGGCAGAAATACATAATAGAATCAAACTCATGATTTGGAACACACCACTTAATAACTTGATCACTACATATGAGACATTGGTAGGTATCATCTAAAACATAAATCCTAGAATAAATCTTTAATTTTTTGACTTGAGGTTTCTTTAAATTTATAGGGATTTTGGAGGTAACAAGGTATTTAACTAAATCTACATACCAAGGATGTGTACCTAAGATGGCATAAAGATAGTCATCATGTAAAGTGTCCTTAAGTGGTACATAGTCCCAGTTGGTAGCCTATAGTGTTTGAGTAATCATACTCATGTGGTCTGACACAATGTTTTCTGACCCCTACTTGTCCTTTATCTCGATATCAAATTCTTGAAGAAGCATCATCTATCAGATAAGTCTGGGTTGTGCATCTAGATTCATTAAGAGGTACCTTAGAGATGTATGGTTAGAAAAACACTACTTTAGAGCCCAATAAATATGAATAGAATTTATCTAAAGAAAAAATGATGACAAGAAACTAATTTTTTGTGGTTGTACAGTTTTATTGGGCTGAATCCAATATCCTCAATGCATAGGCAATCACATGTGATTTTCCCTCCAACCTTTGTGATAAGACATATACAACCATGAAGTTGGATACGTCACACATAAACTCAAATGGAAGGTACCACCATGTGGGTTTTATGATTAGTGTATTGGTCAGATGCTTCTTTAGATTATCAAATGATACCCTTCATAAATCATAAAAAAATGAATTCAATTTCTTTTTGAAGAAATTGAGATAAGGGTAGAGCGATCTTACCAAAATATCTAATGAAGTGTTGATAAAATCATGCATGAGCTATGAATGATATAACATCATGCACACATGAAGGATATATCAAGGATAAAATAATATCTATATTAGATCTATCAACCACTATTCTATGTTTTGAAACTACATTCCCTAAGACAATTTCATGCTCTACCAGGACATGAAAACTTTCAAAGTTCAACACCAGATTCTTCTCAACATAATGATTCAACAAATTTCCCAAACTAATGATACATTCATCAAATGAATATTCATACAAAGTAAAATCACCCATAAATACCTCCATACTGTTCTCAATGAAATCTGAAAAAATACCCACCTCGCATCTCTGGAAAGTACCTGGGGCATTGACAAGTCCAAATGGCTTCCTTAGGTAGGAAAATGTACCAAATGGACAAGTGAATGTTGCCTTATCATGATCCTCTAGAGCTATATGAACCTAGAAATATCCAAAAAAATATATCCAAGAAACAATAGTGTGTCGTTCAATCTAATCTCTCAATAATTTTAGTAATAAAATGGAGGGGGAAATGGTCCTCTTAAGTGGATTTATCTAGTTTCTTATAATAAATACACACACACCGACTATTTTTTACCCTCATTGGAACTAATTCCTCTCTCTCATTTATAACAATAGTAACATCACTTTTCTTGGGAAAAACCTGAAAAGGAATCACCCACTGGGAATCTAAAATGGGATAAATTATATATGCCTCCATAAAATTTTCAACTTCTTTTTAAACAACTTCTAGAAGAGTTGGTTTCAGCCTCCTTTGTGGCATCTTAAACTATTTATCCCCATCCTCCAAAATAATTCTATTCATGTAAATATAGGGCCTAATACCTAATATGTCATCCAAGGTCCACCCAATTTCCATAATTTTCTCCATAAACTAATTTAAAAGTTTTTCTTCATGTTAAAATGGATATTTTTAGTAATTATAATAGGTAATATCTCACCAATCAGCAATTATGAGTATTTGAGATTTCGTGGAAATGGATTGAGTTCTAATAAATGGGGTTCAATATGGATGGATACATTGAAGGAATAGAAATATGTGCACAATGAACATTAATATCAGAATAAACATCATCAAAATTAGATAATAATGCATCAAATCCATCAACATACTCAAAATCCATGTCATAATTAGAGTGAGCATGATCAAAATTAGAATATTTATCCACATAAAAATCATATCCAATAGAGTTTTTTTACATTAAAAATAGGTATGTAGGTGATCTTATTAATCACAATGGAACCAATGATTATAATTTATCTAATCATAGGACAATCAAAATCAATGGATTTTTTACTTGGTGGTTTAAAATAGTGGATAAAAATTATAATGGTCCTATGAGGGGTGATTCATGGAGTACATATCATTAAATATCACAACAACATCCCCAAAATCCATGGAAAGTATACCTTCATAGACATTTATGATTATTTTTGTAGTTTTTAGGAAGGTCCTACCTAAGATAATGGGAGTATGATAATTTACCTAATCATCCTCCATATTAAGAACATATAAATCTTCTAGAAACATTATGTGTCTTACCTGAACAAGTACACCCTCAAGGACTCCTGCTAGATATATCGTAGATCTATTCACAAATTGCACCACTACTCTCATCAGCTTCAACTCACAAACCTATAAATAAGAGAATACAGATTGATGCATCACATTTATGGAATATCCCAAATCACAAAGAGCATCAGAAAAGTGTAACTCCCCTATGGTGAATGTCCTTAAATCCTTTCACTTTTTTTGAATTTCTTGAGTTTGTGTAATTAGTGTTCAAACATTCCTTCCATGATTTATCCTATCATTTTTCTTAATCCCACTTAGATTGGTACAAAGTTATTTTAAGAATTTTTCATACCTTAGGATTTGATTAATTGCTTCAAGTAAAGGGATGTTGATCTCAACATACTTTAATGTATTAAAAACCTCTTTTTTGGAACCACTAAAGATATATTATTGGTTTGTACAACTCTATTTGGAAAAATAAGGGGTTTAGGAGGAACATCAACAATATTTTTCTTAACTTTTTTTTATCCTTGGGATTCAAATAAGTTATTCATTAATGGGGCTTCTCTAGGGTTGAGGTGAATCCTGGTGGAATTGTAGGTGTATATGTATCAGTTGTTTACTTTACACTTCTCAATGTGATGGCACTAACATTCTCCTTGGGATTTGGAGTATGCTGGAAAGTTAGATTTCTAGAGTTCTTACTTACCAATTCATGTAGGGTGGTGGAAATCATGCTCATTTGTGTCTTCAACTCCCTCAACTTTGAACCTTCCCACTTCAACTCATTATTTTTCTTAAAAAAAATTTGTTTTAAAAGTTCATCAGTATTTAAATCTACCTTTGATTGATAATTCCATTATTTTTGATTTGTTGATTATTAGGCTTCAAATATCCATTGGGGTTGTTGAAAATCATGTTGGTAAGGCATAGACTGCTAGAAGTTTTGTTGAAAAGGGGGTCTTTGTTGTTGTCTAGAACCATTCCTCATGTCTGATTGATCCTTCCACCCTTGGTTGTATATTTGTGAAAAGTAATCATACTTATTCTTGGAATGTGGTTGTTCTTGTTTTTAATATATTCGCCTAGGAAATATGATTGTACAATATTCTATATCTTCTAATTGGGGTCAACAATTAGTTGGGTGGTTTGTTTTAGTGAAAATGTCACAAGGCATCATAGGATTGGGTTGGGATTTATTTTTATCTAAAGAAATATACCTCTCCATAGTGGTCAATTATTCCAACTTTTTATCAATTAAATTATTTTCAAGAGAATATGGACTTATATGATGTACTCCTCTAACATGTGGTGTACCTCGATCTATAAATTGTTTGGAGTTTTTTCCAATATTGTCGATCAATGCATGTAAAGTTGGTATTTTTTTGACCAATTCCCCTCCAGCTGTGGAATCCACCATGCTCCTCTATATAGGTGTATGGCCTTCATAGAAGTACTGGATGAGGATTTTCTCATGGATTTGGTGATTCAGGTAGCTTAGACACGACTTCTTGTATTACTCCCAATACTCATACATTAACTCCCCTTAGAATTGATTAATTATTGATGTATCTTTTCAAATAGTAGTGTTCCTTGATACTAGATAAAATATCTACAATAAAAGATGTTTCAAATCATTCCAAAAAGTTACATATTCAGGTGGTAGATAATACATCTAATATTTTTCAGTCCCATCAAGTGAAAATGAGAATAATATTAGTTTTATTTAATATTCACAGAAATTTATTGGTTTTAGGGTTAAGAAAACCACATTGAATTCTTTTAAATGTTTTTGGGATCCTTACCAGATAATCCATGAAATTTTTGTAGATTGTGAATTAACCCAAATTTTAGTTTAAATTCTGATTCAGGATTTTGGTACGCAATACAATTTGGTGGATAATTAATGTCAGGTGCATCCAATTCTTGAATTGTTCTATTAAGTTCATGTTTGTTATTTTCAGACATTGGTTCTAGTTTTATATTTTAATTATAATTTCTTATATTTTTAATGTTCCTAAAATAGATGAATTATCTAATTGGTTGAATGTCAACACTTATTATAGATCGAGACTGTTTAATTTGATCCCTAAGTCTACATTCAACCTCAGGGTATAGATTAAATATATCCTTGGGATAATATTGTTTCATCAATCATATAAAAATTAAATGAAGAAAATTGTTCCATAATTAAAAATAATTATATGTTTTATATGATGGTTAAATAAAGAGAAAAAAAATGAAAAAAATGAGAAAGGGATAGAAGAATGAAGGGAGAGAAAAAAAGAATAAAATGAAAATAAAAAAAATACCTCTAATTGTTTTAAAAAATTACATACCTCCTCCAAAATAAATCCAATTTTAAAGGCACTATCATGGGTGCTCTCAGATAATGTGTAATTTTTACTTCTTTGGTGTAGTAGAGTTGCTAACCAAGGTCATATCTCAAAGGATAAAGTAATTTAAAAAAAATTAAAGGTATAAAAAAATAAAATAAATTAACATAAAATTATAGTGGTGATTATTTTTTGTTAAACTAGAAGAATTATTCTATAAGAAAATTTTATTTTTCTTCTTTTTGTTTTTGAAATGAGATTGATAAAATGCAACAAGAAGATATTTTTTTGAAAACTATTTTTGGAAAGATTAATAAATGTTACTATACCTATTCACTTACTTATTTATAATAATAATTTAAATTAACATCCAATTAATTATTATCACCTAATATTTTGACCCCTGAACCCTATGAGAATTAACTTTACCACAAAGATGAAAAAAGTAAACCCTAGGATAGTTTCGAAATATGTAACCGTTGAACCATACTTTGTTTATTATTATAACTATAGGTTATTTTAATTGTTAAATTAGGGTACATATCCATTATGGAAATGAGTATTAATTGAGTTTAGGTATTATAATTGAACTCTATAAATTTATCTCGTGTGGTTTTGAATTACCGATTAAAACTACACTCTCACAATTCCCACATTACTTGACCTCATGAGTTATGTGTTAATTATTAATTTTCATTATTAGATTAATTTAATTTAAAAACTAAATTTATGGATCATATTATATGAATTAAATTATATCATTGATTCAAAATAATTAAATGAATAATTTGAGATATAGATTGATTACTAAGAAAAACTACACTTTCATGTGTAGTGTAGTCATCTTAGAAATGTTTTGCATTCACCAAAGTCATGGAAAGGGTATATTCCAATTAAATTTATACTATTTATTTCAAAAAAAATATGATGAGCATAGAAGAAGAAAACATAACAAAATATAATAAACATAAGAGTAAATAATATTTTTATTACAAGAACAAAAACATTATAACACAGAAGAGGAAAATATGAGCATTTTGAAGGAGATCTTATCTAGATAGATTTATTTCTCCAATGGTGAATTTAAAAATAAAGGCACCACTTATATTATGATCCCAATCCTATAATTCACTTCAAAACACATAAAAACTATAAAAATACATATTTATAGATGGTGGATGAGGTTATTTTATAAGAAGTTTCAAGTCTTAATAGAGAAATTCAGCCAAATAATTTAATCCAAATTAAACTAACTATTTTACCTCTAAAACCTGTGAAACCGTAATCCTTCCAAAATGATTATTCATTATAAATTGGGTTCACTGCCTCCTCTTTAAATTTAGGCCCAATACAAGAAATTATGAAGATGTTATGGCCAAAATACTTACATTTTGTCCAATCTAGAGAGTCCAACCCATCTTTGACTTCATGTCCCTTTTACTACAATCAAATTCATGATTTACTTTGGAAGTAATTAATGAAATTTGTATCCCATTAATTCAAAAAAATAAAAAAAAAATCTCAAATAATACAAATAAAAATATTTATGTCAGAAACACTTCAGTGCACTTTAAAGGGAAAAACTTTAATTTTCATCAAATTTTCAAATGAATGAGCTAATACCAAATATTTTATAAATTAAAATATTTAACATAATGATAGGAAATTGTTTCATTTATTATGAATAAAATATTCAATAAAATTATGTTTTATCAAGGAATTATTTTTATTTTTAAACCCTCCTAAAATGGATTTATGTAAAAACCTAAATAGTATCTTTGAATAAGAGGTAAAATTCTTAAACTTGCGTTTTTGTTCTATTTTTTATTCCACCACTGTAAAATATTATTCAACTATGATAATAGAATAAAACTAGTATATCCTATATTTTAATATTTTATTATGTTAATTTAATAACCTATATCCATCTCCACTTCTATAAAATTTAAAATGAAACCACTGATCGTGTGTATGGCGAACTACTGGCTCGCTAACCAATGTATTTTGTTTTCTATCACCACCTTTCAAAGCTATATATAATGATGGATTTAACATATTTATATGATATTTATGAAATTATTATACTGATCGGGTTTTTATATCACATATACCTTTTTTCTTTCCATTCTATGAGTGGATATGATAATGTCGCTTGTGTGTATGGAGGCTAACCACCTCTCAAAGAAATGTGATTCATTTTTTTCTTACTATTTACATGGAAGGTAGTAAGGATAAATTTAATGAATATATGTCATATTAATGTCCTAAACACACTTATTTAACTATAATATCACATCTAACTTCTCAGCTTCTAATATTTTGGAAAACAATAACATCGCTCATGTGTACGTTTAGACTACCACCATCATGAAACGATATGAAATTTTTTTTGTTTAATTTTTTACAAGGATGGTAATAATGATGGATTTTATTAATATAAATAAAATAATAAAATAATAATTATATTTTCCTTTCTTTCCATCCGTTGATAAAATAGAAACAATGTTCATGCACACATACGGCCTACCGTCTCCATGAATGATGTAATGCATTTTTTATCTTAAACTTCTATGGATTACTCTAAATAAATATATATAATATTTATATAATTTTTAAAATTATATATATGATTTAACCATGATTAAATTAAAATTACCAAAAATTACCAAACCAATAAATGCTTGAAAAATGAAGCAATTATCAACTGAAATTGTGATTTTAGCAAAAATTATTAATAAATCGGTCATAAAAAACTATAATTAAATAATATATGATATTAAATATATGAGTACGATTTAATAATATATGTATTATAAATATATATTTATTATAATATATGTAGAGACATGTATAAATGAAATTGGACCTAAGGTAAAGGTTTTTCATCTCACTTTTACTTATGTGAGATGTTTGTCATATTCACCAGTTATTCATTTTTTGTGGCGTATATACTACCCCATTGATATATTATATCTTGAATATGTTTACCTGAATGGTATTTAATTTTTCATTTAAATTTATTTATTTCATGGGATTTTTTATTCAAAATTTACCAAAGTGGTAATAGTTTATTCTATAATTTAATCATTTATCAGGATTGTTTATGATTAAATTTACGATGATGAAATATTATAATATATCACATAAATAACTCATGAATTTTTCTATCCACTAGTTATTCGTGAATTTTCAAGTAATATAAAAATTTTCTACTATTTCGTACTTAAAATGATTGAGAAAATGGTTTCAATAAAAGCCAAATTTATTTCTATTTTTGGTCGAAAATATTTTTCTCTTCCATGACTATGTATTCAAAAAAGGTTTTCAAAAAAAATTCAAAAATTCTCTAAATAATTTATTAAATACATTTTACCCATGAGTGTATTTCTACAAAAAAAATTTAAAGTAATATTCTTATTTTTTATAAAAAAGTAACTTTTTGACTTTTTACCAAAAAAATCAAAGGAATATTTATTTTAACATACTCGGCATGTATATAATTTTATTTCATCATGACCAATCGTTTCTTTAAAGCTTCCTTTATAAGTTTATAAGGCTATTTTGAAGAACTTTTTTTCATATTATTATGCAAATTTTATGTTTTTCAAATTTATTTTCAAATATAAAAGGATATTTTTATTAATAATGCTTTTAATGGTATTTTTCTTCGTCAATGAAAAAAACTCTTATTTCACTTACTACCCATTGGGAATATATTGTAATGATATCATTCTTATTATTTATCTAGATGGTTTATGTTCAGTTTTATTAGGGATGTATTATTTTGATACCATTCACTATATTACTCTGTAAGGTTTATGATTTTGTTTATTTATTATGGAAAGTATTAAAATTTAATATGATGGTGTTCCAATAGAAATTTTTACATTGATTATATTTTAACCCTTTCATATGATGAATTAATTATACTTAGTATGTGATGGGAGGGGTCCCTATAGTTCCTCAGTACATTGATAGGTCTCATGAGACAAACTTCCTTGGTTTTTTGGCTGAGGAATTTCCCATTTTATAAGATATATTATCATAAGGTCGTGATGGTATGGTTATTATGTATAACATTATTAATTCCCTCATTATGATATAGTTATTGATGTTCCAATTCATTATTTGATTAGTTAAAATATTAATTGTTAACTTTTAATCTCATGTGATTATTTATATGGAATTATTTGATCATCTTTTATTCCTACCATATTATGACCAATTTATTATTCAAATGCCATGTGTTTAAGTTATTTACCCTACCATATTGATTATTCTTATTTATTCAAGATAGCTTCCTATATATGCATACCCTTACTGATCATATGAGATTTCCCCTATATTATGTTTTCTTTTTTCCCAGATACCAGGAAGTGTTTTTTGATTTATATGTAGGGATATTTTGAGGGTAATAATGTTGTAATAAAATAAAATACTATATTGTATTTTATATTTTCAATTGTAATATGAGATTAAAATATGTATCTAATTTACCAATACCACTAAACTATTTGGTCCTTTGGAATGTGCTTCCTTATATCTTATACCAATGTAATAAAATAACCATAAATATGGGATATTAGGGTCAGCTTATTTACAATTGGTATCAGAGGAAGATTAGTAGAAACCTTGGGAACCATATTTAGGAAAACATAGATTATGTAACATAACCCTATAATAAAATTTATGGATAAGTATAGAAGAACATCCCAATGTTTTCATGAGGAATATATTTTGCATTTTTCCTAGAAATACATCCTTCTATGGATATTACAAGTGGACTTGGTTCTAGCACAATTGTACCTAGGGGTAATAACTCCAAAGAGGGTACATTAGGATCTGACTCGATTTTCACCTGGTGCATGAAAATGGTCCTTACTACACATATGGTTTTTCAATCCTAAGGGATATGTTGGGGATATTTCATATTTTCTTTATAAACCATCATAAAGTATTTTAATAGATGATATCCATGAATAACCTAGGTTAAACCTAAGGTTTCATATATTTAAAATAATGTTTCATGACTTAAACAACCTATAAATTATTTTTCATGATATTTTTGTTTCCACTATGATTATTGTTACTCACACTATGTTTTTGGTTTTAGTTAATAGTGATAGCCAAAAGGAACTAGGTTAATGTTTAATGTGATAGATAGTGTGTTAATGAGAAACCAAGTGGGATGATTGCTAGAGTGAAGGATATTTTTATTATGCTTAAACTTTTATCATGATATATGATTAAAAACATGCACCTTAACCAACCCTCCAACACACCAAGTAAGAAAAGGATAAAGTTAACTGGGAGAATATATGGTGGAGAACGTGGAGGAAATACAATTCAGTTTCTTATATTTCATGAATGTAGGAATTATTACCCAAGGTAATGTCTCAAAGTAATGAGAATATATTTTATGTGTGGAGAATAAGGTCATAGAGTAAGTACTTTCTAAGGAAAATGAAAAGTCTAGTTAATGCAATGGATGAGAATAATGGTTTTCCTAAGGACCAATCAATAGTTGAATGATTTAAATGTGGAAATTATGAGAATTATGAAAAATTATATACCAGGAGAAATATCAAGAAGATTATAAAAAAGTTTTATGAGTAATGGATTTTTTCTTGATGATGAAGAGATTAAAAATGACATATGAAAGGAATGAGGTATAAATAAATAAGTTAATGAATCCCAGTTTATGGTTTAGGAATGAGGTGGAATGATTGATATTATTATGAATTTGGATTAATAAATTATGTTGTATTATTGTTTTTACAGATGGTATTTTGGTTATAATAATCATGAAACATATAAGGATTGTATGGAAATATTTTTTATTTAATGATTTGAAAGAATATTTTGAATGGTATTGATGGCCATGAAAAGTGATTTGATGACCAATGTCATTTTTAAGTATATTCGTCATATTTTTTGGAACATTATTAGAATTATATTAATATGGTTTTAGAAAAAGGAAAAACTACATGCCCGGTGATAACCCAAAGCATCCGTAAAGGTTGTAGGGCTTTAACCCATAACTTAAGGATGATAAGGGTGAAACACCTACCATAGAACTATGTTTTATTCTGGTAAATATGGATTTTTTTAATTAAATTATTTAATGTATAAATACTTATGGAATGGATTAAGGTGAAATTTAAGTGTTATTATTGAGTTTTAGATATTAACATATTATATTGGATGAGTCGTGCTAACCATTTTAGTTTTGGTAAATATTTAGAGACATACTGAAGGTCTTTTCACTCTTTTATGGATATCATGATCCATTAAAAGTTAATTTTAATGATTCAAGCATAAAAAAAATTCATCTTGGATATTAATTTCATAGAGTAATAAATGAAGTATGAATTTATTAAAGAATATCCAAAAGATGAAATTATTATGGCTATGAAATTGAAATATATCAAGTAATTATATTTTCTTATTCTCTTAGTTTATATGGTAAAGGAATTCCATAACTTAAAGAAAAGGATTTCGAAAATAAAATTTTATCCTATTACACTAATTTCCATCATAGATTTATGGATTTTTGGTTGTTAATTTTACCTTGATCATTCAATTTCTTATGATCAATGATCTCTATCATTCTTCATATGTATTTATGTTTTCCCTTTATTTCCATATTTTCACTTCCCACTATTTGTTTCCTACTTGGAAACATAATTATGTGTTATTCTAGAGGACCTTCATACTTCCCATTCCTTATTATCAAGATTAAGTCTTATTTATCCTTTTTAAAATGTGGTATTTCTCTAAAGGCTAGACCTATGATAACCAAAATAAAATTGCGGGGGTGTAATTTATTTAAGGGGGTAGAATGTAATGACTTAAGATTTTAAAATAAGAATACTATATTTTATAGAATATATGACATGAAAATCCAATATTAGAAAATAATGTGACTCCCCAAGAATTTATGATATATTTATTTTAAAATAAATTCAATTTCTTTAATAGCTTGTATAACATGAAACATTGGGTTTTAACAAATCGTGATATACTGTTAATATTATTATTTAAACTAGACCGTTATAACCTAGACATTAAACTTGGGGGTATAAATATGAATAACTAATTTTTGAAAAAATATGTATGTTATATTTTTATAAATAAAATATATTCATAGATAAGTATATAACATTTGGTAAATACTTTATATGCTTTAAAAATACATTTTTCTAAAAAAAAAATTTTATTTATTTTTGTCGACAAACAATTAAATTAATTTTTGAAAATTTATGAAAAATTATTTGACATAATTAAAAAAAATTTTGGAATCAACATGTCAAAATTATCTTAGTTTAAATTATTTGTATTTTTTGGAAAAGATTAATTTTTCTTTGATTAGTGAAAAATACTTGTTTTTATTGAAAAAATGTATTTTGTTTAAATAATTTATAAGGTTACATTTTGTATTAAATGGTTTTTAATTTAATTTTTTTTAATTTATATATTTATTAATCAAATTTAGGTCATTTTAATTAAATTAATATTGAATTTTGATATTAAAACTTTCTATACATATGAGAATTTTCTCTTTGGAAAACTATTTTTCCATCAGGTCTGTGGGTTTAATTTTAAATTAATGTTTTCCACTTATATTGATAGAATTTAGCGAAATGGAATTCATATTTTTATTTATCATAGTTAATTTTATATAATATTTTCAAATTTTTCTTGGTCATAATGAATAATAAAATCAATAAAAATTAATTACCGTGATTAAGGTAAAATGGGTTTACCAGGGGGGTTAAACTAAAAATATAAGGGTTAAAATTTCCAATAAACATGTACAATTCCTATTTTATTGACATATTTAGACATTAAGTCTTACATGGTTTGATGATGCACCATTTTGGAGGCTTTTGGAATGTGAAAAACATAGATGTCACTTTTTCCTTTCAAAAATTCCAAGTGTGTCCTTTCCCCTTCTTATGAAAGGCCAACAAATCTCCTCCCCTATTCACACTTCCATTGACCTTTGGATCATCCAATACCTATAAAAATATATTCCTTACATCCATTCCCAAAAAATATATTCCTTATTTTTATTTGGAAACCCTCTTAATAAGTCTTTAGGTATAAACCTAAGGAGGCTCTCTGAAGAAGAGGTAAAATTATTAAACTTTAATTTTTCTTTATTTCTTATTTAACCACTTTAAAATCTTATTAAAATAGGATAATATGATAATATAATATAAAAATTATTTAATATATACTTATATTTTATTATTTTAATTTAATAAACTATACCCATCTCTAATTCAATCGTATGGAAAATGAAACTGTTGATCGTGTATAAAGAAAACTACCACCTCGTGAACCGATGTAATCCATTTTCCACCACCAAAATTAAAGGCTATATATAATGATATATTTAACATATTTATATTATATTTATGAAATTATAATAATTATGTAATTAATATATCATATATACCTTCTTACATTCCATTTCACAGGGGGATATGATAATGTCGCTCGTGTGTACGGTGAACTACAGTCTCGCAAAGCGATGTGATTCATTTTTCACTTAAAATTTATATCAAAAGTTGTAATCATAAATTTTATGCATATATGTGATATTTATGACCTGAAAATACTTCTATAAATATAATATTTTATCTAAATTCATACCTTAATTTTTTTTTCAAAACAATAATTTCTCTCATGTGTACGACTGGACTACCGCCTCCACGTAGCGATGTGAAATGTTTTTCATATTATTTTTACATGGATGGTATTAAGGATATAATTTATTAATAAAAATTATATATATAATATAATAAGGATTTTAAAATTTTTAATTAATATTTATTTTCCTTTTTTTTCAATCTGTCGAAAAAATGGAAACAATGTTCATACGTGCGTACGGTCTACCGTCTCCATGAGCGGTGTAACAAATTTTCAATATTTAACTTTTATAGATTAATATAAATAAATATATAATGAATATATATTATATTTATATAATGTTTTAAATTATTTATATTATTTAACAATTATAAAATTAAAAGTATAAAAATCACTGAACTGAAACATATATGAAAAATGAAGCAATTATCATCTAAAATAGTGAATTTGACAAATAATTGTTAATAAATGGGTCATAAATGATTAAAATTAAATAATATATGATATAACATATATTATTATGATTCTATAATAGATTTATAATAAATATAAATTTAATATACATGAGATACATATGTGTACAAAAAAATTGGACCTATGGTAAGGGTTTCTTGTCTCCCTTTTACATTTGTGATACATATACCATATTAACCACTTATTTTTTTTGTGGTGTATAAACTAACACATTGATATGTTTTATCAATAATATATTTAAAGTCATGGTATTTAATGTTTCATTTGAAGTAATTTATTTCATTGGGCTTATTATTCAAAAGTTACCAATGTAGCAATAGTCTATTCTATAATCTCATCGTTTATGAGGATTATTTATAATTAAATTTTTAATGATGACATATTATGATATGTCACTAAAGAAACTCATTAATTTTATTTTAATATGTTTATTCATTAAAATTCAAGTAATATTACCATTTTCCTCTCCTTGGAACTAAAAATGACTAAGAAAATTAATTTAAGAAAAGCTAGCTTTATTTCTCTTTTCAGTCAAAAATACATTTTTCATCCATTTTCATATTTTAAAAATAAAAATAAAAAATTTATTAAAAATTTATAAAAAAAATATTTATTAATTAAATTTTACCTATAATTTAATTTTTACAAAAAAAAATAAAATGGAATATTCCTAGTGTTTTATAAATAAGGTATTTTTTTTACTTTTTACAAAAAATGTCCAATGAATCCTCATTTTAACATACTCAAAATGTATGTAATTTTCCAAAATAATGGACACTCATTTATTTTAATCTTAATTTAAATTTTTATAAGTTTATTTTCAAATAAATTGTTTTCTTAATTGTAACACCACAAAATTCTAAAGAAAGAACATTGTATCTGATAACATATATAAAACACAACACCAAGCCTATAAAAGAATATAGCTTCCCAAGACTTTAAAATATATTTTATAATTTTAATATATTCTATATATTTAAAATAATGAGATACTAAATTATCTTGCATCACATGAAACAATGAGTTTCTTTGGTAGCTTGTGTTACATGCGAGACCTAGTTTTACCACAAAAACAATATATTATTAAAAAATTATTATTTAATAAAATAATATATAACATAGACATTAAATTATAAATTTTTAATAGGATCAAATAACATATGAATATATATTATTTAATTCATTTTTTACCAATTAATTAGAAATGAATATCGAAAGCAATAAATATAAATGGGATGTTTTTATAAAAACTATTTTTATGCTCCAAATGTGTTTTATATTAATAATCTAAATTAATTACTATTAGTGAAATATATTAATGAAATCAATATATTATATATGATATAAAATATTTTTTATATTAACCCAATATATTTGATAGGCATAAGATAAGAACAAATCTAGTCTTACGCTTAAAATTTTTATTTTTCTACAATAGCAATTTTTTCGCCTTCTAATGGAACAACTATTTTAATACTAAATTCTGGAACTTTTATAAATTTTATATGAAAAAATAAAATTAATTTATTAAATTTTAATTTAAATTTTTTTAGGATGAATTTTTTATTTTTTCTGTGAAGTTTCATTTTTTGAGGAATAGTGAAAAATAATGAATTTTAATTGAAAACTACCTTTTTATCTAATTTATTTATATAGTTAAATTATATATTAATTTTTTTTTAAATTATATTTAGTTCAATAATAAATTAATTAATCCAATTTATGTCATTGGAATCCATTTTAAATTAAAATTAGATATAAAAATATTTCAAACTTTTGAACATTTTTACTCTAAAAACCCAATTTATCATCCCATATGCGGGGTTAAATTTAAATTAATTTCTTCCTATTATATGATTTTAATTTTTAAAAATAGATTATATATTTTTAATAGTCAAATATATAATGTATAATAAGGTTAACTTATTTTTTGAGAAAAAATATTAGTGAACGTAATTAAAATTAATTACAACGATTAAGATAAAATTAATCTTAACAAAAAGACTAAACCTTAAACTTAAGGGAAAAAATGACCTAGAAACATGTAAAAAACTATTTTATGGAAGTATTTATACCATATTATCCATTTGATTTAATTTTTTTCATTATTGGATTCACATGATGTAAGGGAGAACTCTCAATAGTGTTTACCTTTTTATATTTACCAGAATGTCACTCCTCCTCCACTATAAAAAGGAACTCACAACTCCCACTTATTTACACCTCTCAAGCCCTTTGTGTCATCCAATACCTACCAAAATAATCTCCAATATTACCTCCCCTCATTCTATATGCGTCAATTTGGGAAAAATTCCAACCAAATAGTCATTTTTGTAGAAACCAAAAGGAGTTACCCGAATAAGAGGTAACGTTCTCCAGTGATCACTTTTGTTTCATTTACTTCTCCACCCCTTAAATTATTTTTATATAATGATTATATAATAACATAATTATATTAAATTCACTGATATATTGTTATGATGATATTTCAACCTATACTATCACAAACATTCATCAAATGGGATACACAATCATCATTCGTGTATAGGGAGAACTACCGCCTCGTGAACTGATGTCATTCATTCTTCCATTAAAACTTTTGAATGATAGAAATAATGATATATTTATAGTTTATATATTATATATATGATATTTATAATTTATTTATTATTCTATAATTCTTAAACAACTCATACCTTCATTCTTTCTATTTTGTGGGAATACGATAACAGTGTTTGTGGATGTGTGGACTACCACCTCCTCAAAATAATGTGATTAATTCATGGTATACATGGAATGTATAATGTATGGATTTCATTAACATATTTTATATATATTATGAAAATATTTTACTATAATTATAATATACATATATACCATTTACTTTTCATTCTTTTAAATATGACAAAAAATAGAAGTAGCGTTCATGCGTACATATATCCTACAATCTCCATGAATAGTGAATTTCATTTCCTATATACAAATATTATGTATTATTATAAATAAACATATAATGAATTTATATTATAATTAAATTATGGTTTAAAATTTTTAGATGATAAATAATTATTTGAATAATAAGAACAAAAACAACAAATCAAAACATACTCAACAAACTAGGAAATTAACACCTGAAATAGTGAAAATAATGAAAGATTGTTTACAAACAGGTAAAAATATATTATAAAAAGATAATATATGATATAATAAATATTATTATGGTTATTTTATAAGATAATAAATTCTTAAAACCATTAACCATGATTTTAAATGATTTTCACCAAAATGAAAACACAAGGTAATAGATTTCATCTCAATATCATTTCATTGAGGCATATTGTAATGTTATGCACCTAGTCTATTTTATATGGTGTATACTCTACCCATTTGACATTTAATATAACTAATACATAAGTATTCATGGTATTTTGAGTTTAAATTTAAATTATTTCATCTAATTTTATTTAAACTTAAAGTTACCAAGTGGTAAAGAAATTTCACAACTCAATTCCTTTTATTGGGATATATTACTTCCAAATAGTCATTAATATTCTATGATTATGTGTATAATTTCTTTAACTATATATTTATGTATCTCCACATATTTTATTTTTATTTAAAGTTGATACACACAATCTCTTCATTTATTAATTCTCACTTTGACATTATGATCATTTTAAGGGTTTACCTTGCAATCACAGTCTAATAAAGATTGATTATTATTGAAATTACATTAAAGGAATATATATGACAGTTTTTCAATAAGAAAATTTAATTTTTTTCCTATGGTTATTCATGAACTTTTTTAAGTAATAGTACCATTTTCTCACTCATTGTTAATCAATATGTTTTAGAAAATGTTTTTAAGAAAACCTGACTTCATTTTTCTCTTAAGTCAGAGAACCTATTTTCTTCTAAAGACTCCATTTTCTAAAAATGTTTTCAAAAATGTTTTTACCCTTTAAAAAATTATTTATTAAATACATTTTTACCATTTTTTCTTTTACAAAATTTTTCAAAGTAATCTTCTTATCGCTTTCTGAATCAAGAACTTTTGTAACATTTTTACTTTACAAAAGGAATGTTATTTTTACCTTGTACGAAATGTATAGAATTAATTGTTTTATTTTCTTTAAAGATTCCTTTAAAATCTTAAAAGGTTAATTTTTAAAGGAGTTTTTTTAAAGTGATTTTCAAAGAAAAGTTTTTTACAAATGAAAATTATATTTTCCTCAAGAAAGTTTTTAAGATATATTTTTATAGTATTTCCACTCATCAATTGAAATAATCATTTTTACAACATTTAGGATATTTTGTTTTGATACCCTATTTATTATTCTTCTATATGGTTTACAATTGATTTGTCCAAGGATATTATTGAAATTCACTTCCTTGTTTCATTTTGTAGTCCCCTTGAAATATTTACTTTCTTGTGACCATTGAACATTAAATTTCCCCTAAATATACACATTATTTATCATGGATATGATTATTACATAAACTATATATAATTTTTACATACATTTTTTAATTTTAAATATATTTTTGATTAATCAGGAAAATATTGTTAAATCTGTATCTTATACTTAATATGGATATTTAATGATAAGGCTTGTTGTCATTAATTAAATGGATTATTTGATATATAATTAATGCTTTGGACTAACAGTGATGGTTGGTGCCTAGACTTTATATATCCCATCGATGCATTAAAAGGTTCTCATGATAAAAATCAGTTTTTAAAATTAAACAGGCTTCTACTTGGAGTTTTAAACTGTCTTGTGAAAGGTATTGACAGTATAGGTATTCATGTTCCTCAGACATGACGTCCAATAATTTAGCATTACCTTCTATCAAAATTTAGTTATTATTATTAATTATATATTATATTTTATCTATGAAAAAAATATATGGACGTTTTTTGTCAGAGTAGAGTACTCAAGAGGGGGTGAATTGAGTATCTATAAAAAATTTGTTTGAAAAGTTTTCTTAAAAGGTTACCCAATAAAAATAAATACATCCCAGTTAATCAAGGTAATATGGTTATGAAAGTTTGACTGTTCAAATAACTTTTCAGAAGATTAATTAATTCTCAGTAATCTCAATATCAATTATTGACATTACTTTTGAAGCTATTTTAATAAGGAAAAACAATTATAACTTCTGTACAAGATTAAATATTAAAATAAATCTAGTGATTTTGTAATTATATAGTAAAATAGAGACAACTAAAATAAAAAACATAGAAGATATAAAACAAGTGGTTCAGTCTCAAGCTGAGACCTAATCCACTCCACTTGGTGATCACCTGCCACCAAGAAGTTTATATTAATAAACTTGATCCACACCCTGGATCAGGGTAAACAATAGTGCATAGGACTATCCATCTCACACGACCTCTTCCACAGTTCTTTGTGGGTATAAACTACCAGGTCGCACAGGGACCTATTCCACACTTATCTATGGGAGTAAAAAAGTTTAAAAAGATATTATAGGAATGATATCTTGTATCCTTCAGTTTAGTGCAGGAGATAGTGTGTGTTTTAATACATACAAACACACACTACTCGAAAGCTAAAAACAACACACAACAGATCAAAGATGATGATATAAGGTTAGAAGTGCTCTAAGTGTTATTCAATGCAGCTCTAGACTTCTAGGATTAATCATATTCAAGTATTGAGTTCTCTTGAGAGAAAAAAAGTATCCCAAGTCTGGTGATCTGGTTTCTAGTTATATCAGGCCCGTGTTCTTTATGGATTTTTGTATTATGAAGATGTTCTTGACTCTGATCTATGGTATCCCAGCTTTTTGATTCGTGACTACTTTGTGCATTCTTAAAATATATCTTGTTGTATCTGTCGGTTATTTTCTTAAGAATTCTGGTGCTTCTGCTTCTCTACCACTGCACACCACACCTTGTTTGAGGGCCACACTTTTCTTTTTTATTCTTGGAGTTCATGTTTTGGAGCTGATAGGATGCATGTATTTTGTACCTCGTACCACATACTATTAGGTGACATGTCTACAAAGAAATATTAATTATGTCATTTCATTTAAAAGACTAAAATATGATCATTATAAATTAAATTAAAAATGAAAAAACAGATTAAAGAACGGTTTCACAGTCTGTCTAGAAACGGTGTCACATGGAAACACTATCACCATAAAATGGTGTCTTCTTCTTTGTCTTTGAGCGGTGAGATAGGTATAATGGCATAGTTTTATAGAGATCGGGAACCGGTATCATAGATGTAGTGTTAGGATTATTTTGTTTGTTCCTTTTCTAAACTTCGAATGGTATCTTGTTAAGGAACTGGTGTCACAGACTTCAATAGATATGAAACTAGTTACAGTGTTTGGGTCATGATGTTTAACCATGATGTTCGGTCACGATGTCGGGTCACGTTGTCTGGGTTATAGTGTATGGGTTGCTATGTCTGAGTCACAGTGTCAAGTCACTGTGTTTGGTCACGGTGTCTAGGTCATGGTTTCTGGTCATGGTGTTTGGTCACCATGTCTAGTCACGGTGTCTGGGTCACAGTTTCCAGTCACAGTGTCTGGTTAGGGTGTCTGGGTCCTTTTTTAGAAAACCAGAACCAGTGGCAGACTCATGGTTTCTCAGACTTATCCAAATATCTGTATATATACTTAATCTGTAATATTCACATAATGAATTAGACTTAATCATTCATAAAACAAATTCATTATAAAACAAATTAAATAAACTTTACAAAAATCTGTCATGATTTATAGGAATCAAGATCATGAGAAAATGTATTTAAATCATAACGAAACCAACCATCTTTACACATGACTGGAAATAGATTAAAAGGATTGACAAGATTTTTAGGATGTATATGATTTGTTATCATTAAAACAGGATTAAAACTGGAGGAGTCCAAAAATATCCCCCTTTTTTATGATTACAAAACATATGAGTGAGATATCGATTCTTGGTGTATGTTTCTCTCAGTGTACGTGTCTCTCCCCCTTTTAGGATTATTAAAAATAGTACAAAATTAAATAATATAATATACAATAATAGGTCATAGTACATTATATAGATAAAGATTTTTCATTACAAACAGTAGGTAATAAAAATAAAAAAATATCCCTATCAAAAGATAGTTTTCACTGTTCTTCATCACTATTTGTCTTCTCTTTTCCCTTTGTATGAGCATTAGGAGAAGCCACAGGAGCGAAGGTAGGAGTTGAAGAAGGGAGTAAACCAATTGATAGAGAAGGAAGAGGGATTCCTTCAAAACAGAAGGGGATAAGGTAGGTTTGGAGGAAGACCAAGGAAATTGTTGGTCAAGGATAACATGTATGATCTAACTCAGATCCTAAGAGATAGACATAGAGTTAGAGGGAAAGGCATTGAATGATGAAGGAGGCAAACCGAGTCGCAAAGGTGCAGCTACAGGAGACACAATAGCAATACTCTGCACATGAAGATAAGGCCTCAATAACTTGATGAAGTCAGCAATAATCTCACCACAATACTACATCGCTTTCTCAAAGTCATATTTGTTATCCATGAACTTGTCCAACAAAGTAGCGAGATCTTTCAGTTTTTGAACATTAGTTTTTAAAGATTGAGAGACATGAGGTATTTTCAGATTCTATACAAGGTACTTTAAATGGTCTGTCATATCATGCTTAGAGAAAATCCTAATGAAGTAGAAATCCACCATCTTAGTAATTTCTTCTTGAGCATCATTGGAAATCTCGGAATTAATTATTACCAAATCAAGAACTCTTTCACTATTCTTGATAACCATAGATAGAGACTCTTTCTCAAATCTACTTATCACTGATTGAAGTTCTTCTTTAACAATTGTTCTAAGAAAATAACTCTAAAAGGAGGGTTGAGATGATTTTATAGAGGTACTAGAAGCTATAACAGCTGAAGTAAGGGACTTTAGTTGATTCAGAACATTCTATAGACATCCCTTATACTCATCAGTCAATTTGTTTAGACCAATAACAAGATCACTCATTTTTTAACAATTTTCTTGTTTTTTTTAGACACCTTTTCAACAAAGAAAGTTAGGTTAGGTTGAATTAGAGAGAAAACTTCCTATGGAATCTGACCACTAACATCCTTAAAAGAATGAGCAACAGGATTTGGTATTGATTTCACTACTCTCTTCATATCTTTAACCACATCTCTGAGAGACTTCACTTAATCACTCAGTTATTTGTTCTAAATTCCGACCTCTTGAATTTCATGAAGAATTTTGGATGAATATTCCATATGATCTTTTCTAATAGTAGGGAAGAATCTATTTCACTCATGTTTTTCATAGGAGTAGGTTGAGTGTTCACGATATTTTCAACTCCAGCCAATAAAGTAGCTCCAAAGGCTTTCAAATCATACTTACTCACTAAGGTAGAAGGTTCTTATGAAGTTTCAAGAATAGAAGCTAAGATAGGCACAAGTTTCTTTATAGATATAACTTCAAGAGTAGATACCGGTTTCAATTGAAACACAATAGACATATCAATAACGTTAACTAAGGCTTCTTGGGAATAATTCACATCAAATATTCTTGGGAATTTATACCATGTATCCACAATGCTTTGATCAATTGGATTAGGAATTTCAACACTTTCCAGATTAGGGTGTTGCTCCCCCTAAACAAGTTCATCTCTCGTAGGACTAAGAGATATATTTCTTTGATCTATTTCCCAAATTTCATTCCCAATAGCTTCACCCATGTCTTTTCTAGCCAACTGAAAGGATTGATCCATTATTTCCTCAGAAGATGGGATAATCTCAGGAACATCTTGTTCCTCTAAGTGTTCTTCAAAAGAAGATTCTTTCTCAAGAGAAAGATATTATTCTAGATTCTCTTCCAAAATATACTTTTACTTTACATTAACAATATAGTCTACTCTATAAGTCGGTTATTCTTCCAAAACAATAGTTCTTTTAGGAATAGGTACTTCCTTCTCAGCTATGACTTGAAGAATAGGTCCACTATCTTCTGTATCCCGAACAGTTTCCCCTATAGGTAAAACAACTTCCTCCTCTTCTTCTTGAATTGGATAGTCTACAATTTCATATGGTTCCAAACCAGGATCATAGATGTTCTTAGGTCTTGAATAATGCTCAACTAGGTTGAACTTTTAATAAGCCCTGTCATTATCCTCCACCCATGTTTTTCTCCATAGATTCCAACTGATTTTCATTATTTTGACTCTAAGCTTTGAGATACAAAATTTATAGTTCTTAATGACTTCTCCATCTGGTCCAACCAAACCATTATCATGAATCATAGCATAGATTAACCTTAAGTAGAATAAAGAGGCTAACTTTTCATTTATCTTTATCAACTCACACGTATGATTTATTACATGCTTATGTAGGTTAATCTTGTGTACATTCTTAATAAGATGTATCAAAAATAAATCTTGATACTTGAGTGTAGAAAAATCTCCTTTTCTTGGACTAATCATATTCTGATCAAACATAAACAATATTTTTGTTTCACCATCTAGATCAGCAGTAATAGCTCTTTTCTTTTCTTTATTTCTAGTCAAGCTTCTCAAGGATTCTTCTAAAAAATATCTCACTTAGAGGAGGAGGGACTCTCTGGTAGTCCTCAAAAATTCCCTCATGAGGTATCCTTAGTCAAGGAGCCCATAACCTTAAAGAAAAGGTACCTCTTTGTTCATTGATCCAGCTTCTTACAACAAAACCATCTTCCGTATGAAATAATAATTGAACAAATTGAAAAAACTGAGCAACTATCTTTGGGTAAATCAGGCGTGAATCCTTTCTAAACCAATCCAGTCATCCCTTCTCTTTCAGTACCTTCAACACTAGAGACTTAGTTGACAGCAGCCACTTAGGAAAGATTTCCTTTTCTAGTACCACTATTTTGTGAACAAGGTTCGGATTTAGAAGACCTTCGAGCATTATCTTCAGTGCTCTTTTCATTTTATTCTAAGATCTGTACTTCTCAGGAGTCAAATAAGATCAGTGCTTCATCCTGGGCATTTAATGAAGGTTCGAGAGAGAGAGAGATAACTGAAGGTTTGAAGGAGGGATTACAGTTTGAGAAAAAAGAGCTTGATTAAAGAAAAGAGTCAAACTTATTTTGTTTTTATCATTTAGGGATATCGAGCATAAAAAATTCAAAAGACCTAGAAAGAAAAAGAATAAAATAATTAATTACAGTGATATGAGCTATAATATGTAAATAAAACAAAAAAGTGTCTTTACAGTGAGACCAGAACAGACTTTCATGGTGAGACCGTAATAAGTTTTCATGGTGATATCATAACTATTTTTCATGGTGAGGCCCTAATAGGTTTTCACGGTGAGACCATAACAGGTTTTCACTGTGTCATTTTTACTATGAGACTTTAAATTGGTGTGACCATATTGTTTGAAATAGTATGTAAAAAATGGTAACCAAGAAACAGTAACTCTGAGATTATAAACATGAGATCAACTTTAAAGATAGTAAACTATAGAACTGTAAGAGTTAGACAGTAATCTTAAGATGGTGACTTGTGAAATCATAAACTCTGAAATAATAAGTTATGAAAAATTACACTTACTACTTAAGATTAATCATTCCCAATTCATGTATGATTTAATCTATTATTTTAGAATTTAATTTTTTGATGAATATATTAGCGAGATGATATTCAGTTCCAATGAATTCCAATGTGATATCACCTTTTTTGATAATGGTCTCTCAAAAAGTGATGTCTTACATCAATATGTTTTGTCCTAGAGTGTGAAACAAGATTTTTTTAGATGTTAATATCACTTGTATTGTCACAATTTATAGGTACATGCCTGAATTAATATCTATAATCTAGAAATGTGTGTTTCATCCACAAAATTTGTGCACAACAACTACCAACAGCTATGTACTCTGCTTCGGTAGTATATAATGCAACCTATTATTGTTTCCAACTACACCATGATACTAGTAAATTTCCTAAAAAGTGACATGTTCCTGAGGTGCTCTTTCTATCTAACTTACAACCACCGAAATCAGTATCAGAATAGCTAACTAACTCAAATGATTGTCCCCTGGGATAAAACAGTCCTAGATTGGGTGTATACTTGAGGTATTTGAAAATTCTATTAACAGCATTTAAATGATATTCCATGGGGTTTTCTTGAAAACGAGCACACATACATACACTAAAAATAATGTCAGGTCATCTAGGCATTAAGTAGAGTAGGATTCCAACCATTCCTCTATAAGTGGTTTGATCAATAGATTTTCCATCTTCATCAAGATCCAACTTAAAAGTTTTACTCATTGTAGTGTCACTACTTTTAGTGTTATCGAAGCCAAAACATTTTAGAAGATATCTATTATATTTTTTTTGATTTAAAATAATACCATCATTATTTTGAAATATTTGAAATCCAATAAAGAATTTTAGTTCACCCATTATACTCATTTCTATTTTATTTTGCATCATTTTAGAAAATTAAATACATAAATTTTTTTTGAAGATCCAATGTTAATATCATCTACATAGATTGGAACTACAAAAACATCATTGGAAATTCATTTTGTAAAAAGGGTAGGATCAGCTATACCTTTTTTAAAACCTTTGGAAACAAGAAAAGTACTTAATCTATCATACCAAGCTCTTGGAGATTGTTTTAAACCCTATAAAGATTTTGATAATTTAAAAACATGATTTAGAAAAAGATGATTTGTAAAACTAAGGGGTTTATCAACAAATAAATCCTCATCTATATACCTATTTAAGAATTCACTCTTAACATCCATTTGATATAGTTTAAAATTCATATGTGCAGTATAAACAATCAGGATTCTGATGGATTCATGTCTAGAAACTAGTGAAAATGTCTCTTCATAGTCAATCCCCTCTTATTGACTATATCCTTGTGCAACTAATCTAGCCATGTTTCTAACTATGTTACCAGCTTCATATACCTTATTTATAAAAACCCACTTAGTGCCTATGGTAAATGTGTCTTTGGTTCTGTCAACAAGTTTCCAAACTTTGTTCCTTTCAAACTGATTAAGTTCTTTCTATATATCCATCACCCAAAATTCATCATTGATAGCATCATTAATGCTTTTAGGTTCATGTTTTGAAAAGAAAACTGGATGTTCAACCAGATTTCTAAGAGAAGCTCTAGTTTGAGTTACTTTATCTAAATCTCCTACAACAGCATCTAAAGAATGGTTTTTAAGGGTACTAACAGCTCAAGAAAAAAAAAGGACTTGTGATTTTAGGTTCTTCAACATGTTCAGGTTCATTATGACTTGAATCTAAAGAATTTTTGGAACTATAATTTTTCACAGATTCCTTTACAGGATGGTTTGTAGATTTAAAATTGATATCTAGATTTGACACATCATCCTTAAGGTTCTCTAGAGTGGTCTCAGTCTCATGTGGATATATCTATCAAACTTGACATGGACAGATTCTTCCACACATTTAGTTATTTTGGTAAACACTCTATAGGTTTTACTAGAGATTGAATATCCTAGAAATATTCCTTCATCACTCTTGGATGCAAATTTTTCATGATTGTCCTTAGTATTAAGGATATAGACTTTTCAACCAAAAACTTTGAAGTATCTTACTTTTGATTTTCTATTGTTCTATAACTCATGTAGAGTTCTTTTATGAATAGGTCTAATAAACACTCTATTAATAATATAGCATGTTGTATTTATATCTTCAGCCCAAAAATAAATAGGTAAGACATATTCACTAAGCATGGGTCTATCAATCTCTTACAAGGTTCTATTTCTTCTTTCTACAACTCCATTTTGTTGAGGTGTTGTAGGGGTAGAGAAATTATGACTATAGAAATTTTTTGAACAAAAGGATTCAAACTCTTGATTTTAAAACTCACGGCCATGATCACTTCTTATGGATTTAATTCTAAGTCCACTAATATTTAATACAGTTTTAGAATATTTTATGAAATGAGATAAGCTTCACTTTTGTGAGTTGGAAATAAAGTCCATTTAAATCTAGAAAAGTCATCTACAATAACTTAAACATAGTGCTTCCCATTTAAACTAGAAACTCTAGATGGTCCAAATAAATACATGTGAACCAATTTGAGATGTTGATAAGTTGACACTTCTTTCTTTGGTTTGAAGGAAATTTTGTCTTGATTTCCCTTTTGACAAGGATTACACACTTTATCATTTGGAAACTCATGTTTGGGTAGATCTTTGAATAAGATTTTTCTAGTAATCTTTATAAGGGAGTGAATATTATAGGGTCATAGTCTCCTATTCCAAATCCAAGACTATTTGTGAAATACACTTAAACATGAATCATTTTGAGAAACTAAAGACTCTAAGTTAACAGAGTATATATTTTCATTTCTCAATGAAGAAAACACTAATTAATTTTTAGAATTAAAAACATTGCAAGAATAATTTTCAAATTTTACATAAAATCCATCATCACATATTTGTGAAATACTTAGCAAGTTATATTTAAATTCATCAAAAAAAGTAATTTGGAAATTAAAACTGAGTTAGAGTTACTGATTTTTCCAAGGCCAATGATATTTCCTTTGGGATTGTCACCAAAGGTGACATGTCCACCATCAATTTTTATTAAGTTCTTGAATCATAAATAGTCACTTGTCATGTTTCTTGAACACTCACTTTCCAAGTACCATAAACTTTTATAGGAGCTCTTTAAGAAATTTTCCAAAAAAATGGTCAAATAAAAACAGACTTTGGTACCCATATTTTTTTAGGTCCAGTAATATTAGTGACTAGTGCTTCAGGAACCCACATCTACCTCATAGGTTTCCTATAATCATTATGAAAAGTGCTTGAAAATATACTCTATTTCATCCAAAAAATCTTGAAACAGTAGAGAGTGTATCATAATTTGAACTAGCTAAATGTTTTCCAGAACTAAGAGTAAATTTGTATGTCCTAGATTTAGAATCAAAATTGGTTTTTCCAAAATTTATTTTACCGGGTTGATAGCCAATAACAGTAGTATATTTAGGAGAAATCTGTTTGCCTAGAATTTTTACCAAATTATATTTACCATTAGTAAACCATTCAAGGTCCTTTTTCAATTTCCCATTAGATATCTTTAGTTCATTGTTTTCTTTGAGTAATTGAACATTTTTCTCTCTTTCTATAGTAAGTTTAGATTTAATAGTTAAGGTAATAAAATATTGTTTCCTTAAAGACTTATATTTATTTTTTATTTCATTACATGTCTCTTAAAGCATATTACAGTACTCAAAAATTTATTCTTTAAACATATTCTCAAAATCACTTTCATCTCTTGAATAATAGTAATTGTGTACAAGAGATTCCAGTGTTACCTCATATGTGTTTGTCATAAAACACATATTGGTTTTGTTAGCCTGTTCATCATGTTATGATTCTAAGTCACGTGAACTATCCTCAGAAGCACTCCACATTACTTTCATTAACTTTTTATACTTTCTATCTTTGTACTCATATTTCTTTTTGTACTTGATATTGGGAAAGTCATCCTTTACATGTCCCCTTCACTTAAGTTCATAGCATAATAAACCATAAGACTTTTCATTTCTTTTTCAATCTTTCTTCCATCTTCCCTTTTGATCATATATTCCTTTGAAGTTAGTCTTTTTGAAAAATGTCTTCTTATTATAAAATCTCTTAAACCTTCAGGATAATTTAGCCATATCCTCATCACTATTAGGTGATAATTGTACACTACTATAAATTTCTATAGATACTTCCAATATCCCTTTTTCTTTGAGTTTAGAGGTGGCGGTCTTAAATGAAACAGATTTTCTTTTGGTTTAATCCTCTGCTTCCTTGTGGACTTTTAACTCCTCTTCGTACATCATTAGTTTCCCAATGAGTTATTTTACAGGTAACTTGATGATGTCTCATGACTTTATAATATAAATAGAGTTTCTTATCCATTTATCAAGTAGTAATCTTATAATCCTCGTGATTTTTTCTTTGGAAGTAACTTCTCTTCCAAGAGAAATCATTATGTTGATATTTTTGTTAAACTTGAGATACATGCTAGAAATAGGCTCATCAGGTTTCATTTTAAAGTTATCATATTTAATAGTGTAAGTATTAAGTCTCATTTCTTTCACACTAGAAGAACCTTCATGTAAAATAGAAAAAGTATCCTAAATTTTATGGGCATATTTACATGCAGAAATTTTGTTAAATTCCTCATCTCCTAAAGAGAAATATAAAGAATTCATGGGTTTGTAATTGTTATTGTAGGTAGTCTTGGTTGGGTCATCCTAAGTGACTCAATCAGTAGTAGTAATCTTATAATAATCTATAATTGAAGACCAAATTTCAAAAACCATACTTTCTAAATGCATTTTCATTTTAATTTTCCATTGGGCATAATTGGTTACATTAAAGAATTGTGATCTATTTGTTGCATCACCTTAATGTCTATTATCCATTATAAAGAAATACTTTGAAAGAGATAGAAATTTAGAATTAACAGAAATTTGTATATCTTTAGAGTACAACTAAAATCACAGTTGAATAGTTTCAAAAATAGTGTCTTAACAGGAATAACAAACTCATTTGATACCAAATGTTGGTCGGAGTATAGTACTCAATAGAGGGTGAATTGAGTATCTATAAAAATTTATATTTGAAAAGTTTTCTTAAAAGGTTCCCTAATAAAAAATAATATAGCTTTGTTAATCAAGGTAATACAATTATGAAATATTGACTATTCAAATAACTTCTCAGAAGATTGATTAATTCTCAGTAATCTCAATATCAGTTATTGATATTAATTTTGAAGTTATTATAATAAGTAAAATAAATTATAACTTCTATCCCATATTAACTGTCAAAGTAAATCTAGTGATTTCTAAATTATAAAGAAAAATAGAGACAACTAAAATAAACAACACAGTGGATATAAAACAAGTGGTTCAGTCTCAAGACAAGAAATAATCTACTCTACTTAGTGATCACCTTCTACCAAGTAGTTTATATTAATAAACTTGGTCCACACCCTAGATCAGGGTAAACAATAGTGCATAGGACTATCCAGGTCACACAACCTCTTCCACAGTTCTTTGTGGGTATAAACTACCATACCACATAGAGACCTCTTCCACACTTATTCGTGGGAGTAAACAAGTGTAAAAAGACATGAGAGGAAGGATATCTTGTATCCTTCAGTTTAGTGCAGGAGACAGTGTGTATTTTAATACAGACACACACACAATTTTCAAAAGCTAAAAATAATACACAATAGAGAAAAGATGGTGAGATAAGGCTAGAAGTGCTCTGAGTGTTATTCTATGTAGCTCTAGACTTCTAGGATAAAGCAGATACAAGTATCAACTCCTCTTGTGAGAAGCATAGTATCGCAAGTCTAGTGCTCTGGTTTCCAGTTAGAGCGGCCTTGTGTTATTTGTGGAGTTTTTATTGTGAAAATATTCATAAATATGATCTATGGTATCCCATACTTTTGATTTTTGAATGCTTCTTGTGTTCTTGATATGTATCTTGTTGCATGTTTTAGTTATTTTCTCAAGAATTCTCACACTTCTACTGCTCTACCACTGCACACCATGCCTTGTTTGAGGGCCACACTTTTATTTTTTATTCTTGGAGTGCATGTGTTAGAGCCGACATGATGTATGTATTCTGCACCTTGTACCAAATATTTTCAAGTGACACGACTACAAAGAAATAATAATTATGTTAGTGCATTTAAAATACTCAAATATGATCCTTATAAATTAAATTGAAAATGACAAAACAGATTAAAGAACAGTGTCACAGTCTATTTGGAAACGGTGTCACTTGGAAACAGTGTCACCAAGAAGTGGTGTCTTCTTCTATACCTTTGAGCTGTAAGACATTTATGATGGCATATTTGTATACAGATTAGGAACTAGTAGCATAGATGCGGTGTTAGGATCACGATGTCTAGTCCTTTTCCAAACATCGAATGGTGTCTTAGTAGGGAACTGGTGTCAAAGAATTCAACAGATTTGAAACTGGTTACGGTGTATGGGTCACAGTGTCTGGTCACGATGTCTAGTCACTGTGTCTAGTCATAGTTTTTGGGTCATCGTGTTTGGTTATGGTGTCTAGTCATGGTTTCTGGGTCACAATGTCTAGTCATGGTGTCTGGTCACAGTGTTTGGGTCCTTTTCTAGAAAACAAAAACTGGTGGAAGACTCGCAGTTTCTCAGACTTATCCAAATATCTGTATATAGACTTAAGCAGTAATATTTATAGAATGAATTAGACATAATCATTCATAAAGTAAATTCATTATAAAACAAATTAAATATAGTTTACAAAAATCAGATAGGATTTATAGGAATCAAGATTGTGAGAAAAAAAAATTAAATCATAAAGAAAACAACTATATTTACACATGACTGGAAACATATTAAATAGGATTAACAATATTTACAGGATTTATAGGATTTTTTATTATTAAAACATGATTAAAATATGAGGATTTCAATAATCTACCTCTTTTGATGATCACAAATCATATGAGTAAGATATCGATTCTTGGTGTATGTTTCTCTTAGTGTATGTGTCTCTCTCCCTTTTTGTATTATCAAAAGAAGTACAAAAGTAAATAAGAGAATAGACAATAACATGTCACAGTACATTAGATGGAGAAATATGTGTCATTAAAAACAGCAGGCAACAAAAATACAAAAAATATCCCTATCAAAAGATAGTGTTCATTTTTCTTCATCACTGGTTGTCTTCTCTTTTACCTTGGCAGCAACATCAAGAGAAGCCACAAGAACAGATGTAGAAGTTGAAAAGGGAGTGAACCAACTACCAGAGAAGGAAGAGGTATTCCTTCAAAAATAGAAGGTTCCAAGGTAGGTTTGGTGGACGACCGAGCCAATTTTTGGTCAAGGATAACAGGTATGATCTGACTCAGAGCCTGAGATACAGACATAGTGGTAGAGGCAAAGGCAGTGAATGAGGAAGGAGGCATACCAGGCCACAAAGGTGCAGCTACAGGAGCCATAGTAGAAGTACACTGCACATAAAGATAAGGCCTCAATAACTTGATGAAGTCAGCAAAAATCTCACCACCATACCGCATCGATTTCTCAAATTCATCTTTGTTCTCCATGAAATTTTTCAACAAAGGAGTGAAATCTTTCAACTTTTGAACTTGAGTTTTGAAATCTTGATTAATAGGAGAGATTTTCAGATTGTCTACAAGGTACTTGAATTTTTTTTCATATCATGCTTAGAGTAAATCTTATTGAAGTATAAATACACCATTATAGTAATTTCTTCCTGAGAATCGTTGGAAATATTGGAATGAATTATTACCAAATCAAGAACTCTTCTACTATTCTTGAAAACCACAGATATAGAATCTTTATCATATCCACTTTGCACTGATTGAATTTCTTCCTTAATAACTATTCAGAGTATATCACTGGAAAAGGAGAGTTGAGATGATTTTCTATAGGTACTATAACCTGTAACTGCTAAAGTAAAGGACTTTAGTTGATTCAGAACTTTTTTTATACATCCTTTATACTCACTAGTCAATTTGTTGAGACTAATAACAAGCTCATGCATTTCATGAACTATTTTCTTATTTCTTTAAGACACCTTGTTAGATAAAGAAGTTAGGTTAGGTTGAATTAGATAGACAACTTCCTATTGAATCTGACCACTAACATCCTTAACAGAATTAGCAATAGGATATGGTCTTGATTTCAACACTCTTTCCATATCTTCACCCATAGCTCTGAGAGACTTCACTTCATCACTCAGTTGTTTGTTCTCAATTCTGACCTCTTGAATTTCATGAAGCATTTTTGGATGAATATTCCATATAATCTTTTATAATAGCAGGGAAACATCTCTTTCAATCAAGTTTGTCACAGGAGTAGGATGAGTGTTCGTGATATTTTCATCTCTATCCAATAAAGTAGTTCCAAATTATTTCGAATCATCCTTAATCACTAAGGTATAAGCTTCATGTGAAGTTTTAGGAACTGGATTTGACATAAGATCAGGTTCCTTTTCAGGTATAACTTTAAGAGTAGAGACTGATTTCAATTGAAACACGGTAGATAGATCAATACCTTTAACTGAGGCTTCTTGGGAATCATTCACATCAAATTAGCTGGGGAATTTATACCATGTATCCACAATTCTTTGATCAAATGGATTAGGAATTTCAACACTTTCCATATTAGGGTGTTTCTCCCCTTCAACAAGTGTATCTCTCACAGGACTAATAGATTTAGTTCTTTGATCTATTTCCCAAATTTAATCCCTAATAGATTAACCCATGTATTTTCTAGATAACTGAAAGGCTTGCTCCATTATTTCCTTAGTAGATGGGATAATCTCATGAACAGCTTGTTCCTCTAAGTGTCACTCAAAATAATCTTCTTTCTCAATAGAAATATATTCTTCTGGATTCTCTTCTAGAATAGTATTTTCCTTTACATTAACAATAGAATATTCTTTATAAGAAGGTTCTTCTTCCAAAACAATAGTTCTTTTAAGAACAGGTACTTCCTTATCAACTATGACTTGAGGAATAGGTCTAGTGTCATCCGTATCCAGGACAGTTTCCCCTATAGGTGCAAAAATTTCCTCATCTTCTTATTCAACATTATAGTAAACAATTTCATCTGGTTTCAAACCAGGATCAGAGATGTTCTTAGGTATTGAATAATTCTCAATTGGGATGAACTTTTCATAAACCCTGTCATTATCCTCCACTAATTCCTTTCTCCATATATTCCAACTTATTTTCATCCTTCTGACTGTAACCTTTGAGGTAGAAAATTCATAGTCCTTAATGAATTCTTCATTTGGTCCAACCAACCCTTTAGCATAAACCATAGAAGAGATTAACCTTGAGTAGAATAAGGAGGTTTTCTTTGAGGTTGTCTTTATCAACTCACACATATGAATTATAACATACTTGCATACGTTAATATTGTGTCCATTCTTCATAAGATGTATCAAAAATATACCTTGATACTTGAGTGTAGAAAAATATCCTTTTCTTAGACTAATGAAATTCTAAAAAAACTTAAACAATAATCTGGTTTCACTATCTATCTCAACAACAATAGCTCTTCTCTTTTTTTTATTTCCAGTCAAGCTTCCCGAGGCTTCTTCTAAAACAAATATCTCACTTAGAGGAGGAGGAACTCTCTGGTAGTCCTCACAAATTCCCTCATGAGGTATCCTTAGAAAATCATCCCATAACCTTGAAGAAAAGGTACATATTTTTCCATTGATCTAGCTTCTTACAACAAAACCATCTTCTGTATCAAATGATAATTGAACAAACTGATAAAACTAAGAAACTAGCTTTGGGTAAATCGGCCTTGTCTCCTTTGTGAACCAATCCAACCATCCCAACTCCTTAAATACTTTCAACACTAGAGAATTACTTGACAGTAGCCACTTAGGGTAGATTTCCTTTTCTGGTACCACTATTCTGTCAACAAGTTTTGGATTCATAGGACCATCGGGTGTTATATTCGGTACTCTTTTCATTTTCTTCTGATATATGTGCTTCTCATGAGCTGAAGAAGATGGGAACTTCATCCTGGTCATTCAACGAAGGTTCGATAGAGAAAGAACAGAAGGGTTAAAGGAGGGCTTATGGTTTGAGAGAAGAGATCTCGAGTGAAGAAATTAGTGAAACTTATTTCATTTTTATCAATTAGGGATATCGAGCATCGCAAATTCAAAAGCGCGGGAAAGAAAAAGAATAAAATAAATAATTATAATGATATGGGTTATAATATGTAAATAAAATGAAAAAGTGACTTTACGGTGAGACCAGAACAGACTTTCATGGTGAGACCGTAATAGGTTTTCATGGTGAGACTGTAACAGGTTTTCATGGTGAGACCATAATAGGTTTTCATGGTGAGACCATAACAGGTTTTCACAGTGTCATTTTTACTATGTGACTTTAAATTGGTGTGACCTTATTGTTTGAAATAGTATGTGCAAAATGGTAACCAAGAGATAGTAACTGTGAGACTATAAACAAGAGACAACAACTTTTAAGACAGTAAACTATAGAACTGTAAGAGTTAGAGAGTAATCTTAAGACAGTGACTTGTGAAACCGTAAACTGTAAAATAATAAGTTGTGAAATAGTACACTTACTAATTAAGATTTAGAATTCCCAATTCATGTATGATGTAATCTATTCTTTCATAATTTAATGGTTTGGTGAATATATCAGCGAGCTGATATTCAGTTCCAATGAATTCCAAAGTGATATCACCTTTTTTATAATGGTCTCTAAAAAAGTGATGGCTTACATCAATATGTTTTGTCCTAGAGTGTGAAATAAGATTTTTTTGATTTATTAATATCACTTGTATTGTCACAATTTATTGGTAAATGCCTGAATTGATATCCATAATATAGTAATGTGTGTTTCATCCACAAAATTTGTGCACAACAACTAAGAGCAGCTATGTACTCAACTTTGGTAGTAGATAATGCAACAGAGTTTTGTTTCCTACTACACCATGATACTAGTGACTTTCCAAAAAAGTGGAATGTTCCAAAGGTGGTCTTTTTATCTAACTTACAACCACCAAAATTAGCATCAAAGTAGCTATGTAACTCAAATTATTTTCCTATGGGATAGAACAGCCCTACATTGGGTGTATACTTGAGGTATTTGAAAATTCTCTTAATAGTATTTAAATGAGATTCCTTAGGGTTTTCTTGAAAATGATCACACATAAATACACTAAAAATAATTTCAGTTCGGATAGCAATTAAGTATATTAGTCTTCCAATCATTCCTCAGTAAGTGGTTTGGTCAACAGATTTTCCATCTTCATCAAGATCCAACATAAAAGTAGTACTCGTTGGAGTGTCACTACATTTAGTGCTATCTAAGCCAAAACATTTTAGAAGATATATAGTATATTTTTTAAAATTTAAAATAATACCATCATTATTTTGAAATATTTGAAATCCAAGAAAGAATTTTAATTCACCCATTAAACTCATTTCAAATCTGTTTTGCATCATTTTAGAAAATTCAATGCATAAATAGTTTTTTGATGATCCAAAGATAATATCATCTACATAAATTTGAACTACTAAAACATCATTGGAAATTAATTTTATAAAAATGGTAGGATTAGTTATTCCTTTTGTAAAACCTTTAGAAATAAGAAAAATACTTAATCTATCATACCAAGCTCTTGGATCTTATTTTAAACCATATAAAGCTTTTGATAATTTAAAAAAATTATTTGGAAACAGAATATTTGTAAAACCAAGGGTTTTCTCAACAAATACTTCCTCGGCTATATACCCATTTAGGAATGCACTCTTAACATCCATTTAATATAGTTTGAAATTCTAATGTGCAGCATAAGCAAGTAGGATTTTGATGGCTTCAAGTATAGATACCAATGCAAAGGTCTCTTCATAGTCAATACCATCTTCTGGACTATATCCTTATGCAACCGATCTATCCTTGTTTCTAACTATGTTAGGAGCTTCATCAACCATATTTATAAACACCCATTTAGTGCCTATGGTAAATTTTTCTTCGGTTATATCAATAAGTTTCCAAACTTTGTGCCTTTCAAACTGATTAATTTCTTCTTGCATAGCCATCACCCAAAATTCATCATTGATGGAATCATTAATGTTTTTAGGTTGAAGTTATGGCAAGAAAACTTGATGTTGAAATATATTTATAATAGGATATCTAGTTTGAGTTCCTTTATCTAAATATACTACAAAAACATCTAAAGGATGGTTCTTAATGGTTCTAATAGTTCTATAAAAAGGACTAGTGATTTCATGTTCTTTAACAGGTTCGGGTTCATTATGACTTGAATCTGAAGAATTTCTAGAACTAGAAGTTTTTACAGATTCCTTTATAGGATGGTTAGAGGATTTTGAATTGATGTCCATATTTGACACATCATCTTCCAAGTTCTCTAGAGTGGTCTTAGGCTCATGTGGATCTATCTTATCAATCTTGACATGGACAGATTCTTCCACACATTTAGTTCTTTTGTAAAAAAATATGTTGGACTTACTAGATATTTAATATCCTAGAAATATTCCTTCATCACTCATGGATGCAAATTTTTCAAGATTTTCCTTAGTATTAAGTATATAGACTTTGCAAACAAAAACATTGAAGTATCTTACATTGGGTTTTCTATAGTTCCAAAACTCATATGGATTTCTTTTAAGAATAAGTCTAATAAACACTCTATTAATAATATAGAATGTTGTATTTATAGCTTCATCCCAAAAATAAATAGGTAAGTCATATTGACTAATCATGGTTCTAGAAATCTCTTTCAAGGTTCTATTTCTTCTTTCTACAACTCAATTTTGTTGAGGTGTTCTAAGGGTAGATAATTTATGACTATAGCCATTTAGTGAACAAAAGGATTCAAACTCTTGATTTTCAAACTCACAGTTATGATCAATTTTTAAGGATTTAATTCTAATTCCACTAATATTTTCTATAGTTTTAGCATATTTGCTGAAATGAGAGAAGGCTTCACTTTTGTGAGCCAAAAATAAATTCCAAGTATATCAAGAAAATTCATCTACAAGAACATAAACATAGTGCTTCCCATTTAAACTAGAAAGTCTAGATGGTCCAAACAAATCCATGTGAACCAATTTGAGAGGTTGATAAGTTGAAACTTCTTTCTTTGGTTTGAAGTAAATTTTGTGTTGCTTTCCCTTTTATCAAGGATTACACACTTTATCATTTGGAACCTCAAGTTTGGGTAGATCTTTGACTAAGATTTTTCAAGTTAGCTTTCTAAGGGAGTGAATATTACATTTTCCTAGTTTATTATGCCAAATACCAGACTCTTTGTGAAATACACTTAAACATGAACCATTTTGAGAAACTAAAGACTCTAAGTTAACAGAGTATACATTTTCATTTCTCAATGCAGAAAACACTAATTAATTTTTAGAAATAAAAACAGTACAAGCCTCATTTTCAAATTTAAAATGAAATACATTATCACATAGTTGTGAAATAATAAGCAGATTATATTTCAATCTATCAACAAAAAGTACTTTGGAATGTAAAATTGAGTTAGAGTTACCGATTTGGCTAAGGCCAATGGTTTTTCCTTTGAAATTGTCACCAAATGTGACATGTCCACCATCAATTTTTATTAAGTTCTTGAAGCATGAATAGTCCCATATCAAGTGTATTGAACACCCACTATCCAAGTACCATAATATTTCATCAGATCTCTTTAAGTAATTTTCCTACAAAATAGTCAAATAAAAATAGACTTTGGTACCCATATTTGTTTGGGCCCAGTAATATTAGTGACTAGTGATTTAGGAAATCACATCTGCCTCATAGGTTTCCTATAAGCATTGTGTAAAGTGCTTGAAAAATAAACTCTATTTGTTCTAGAAAATCTTGAAACGGTAGAGAGTGTATCATAATTTGAACTAGCTAAATTTTTTCTAGAACTAGGAGTAAAATAGTATGTCCTAGACTTAGAAACAAAATTGTTTTTTCCAAAATTTCTTTTACTAGGTAGATATCCAATACCAATAGTATATTTAGGATCAATCTGTTTACCTAGAATTTGTACCAAAGTATATTTACCATTTGTAAACCTTTCATGGTCCTTTTTCAATTGATCATTAGATAGCTTTATTTCATTGTTTTCTTTGAGTAATTGAACTTTTTCTCTCTTTCTATATTAAGTTCAGATTTAACAGTTGAGGTAAGAGCATACTGTTTCTTTAAAGACTTGTATTTATCTTTTAGTTCATTACATGTCTCTTCAAGCGTATTACAGTACTCAAACATTTCTTATTTAGAAATATTTTCATAATCAATTTCATCTCCTAAATAATTGGAATTGTGTACAGTAGATTCCAGTGTTACCTCAGATGTTTTTTTTCATAAAACACATATTGTCTTTGTTAGCCTATTCATCGTGTGAAGATTTTGAGTCACTTGAACTGTCCTCCGAAGCATTCCACATTTCTTTCATTTCCTTTTTATAATTTCTATCTTTGTGCTCATATTTATTTTTGTACTTGAGATTGGGACAGTCAGCCTTTACATGTCCCTTTAGCTTACATTCATAACATAATATCTCATCAGACTTGTCACTTATTTTCTAATATTTATTCCATCTTCCCTTTTAATAATATCTTCCTTTGAATTTATGATTTCTGAAAATTTTCTTCTTCTTGTAAAATCTCTTAAACCTTCTCGCTAATTGAGCCATATTCTCATCATTGTCAGGTTATTATTGTTCACTACTGTAACTTTCTACAGATACTTCCAATTTCCCTTTTTCTTTGTGTTTAGAGATGGTGGTCTTAAATGCAACAGATCTTCTTTTGGTTTCATCATCCTCTTCCATTTTTAGTTTCAACTCCTCTTCATACATCATTAGTTTTCCAATGAGTTATTTTACAGGTAACTTTCTGATGTCACAATACTCTCTAATAGAGACAGAGGTTCCTCTCCATCTATCAGGTAGGCATCTAAGAATCCTCACGAATTTTTATTTAGTAGTAACTTCTCTTCTAAGAGAAATCATTATGTTGAAACTTTCATTAAACCTGAGATAAATGTCATAAATAGTCTCATCAAGTTTCATTTTAAAGTTATCATATTTAATAGTATAAGTATTAAGTCTAATTTCTTTCATACTAGAAGTTACTTTATGTAAAACAGACAATGTATCCCAAATTTCATGGATAGTTTTACATAAAGAAATTATATTAAATTCATCATCTCCTAAAGAGAAATATAGAGCATTCATGGCTTTGTAATTGTTATTATAGGTAGTCTTGTTTGGTTCATCCCAAGTGATTCTATCAGTGGAAGTAATCTTATACTCATCTATAATTTAAGACCAAATTTCAAAACCCATACTTTCTAAATACATTTTTATTTTAATTTTTCATTGGGAATAATTGGTTTCATTAAATAATGGTGGTCTGTTTGTTGCAGCACCTTTCAGTCTATTATCTATAATAAAGAAATACTTTGAAAGAGCTATAAATTTATACTAACTGAATGGCCTAATGGCCTTCTTTTTTATTGATTTTCTGGTAACCCAACTTTCAAGGGATGAGGGGGAACCCTTACAAGTCTCGTAGGCTTAGGTATTACATTTCTTGTAGGCTTTGAGACATTATAGGACCTGTATGTTTTGAGGAAATCAAACATAATATGACTACTTGAAATAGTTCCTCCCCCGCATATGCATCATGATCAGCTCTCCACCTTTGCATGAATGTTTGGTTATCATGTCCATGTGAAGAGGTGCACAGGAGTGGTACCAATGGCAAATTCTATACCCTCTCATTCTTTCTAATTCTGTATAGCCCTTCTCTGGTGAATGTTCCCTTCTCTTTCCTCCTCTGAAGCGGTTCCTTATAGAATCTATTTGTGCAACTACAAATCAGGTGGCCCTGAAGGCCTTGAGGTGGCCCAAAATCCTTACTGAATCGAAGGCCTAGGTGTCCTGAAGGCCTTAAGGAATCCAAGCCCAAACTGGTGGTCCAAGGTGAATAGTTATGGTTGTTACAGTACCGAATAATACCTACTATAGTAACTACTGCAGTACTGCTACAGTACTACTACAGTACCTAAAATTATGCATCTGCCTGGTTTTGAACCTTGGTCTCATGGATGCACTTAGAGAGACCTCAACAAATGGGCTGAGGCTCATGTGAAACTATAAATTTATAATTAATATAAATTTACGGATCTTTAAAGTACAACTAAAATCATAGTTTAATAGTTTAAAAAACAGAGTCTTAACATGAATAAAAATATCATTTGATACCAAATGTTGGTCAGAGTAGAGTAATCAAAGGGGGGGGGGTAAATTTAGTATCTATAAAAATTCTTTTTGAAAAGTTTTCTTAAAATCTTCCCCGATAAAAATAAATACATCCTAGTTAATCAAGGTAATATGGTTATAAAAGTTTAACAGTTCAAATAACTTCTCAGAATATTTATTAATTATAGTTAATCTCAATATAAATTATTGATATTACTATTTAAGCTATTCTAATAAGGAAAATCAATTATAACTTCGGTCTAAGATTAACTATCAAAGTAAATCTAGTGATTTATGAACTATACTGTAAAACAGATACCACTAAAATAAACAACACAGCGGATATAAAACATGTGGTTCAGTATCAAGACGAGCTTAATCCACTTCACTTGGTGATCACCTTCCATCTAACAGTTTATATTAATAAACTTGATCCACACCCTGGATTGGGGTAAACAACAGTGCATACGACTGTCCATGTCACACGACCTCTTCCACAGTTCTTCATGGGTATAAACTACCAGGTCCCATAGGGACCTCTTCCACACTTATCTGTGGGAGTAAACAAGTGTAAAAAGATACGAAAGGAATGATATCTTGTATCCTTCAGTTTAGTGTAGGAGAAAGTGTGTGTTTTAATACAGACACACACACACTGCTCGAAAGCTAAAAACAATACACAACATATCAAAGATGATGGGATAAGGTTATAATTTCTCTGAGTGTTACTATATGCATCTATAGACTTCTAAGATGAAGAAGATGCAATTATCGACTCCTCTTGTGAGAAATAGAGTGTCACAAGTTTGGTGCTCAGGTTTCCAGTTAGATCAGGCTCATGTTCTTCATGGAGTTTGTATTGTGAAAATGTTCTAAACTCTAATCTATGGTATCCCTTATTTTTGATTCATGAATGCTTCGAGTGTTCTTCAGATGTATCTTGTTGCATGTGTTAGTTCTTTTCTCAAGAATGCTCATGCGTCTGTTACTCTACCACTGCACACCATGCATTGTTTAAGGTCTACGCTTTTCTTTTTTTTCTTGGAGTGCATGTGATGGAGCGGATAGGATGAATGTATTCTGCACCTCATACCTCATACTATCAAGTGACATGTCTACAAAGAAATATTAATTATGTTAGTGCATTTAAAAGACTCAAATATGACTGTTAGAAATTAAATTAAAAATGACAAAATTTGTTAAAGAACAATGTCATAGTCTATTTGAAAATGGTGTCACTTAGAAATGGTGTCACCACAAAACTGTATCTTGTTCTTTTCCTTTGAGCGGTGAGACAGTTATGATGGCATAGTTTTACAGATATTAGGAACCAGTATCACAGATTCGGTGTTAGTATCATGGTGTCTGGTCCTTTGCCAAACTTCGAACGGTGTCTTGGTAAGGAACCGGTGTCACATACTTCAACAGATCTGAAACTGGTTATGATGTTTGGGTCACAGTGTCTGGGTCATAGTTTCTGGTCATAGTGTCTAGTCACGGTGTCTGGTCACGGTGTCTGGGTCATGGTGTCTAGTCACGGTTTCTATTCATGGTGTGTGGGTCACAGTGTCTGGTCATGGTGTTTGGGTCCGTTTCCAGAAAACCAGAACCGGTGGCAAAGTCACGGTTTCTTAGACTTAGCCAAATATTTGTATATATAATTAAGAAGTAATATTCACTTAATGAATTAGACTTAATCATTCATAAAATAAATTCATTATAAAACAAATTTAATATAGTTTACAAAAATCAGTCATGATTTATAGGAATCAAGATCGTGACAAAATTTATTTAAAGCATAAAGAAACTAACCATCTTTACACATGACTGGAAACAGATTAAATAGGGTTAAAAAGATTTACAGGATATATATGATTTTTGATCATTAAAACATGATTAAAATAGGAGGGGTCTAATAGAAGCATTTCATTCTCAGTTTATTTATTAAATGGAATGTTTGTTCAGTTATTTACCTTTCCATATTGTTTACGCACTCCCTCTCATTTTAGTTGTTACAAGGAATGTGTGTTCAGTTATTTATCTTTACATATTTATTATTCACACTTATTCATTATTTTTTTCATTGAACTTAACCCTTACTAATAATTTGATCTCACCCTTATTTTATTTCCTTTCCCCAGTAATCTAATAAGTGTATATAGAAATATATTCAAGGATAATCTAAGTGGGGATGAAGTTTTTATCAAAAAAATTATGTTATAATTAGTGTATTAATTTTTAATACAAGAATCATGTATGTAAATAGTTTAATAATACTACTAAACTCTTCAGTGCTTTAGAATTTGATTCCTGGTAATCATTTCAATGAAATGGTAGTATACATCACCTTAGAGCTTACTGAGTTTGGGGTGCTACACTAATATTATATAAATTTATAGTTCTAAAAATTTATTTTCAAATTGAAAATGATATTTTCCTCAAGAATACTTCAATGGTATTTTTATGATTTTACTATTCATTAATGAAAACAACCTTTATTTCACTTATTCCCCATTGGTGATATGTTGTAATGATACCATCCTTATTATTTATCTAGATGTTTTATGATCGGTTTGATTGAGGGTGTACTATTTTAATACCATTCACCATATTTCTCTATATGGTTTATGATTATGTTTATTGATTGGGGAAAATATTAAAATTTCATATTTAGTGTTTCAATAGGAATGTTTATGTTTATATTTTTCACCCATTTCATATAAGGAATTCATTAGGCTTCATAATTGATGTATGGGGCCTGCTATAGCCCCTCGAGGCATAAGTGGGTCTCATGATACAAACTATCTTGTGTTTTTGGCCAAGGCCTTACCCATTAATATAATATTTCTTAGAACGAGGCCTTGATTCTATGGTTATGATTTCTACCATTATAATTTTTTTTATTATGAGATTATTTATTAATGTTCCATGTTATTATTTGATTGGTTAAAATATACATGGTTAAGTATCAAGATATTATAATTATTTATATAGAATTATTTTATCATTATTTATTCCTACCATATTATTCAAAAGTTATTATTTAAATGGCATGTTTTTTAGTTATTTACCTTTCCATATAGATTATTCATGTTATTAATGATAGATTACATTGTATTCATACCCTTATTTAGCATATGATCTCACCCCTTTATTATGTTTTATTTTCACCAAGATACCAGGATGTGTTTTTAGATTGATATTCTAGGATATACTAAGGGGAATAATGGTGTTCTCAAAGAAAATACTATGTTTTATTTTATATTTCCTATTATAATATAAGATTCAAGTATGTATCTAGTTTAACAAGACTACTAAACTATTTGGTCATTTGAGATGTGATTACATTTATCTTATAATAATGTAATAAAGTAACCACCAACTCTAGGATACTAGGGTTGGGGTATTTAAAAAAAGTGGTGTAACAATGATTTTAATCATTGAAGGACAAAAAATAATATTAATTTCAATCCTTTCCCTAAGTTTGGATTTAAAAATCCCTTAAAGAATATGTTTATAAGGACTTGTCATGCATTTCTTATGCTCTTATGTTTTTAGGGATTATTCTATTTTTGGATGGAAGGGTTGGGTGTCCTTATAAAGGATAGGGAAACTAGGTGACTAAATAATCATCAGTAGCCATATTGGGGGATTAGTTCTATTGAAAATGGTATGTAGTTTGGGTACAAGATGATCTGGGTGAAGGGTGTGGAATATCTAGACTGGGTACAAATCATAACACCTTTGAATAGAGAATAGAGTAGGGCACCAGTGAGTAGGTCATGGATTAGGGTGTGGTGTAGTAACACCCTATTATTCTTTGTAATTTTAAAAGTCTCACAATTATTCTATGAACATCATAGATTTTTTCCTCAATAAAATTCAACTGCCAAAAATAATTTAAATCTAAAATTTTATGTTTAGATATTAAGATTATGTTATTATAAAATATATTTTTTGGATTTTGTGTCTTGTTTATTATTTTATTATTTTATATATATTTATTTAAATATATGTTTTGATAAGGGAAACTTTAAAATCATTATTTAATTTTTATAATATGGAATTAGTTGTGATAGTCCAATATATTTTTATTTTGATATGATAAATAATATTATTTTTTTATTATTATGTATATTAATTATTAAATAATGAGATTAAAAAATTGATATGAAATGAGGGTAAACCCAAATTCATCACCCCATTCATTCATGGCTACAAAGAGGAAGATGAGATATTTCTACCCTCTTAAATATTTGTGCTTCCATGGGGGTTCTCCATTATTTTCAAGTAAGTATTTCTCTCTCATTTTCTTTCTACTTATTCCTCTTTAATTACTTCTATTATATACACTTGTAATTTGGGTTTCTTGTATTTTGGGTGTTAATCCTTGTTTAAGTGAAACACCTAAGACCCATGGGCCCTTTATTTATTAAACCATTATTTATTAATTTTTTAATTCATGTTTTTGATGATATAAATTCAATTCATGATAAATATAAATATATATTGATGATTATGTAAATGTCTTTTCTTTTTTGACATTTAAAATTAGGGAATGTTCTTTAATAAGATATAAATTCTTCATTTTATAAATGATACATTCAATATTTTTGTAAAAAATGTAAATTTAGTTTTATAGTCGATCAACTAAAAATATTTTTATGAATGATGTGTTATGAATTGTAAATATTTTTAAAAATTTTTATACAATATTTTTATGTATAAGGAGGTGTTTGTCTTGTTCAAAAAAACTAATTAAATAGATTATATTTACTTAACAACTTTTTTTATTTTCATTATGTAACATACTATCTTTATTGGAAAGGGGATAATTTATTAACTTTTTTATGGATTTTAGTTTTGAATTACCTAAATCCATTTGATTATGAAAAAAATACATAAGAATACCATGGATACTTAATAGAGTTTATAGGATAATTACTTATTTCAGGTTATGATTCCACTCTGGCTAACCCCCCCCCCCCCCCCCCATTTATGATGCATCTATTACTAGGATGAACTATTTATTATGCCACTATGACTAGGTCATTTACAGACTCGTCTCTAGTATAGTATGCCACTTTGGGTAGTAATTATTCTTTATAGTGTATGATTCCACTCTAATTAGCAACATGTGCATAGTTAGATAGGGTTATGAACATGGATTTGTATATGGATATGGATATGAAATTGACATGGATATAGATTTGGATTGGATTAGTAAAAGGATCGTAGTTTCCCCTACCATATTTCTGTAGGTAGTTTCCCATGATTTTTGACACCATCAAGATTATAACAAAAAAAACTTATTATTTTAATTACATAATTATATATTATTTTTTAAATTGTTTATATAGTTTACTTTTTAAAGGAAGGTATAAATTATCTTTTACATGCTACTTGATTTTTCATAAAAGATAAAAATAGTATTTTGATACTTATAGTTAAAAATATCATAGAATGGTTTTTTCTTTAAAGTTAATACATAGAAAATGTGGTTAAATACTACTTGGAATTATTTCCCACACCCTATATATACACTTTGTGTTCATTTAGGATCGTTAAATTTTGGTTTACATAAAGTTAAAGTATATTATTGATATAGAGTAAATTTATTAGATTTATTGGGGGATAGAAGAGGTGACAAGTTGAGGGATCTCTCTTTTAGGATTTGGTTAAATTTGATTTTTATTTCTATTGGGTTTTTCTCCTTTTCATTGACATGTATCTAACTTTTTCATCTTTTTATGCCTTAGTTTTTCATTCTTTTGGTTTTATTTTGAACTTTTATATCAAGATGTTTATAAATAAAAGTATTGATTATTTTTAGATATAATTTATTTGTGTTTTGAATTATTTGATTATATTTATGAATCATTATTCCATGTTTGGTTTCTTGTTATTTCAAAACTATTTATATTACATTCATAACATATTCAATGCATATAATGACCATGACAAGTTTTTGAGTGGATCCTTTTTTTCATTTTCTATTATATCAGGTGAAATCATTTCCAATAGAGTTGAATGGATTCCCTAACACTTATTTTCATCCCATAGTGAATGGGAATATTCATTATCCCTTATAGAAGACCAACTCAGGTACTTAGATATGGTATCCTAGTTTGGTACATTATAAATTATATAGCTCAAGTCATGAAAGACGTGAAGGATAAAAAATAATCATTGATCCTATTTTCTGGGTTATATATAGAAGAAATAAAAGACTAAGGATTCACAGTTTTATTTTAAATGATTATTACCTCTTCATTGTTGTAGTGGGTGAAGGATGAACATATATTTTACCCCTAATATATCATGATTATTAAATATTTTGGTGGTAGGGATATTCTAGAAATTTGGTCTAAGAATGTTGATTTATTTCTCTATATACATGGGAGAGTAGTCATCCTGATGCATATGTTGGAATAAGTTATAATGTAATTACACTCTTCAAGGTGTGAGGTATGTCTCAATGAAACAAATATATATAAAAAAACTAGATATGATTTTAGTTTTTTTGAATGGAATTGTAGATTATGATATTCTATTTGAGATATATTACCTAATAACAAATAATGGAAAACCCATCAGTAGTGGGATGAAATCACCATATATTTTTTAATAAGTCCTCTTAAAACTTCAAGTGGTTGAGTTATTATTTAGGGGATCATGTATAGGCTCACAAATACATATTAATTTTTTTAATTAAAGATAAAATGTTCATAGATGATATCAGAAAGATTTATGTGAAATAGTTTTCAAATATTCATAAAGTATTGAAGAGTATTGTTTCAAATTGGGAAATGATATTTTTACTATAGTTATGGTAGGTATTGTAATGGGATATAATAATATAGGAAAAAATCAATATAATTTACCATCCTAAGACTAATTAGAAATCAAAAAATATTATATTTATATTAGAGGATATTATTTACAAGTGTATTTTATATTTTGTAGGTACTCAAGATGACTATTTATCAATAGTAAAGTTTTCATAGAATAAAAATTACTAAGAAATTACTCAAATATAATCATTTAATGCTATTTAAAAATATTGTACTGATCTACATTATATTATATGAATATTGATAAAACATTGTTGATTGGAAATATCTTAGATTTAGAGAATATTGTACAAGTGAAGTTAATATAGAAGTGACTAGTCATGTCATAGAAAATATAAAAGTCTTTTATTGGTCGATGATGCCAACTGTTGGAGATCAATCTTACTAAAAGTGTCCAACTTTTTGCATCACCTGGTTTTGGGTTATTGAAGATTAAAAAATAGATTAATTTAGTTCCATGATTTGTAGGTTTATATAATATCTTAGTTTTGGTCAGAGTGAGTAACTCAAGAGAGGGTAAATTTAGTTCCTAATAAAAAATCTATTTCAAGAATAATTAAAACTAAGTCCCCAATTTAATAAAAATTCCTAGTTAATCAAAATAGTATAAATATATAAATTAGGCATTTCAAATAAATTCTCATAAGTGAGATTAAGGCCTAATTAAAATATATTATAAATAATTTGACTTTTGAAACTAAATTATTTAATCAAAAACTTTATATAAACATGAATTAATACTAACTATAAAATTATAGTATTGTTTATAGTTTAGAAAGTGGAAATTGATTTTCATTTTAAAGAAAAAAAACTTAACAAAATTCAATGTGTAAATAAACAAGGGGTTTGATCTCAAGATGAGACTTAATCCCATCCACTTAGAAATAACCTATAACTAAACATTTTATTATAATAATAAACTAATCAAAACCCTGGATCTGGTTTTATAATCAATAGGGAAAAAAGTTGTCTAGGCACAAAGCCTCTTATACAGTTTTATGTGGGATGAATACAAATACCAGGTCACATAGGACCTCTTCCACAGTTATTCATAGGAATTAAAATAAAATAGTTTGATAGAATACTAAGTATTATCTAGTTTAAAAATAGAAGATAGTGTGTACAGTATAATAGAGTACAATAACACACTGCTCAAAAGTAAAACATAAAATGTAAAGAGCAAGAGATAGATAGATAAAAAGAGTTATATAGATCGATTCAAGATTCTTCAGTTGTTTTGAGCCCTTGGGTTTTTCATTGGATGAATCTCGAACAATTTTCTCAACAAGTTCATAAAAATAGAGTGTTGTAGAAATCTCTCTCATATAAATCCTTTGTTATTCTCTGCATTTCATCAAATGTTTTCTATAATGAACTATTTTTTCCATATGATCAAATAATTTTTCATAAATAGATCATAATTAGAAGTATCCATTAGAGAATAATCATCCTAAATTAAATTCAATAACACTTCATTTAATGTGTCAAAACTCACCGTTGGAGATTTTAAATGCTCTAATAATAAGTTATACATTGTAATGTATCTTCACTTGAAGTATAGTTAGCTAAGCTCATATAAACTCGTCATGGTCAGCTGATGTAGAACGGTGATGTGTTCAATTTATCACTTCATGAAGTTAGCTCATTTTCACATGTGGTAAGTTGATGACTTTATGCGGAAATCTTTTCCTTTGTTTGGTCACTACATTATAAAATACAATCAGTATTTTACTCTATGAAAATTTACATACCTTGAAATAGTAAGGTGATTTATTCATTATTATGTTGTTTCATTCATGTGACAAGGTGGTTTCTTTTATTTGGTAAGGCATTTTCAGTTATGTGGTAAGCTGTACTGATTTTCATGGTAGGTATATTGTTCATACGGTAAGTAGTTTCCTTCATAGAGTAATGTGGGTTTTGTCACATGATAAGTTTAGTCTTCAGTGTGCAGTTAACTCATTAGTTAGATGGATTTTTTTTATCTATATCATAGTAAGCTATTTGGGTGAATACATTAAGGTGAAACATAATGAGTGGTAAGGTGATACAATTACTTGACCTTTACATGGTAAGGTGTCATGTTAATCTCTATAATTATCCATTTTTGAAATTTTTTCCAATAAAAAATTCTCTAATATAAAAAAAATATTTTTATTAACATGAGAAGCATGATTTAGGATTATTAAAATAAGTATCTATTGGTATAAACCAACAATATTCCCCTTTGTTATGTTCAAAAATCATATCATGTAAAATAAAATGAATTGAATGCATCAGAAAAATATTTGAAAATAATTAAAATATTTTTTTAAAAAGTTTTTGAAATCAATGAAAATGTTTTCCAATGAATTTAATTAATTTTAATTTATCACATTAATCCCCCTTTTGAGATTGTCAAAAAGAAACACAATAAGGAGTAAGTTAAAATAAAACAAATTAAATAGAGAATGAAATTAATATATAAAAATATATTACAATAGAAGAGTATAAATAGTGTATAGAAAATAAAAATTAGAAATCCCATATGTAACGCCCCGACCCTAGATTCCCAGAGTCGGTGCATTATTTTAATACATTAGCATGATTACAAGGAATAAAATTCCGAAAGACCGATCAGTTTAGCAATCTTAGAAAATAGATTACATACATGAATGTTACATTACACTTTATAACATACAACACAAAAATAATCCTTTGAGAATTCCATTGTTCCCTTAGCTTAACTATGCATCTCAAACATAAAACACTTCTTGGGATCCTAGAAATATAAAACATAATAAATGGGTGAGATCAGATGCTCAGTAAGGGTAAATAATATATTGGAAGCTATAAACATTTAAGGCAAGATGTGTAATAAAAAAATATACTTTTAAACATAAACATAAACATAATATGGAAAAAATAAATCAGACATTACCATATAAACATGCACATGGATATTCTACTAGCTGAATAATCACATGTAAAAACTAATTTCATAATAAAGGAATGTATAGTATCAGACCTTAATTTCTGTGTCAAGTCCTCGTTCTAGGACCTAGGGGATAACTGTAACCGGACCCAATCCCGGAGAGCCTCTGTAACCAGACTTCATCCTAGAGAGCCTCTGTAACCGGACTCCAACCCGGAGAGCCTCTGTAACCGGAATCTAACCCGGAGAGTCTCTGTAACCAGAATCCAACCCAGAGGGTCTGCTATAACCAAACCCCAACTCGGATGGCTTACTTTTATCAGTCCCCAACCCGAAACATACTAGTCCAATACATTCATCTTAAGAAAAGGTTGAAATATAACATATACATTCGTATTAAAACTAGCATATGAAATGTCAATACTTTAACCATAAACCATGATGGAATAAAAATAACTCATCCACAATCAAACATTTCACAAAACCTTAAATACAATATGTAATATTTCTATCATAATAAATCAACTTCAAACAAGTGTAAAATTTATCAAAGGATATTGACATAGGTGAAATCAAAACTATTTGAGAGAAATATCTCTTTCTATTTTGAAATCATTTAAGGGTCACATAATTATAAATAAAAAATTTATTTTGAAAATATTCTTATAATCTTCGACGATATCATAATGGTGGAAAATAGCTTCACCCACCGTATAAGTTAAAAAAACATTCTTTCCTTAACTTTGTCAAAAAGGTCGTAAAGTACCTTGTTTGGAAAATTACGGAAAGATTCCTTTAAAACCATTTTATAAAAAGTAAAACAAGGGTATAAACGAATTTAACCCATTGTAAAAATGTTTTGAAATACATTTTTAAGAAACATGGATGTGGATGATAAAGAGTTCCCAGTAGATAATTACATATAAACAACCTCAGATAATGAAGAGATTGTAGAATTAACCCTTACCTTGCACTCTCCTTTGGTCGAGGGTATGTTTAACCTCCTATATAATGACCATAGTATGTTATTAGATTATACCAGAACCATATTCAAATTTATTATATCATACATGATTCATTTATGACTTTATACTTCCCATTTAATAATGATTTTCATGTTAAATTAACATTTCGGATAATAATCGCTTTCTTTATCGTACGTGTTTTAACTTGCTATTCTTGATCATATAATTTAGATAATGATTTAAATACTTCCAGAATATAAAACATGATTTATATATAATATATATTTAGAATATAAATATGTATAATAGATATATATATATGAAATGGAAAACACCGTTTATGGAGACAGTAGGTCGTACGTACGCATAAATGTTGTTTCTGTTTTCATATCGTATTGAATGGAAGTAAGTGAATGAGATAAATGTAAATACATACAGACACACACACACACAAATATCTATATATATATATATATCCAGTAGAATTATTATTTCATATATTATATACTTATTAATAATATGTATTTTTATAATCATCGTTGAATGGTGAATGTGGAAATGAATCTCATCGCGTCGTGGAGACGGTAATCTGTACGTACGCATGAGCAACAATATCATTATATTGATAGTGAAATCATATGTAAATGGATGGTATATCATATATACATAATAATTAACATTTTATATTTATTATTTACATCATTTATACATATTTATTATACCCATCCAAATAATAATGTATTGAATAACAACTACACCACGACGTGGAGATAGTAAGCCGTACGTACGCACGTATGGTGACATGTCATTCATAGGATGGATATAAAATGAATTGGTTTTACCATATTTGTAATAAAATCACATTATATATAAGATACTGGGGTTATTATTTTAGAATGGAAACAACAATTAAAGAAGAAGTGGAAGAAGAAAAGAACTTGAAAGAGGTGATGAAATATTTGCCTCTTCTTCGGGTTCTTTCTTTTGATTTCATTGAAAATGGATCCTTATATTGGATTTCTGACCAAAGGAAGGCATCTAGGATTATGGTAGGATATATTATAGGATATTTGGGTAGGATTTGGCTGAGCCAAATGGATTTTATGGTGTGAGTTTGAGAGAATGGGGAGTGCCCTTTTGTAAGAGGGGTGAGAGGTACCTTAAGAAATGATTGAAATATTATTTTATAATAAAATTATATTCAGTTTATAATGGCTCCAAATTGATTTATCTCGAATATAAAGTGGGGATGGGTCAAAATCATCTCAACCAATAGGTTTTAGACTAGTTTATGTTACCATTTTAACCTTATCTTTTAGATTTAACTCTAAGTTAAATAATTTAACTTTTACCGTGTCTTCTTGTATTCTTACACAATATTGTTAATAAACTTACTATAAACAACCAAGAGAACCTCAAGTAGTTCATTAATGACATATATAATATTATTTAATCCCTTTTTACTAACCTTATATTTTTAGGAATATTATATCAACCAATAATATAGTATTTGTTTTAAAAATTAATTTATGTCAATTTTTACACTATTTGGTATTTTGTTTTTGTGAAAGTCGTAACAACCTTATCACTTAGAAAAAAAATTATATAATCAACCCTAACATGTCATATTAACTTATAAAATTAGTTAAATTCATAAAAATTCTCAAATTACATTTATTTGGATATTTATAATATCAATTATTTTAATCTTTCCTTAATAAGGTAATTATTGCATCATCATTGTGTAATAAATAAATTATATTATTTAATGTCTAAAAATTATAAATAAAATACGATTATGTAGGAAATATATTTATCTTTCTAATTAATATTTATATTTGAATTTAGCTTATGTAAAACCCAATATTAAAATGTTTTAGTGATGAAAACTTAAAGTTAACACTTTTCACTCTTCTTTAAATTAAATAATAATAAATGTCCAAATCTAATCCAAGTGGACCTAAAGAGTCATATTTTATTCCTAAGGTTTTTTTGGGTCAAATTAAACTTATCCAGTAGAATTAGAACATGTGTTAAGTTAATTATAATATCATTTTTACCCTTAATTACATTATTTAATTTTAACCATGGTAAATAAAAGTCAAAAGTTACTATTAACAAAAAATTATTTTCATCTTATTGAACCAAATTTTACTTACTGATATCGACCGTGTCTCTTGGATTTTTAAAATTCAATTCATAGAAGTGGTAAAATTATGTTTTATGCAAATTTTCAAATGCTCCTAAAAGGTGGGTAAAAGATGGTAAAAAGTTCAATAAAATTTTTATATATCTAAACTTATTATAAAATGACTACAATGAATTACATTGAACATATATAGGTATAATGTATCTATTTTTACCTAAAATATATTTAAATAAAATAAATAATTATTTAAATAAAAAGTCGGTTTTAACCAATAACACGGTGTTTTCACTATTCATCAAAAATTGAAAGCTTTCAGAAAAATTAAAAAACATCACCCTAAGCTAATTTTAATATTTTTAATTCAAAAATGAAGTCTATTTTACCAAATTCAAAACATATAAGTTGAATTTATTAATTTTAAATTAATTCCCATTGTCAAAACCAAAAAAAGTGTGTTTTTAAGAAATAATAATTATCAAAAGATTGATATTTGTTTATGTTCAATTTCAAAGTGAAATTATTTCCAATGAAAAACATTGGATTAAATGGTAAAAATATAATCTAATTATACTTTTAAACCACTCAAATGTATAATTTAACACTATAAATTGTTTTCTATTAAAAAAGTTGTTTTCAATTAAAATTTAGTGCTTTTCGATATTCATCAAAAATTGAACGTTATCAGAAAAGTACCAAAAAGTTATCGAAACTAAATTTTTTATGCCCTTATTCTAAAGAAGGATTTAATTTCATTAAATTTAATGTATATAAGTGTCAAATATTAGTTTTAAAATGGGTTCACCATTAAAAGGCAATAAAATTGCATTTTTTGAAAAATAATTCTTTTATATGAAGAAATAATTTTGTTCTTATTTTATGTCTAAGAAACAAATAATATGGATTCTAAAATTATAAAGAGTATATAAAATTGAAAATTCAGTTAACACTATTCATAACGGCTTTTGAACGGTTAGTTTGGTAAGTCATGGTGCGCTTGAACTCGGTGTTGCGTGTAGCCCAATTTATTGAATTACTTTGAAGAAATAACGTAATATGAAATCTTGGGGTTTTACATTATCCACTCATTCAATAAATTTCATCCTCTCAATTTTAAATAGTTCTTCGAAAATAAAAGGTTAAAAATAGAAAAATACCTTTGTGGAAAACCCACAACGGAAATTGGGTTAACAAAATTTAGTCTTAATAAAAGGCAAAGATAAATGACAAAGTCACCACCAAATTATGATCTTGATTAGGAGAAAATTGGTGGAAATTAGGGACACATAATTGGAGTAAAAACATAAATATTTATAGGGAGTGATTGAGGTCATCAATTACAAACAAGTGTAAAATTAAGGGCCTCAAATCCATCAATCTTTGATGATTTAAATTATCGTTGGTTCAACAAAACCTATGGTATTAGGATAACACGTTTTTGGTTTTAAAATCCCTTACCTGAAGTTTAAGAATTAATTTCTTCATAGAATATATATATATATATATATATATTTGACAAGTAGAGTTCTATGCTTTAACTAATTTCTACCACAAACTCATCTTTCACTCTAAAGATAATAGAACTTAAAAATATTCTATTTATCCTATTTGTATAGGGTTACAAAAAAATGAATTTATAATTCATCTAGCAGACCTTTTTCTAAAAGAAACTACATTATTCAATCCAGGACATAATATGGGTCAGTGGTAGGTGATACACCCTTGTCACCCTTCGGTTGTGGGTTCAAGTCTCACGGCCTTGCCAGACGCGACGGGTTGCCGCCCAAACTTCGGGTTGTCCTTTTTATGGAAATCCAAAAATAATCTCAAACTTAATCAATTACAACCTTTAGACTTATCCAAAATACTTCTATCCAAACTCACAGTCCAAAATTTATAAGGAATTTAAACACAATGAAGATCCTTTTTACCACGTAATAACATGTGAACACCTTCATCATGTATTCTTTTAAAACATGTTAACACCCTAAATTACCATAAAAATTTATTGATTACATTCATGATCCCTTATTCTTTATAGAATACTGGATATATTCCTTATATCCAAAAAAATTTAATATTACAATAATGATGAAATAAACAAACTATTAATCAATTCCAAGGAAGTAAAGAATATCCAATATAATTTATCCAAATCAACCATCTCTTATTCCAAAATCACTACCTCATTACCGGGACCATATTAAGGATTACCTTTCCTTAAACCATGTGTTTTCCAAAAAGTGTAGATTACTATTAAGTCACTTTTCTTAGAACCATATAATCTCAAATCCTAAATAAAATAGTACTACAGTACAATCCTTATTTATCTCCATAATTAATATAACCAGTATATTGTTGATACAACACTAAAATGAAATAATTCTATAATAACAACATAAGAACACTAGTCATTCATCTTCATCTGAGGTAGTATCATAACTTTATTATTATCCAATAGCATCATTTTTGGTATACTCTGATGACTAGGACATTGATTCGCGTAGTGTCCCAACGCCTTGCAGATGAAGCATTTTACATTTGAAACCTTTTTCATACCCTTGAAATCACGTACTTGGTGTCCTTTTTCTCCACACTTATAATAAACTCTCATTTCCCTTCAATAATTTACTAAGGTTATTCTTTCCACATTTATCACATATGGGAAAATCCTTCTTTCCCCTCTTCCCTTTATCTATCTTTCTCTCTACCATCCTTTCCATCTCTTGCTTCCCTTCAAAGCCATAGGACTCAGTGAATTCATTACTTATCTTATTAAAACATGATATTATTTCTTCATATGTTGAGAATACATGGGATAGTATTTACCTTATAAATATTGTCTTAATACCATGAATGATATGATCCTTCTTACTCTTTGGATCATACGTATTGCTGGAGTTCTCATTCCTTCAACTAGGTGCCATTTCTATACAATGGCATACACTAGGTCAGTTTATGAATCGCAATGAATAATTACAAACTTGTAAAATACCTAACATAAATTGAACAATTTATGGATATAATACATAATCATAAAAAATATTATCTTTGAGGAGGTATATATACATAAATCCTTCATAATTATTTATAAATAAAAATATAATTATCCCAAGAATATCCCTCAGGAGTTTCGTAACCAAGAGTGTATCAAGGCTCGTTTTTGTGCACCAGTTTCCATTCGAGTCTAGCTCAAAGCGGTGTTTCGGGTTTTACCCCTAGGTACATCTATGCCAGAGCCCCCTCTACTTGTTCATATCTAAACAGGGATGTATTTCTTGAAAAAATTGTAGAATCTCTACATTACCAAAATTCTAGAAAGTTCTTCTATACTAATCCATAAATTCTATCTTATGATAATGTGCTCTAATCAGAGTTTATCTAAATCTAGTTTCCAAGGTTATTGTTAAACTTCCTCTGATACCCATTGTAACTCCCCGACCCTAGATTCACAAATTTGGTGCATTATTTTAATAAATTGGCATGATTACAAGGAATAAAGTCAAAAAAGACCGATCAGTTTAGCAGTATTGGAAAATAAATTACATACATGAACGTTACATTACACTTTCTAACATGCAATACAAAAATAATCCTTTGAAAATGACATTGTTCCCTTATCTTAACACGGCATCCCAAACATAAAATACTTTTTGGGATCTTGGGAAAATAAAATATAATAAAGGGGTGATATTAGATGCTCAGTAAGGGTAAATAATTTAGCGGAAGCTATAAACTTTTAAGGCAATATGTGTAATAAAAACAATAGCCTTTTAAACATAAACTTGAACATGATATGGAAAAAATAAATCAAACATTACCATATAAACATGCACATGGATATTCTACTAGTCGAATAATCACATCTAATAACTAATTTCATAATGGGGTAATGTATAGTACTGGACTTTAATTTCTATGTCAAGGCCTCATGAGAGGACCTAGGGGATAAATGTAACCGGACCCAAACCCAGAGAGCCTCTGTAACAAGACTCTATCCTGGAGAGTCTTTGTAACCGGACTCCAACCCAGAGAGCCTCTATAACCATACTCCAACTCAGAGCATCTTCTGTAACCGGACCCAACCTGGAGGGATTACTTTTACCAGTCCCCAACCCCGAACATACTAGTCCAATACATTCATCTTAAGAAAAGGTTTAAATATAACATAAACATTCGTATTAAAACTAGCATATGAAATGTCAATACTTTAACCATAAACCATGAATGGAATAAAAATAAATCATCCATAATCAAAAATATCACAAAACATTAATACAATATGGAAGATTTGTATCATAATAGATTAACTTCAAACAAGTGTAAAATTTATCAAAGGATGTTGACATAGATGATATCAAAACTATTTTATAGAAATATATCTTTCTATTTTGAAATCATTTAAGAGTAAAATAATTATAATTAATACATTTATTTTTGAAAATATTCTTATAATCTTGTAAAGGAAGATTCAACGATTTTATAACACCAGAAAATAGTCGCACCCGCCATATAAGTTAAAAAAACATTCTTTCCTTAACTTTGTTGAAAAGGTTGTAAAGTACCTTATTTGGGAAACGACGGAAAGATTCCTTTCAAAACATTTTATAAAAAGTAAAACAATGGTATAAATGACTTTAACCCATAGAAATTTTTTTTTGAAATACATTTTTAAGAAACATGGATGTGGATGATAAAGAGGTCCCATTAGATAATTATGTATAAACAACCTTGGATAATGAAGAGATTGTATAATTAACCCTTACCTTGCACTTTACTTTGGTCGAGGGTACATTTAACCTCCTGTATAATGACCATAGTGTGTTATTAAATTATACCAGAACTATATTCATATTTATTATATCATACATGATTATTTTATGACTTTATATTACCCATTTAATAATGATTTCTATGTTAAATTAACATTTCAGGTAATAATCGCTTACTTTATCGTACGTGTTTTAACTTGTTATTCTTAATCGTATCATTTAGATAATGATTTAAATACTTAAAAAATATAAAACATGATTTATATATAATATATATTTAGAATATGAATATGTATAATAGATATATATATGAAATGTAAAACACCGTTTATGGAGACGGTAGGCCGTACGTATGCATAGACGATGTTTCTGTTTTCATATCATATTGAATGGAAGTAAGTGAATAAGATAAATATAAATACATATATATATATATATATATCCATTAGAATTATTATTTCATATATTAAAAACTAATTAATAATATGTATTTTTATAATCATCATTTAATGGTGAAGGTGGAAATGAATTTCATCGCGTCGTGGAGATGGTAATCCGTACGTACGCACGAGAGACAATATCATTATATTGATGGTGAAATCATATTAATATGGATGTTATATAATATATAAAGAATCATTAACATGTTATATTTATTATTTACATCATTTATACATCATTATTATACCAATCCAAATAATAATGTATTGAATAACAACTACACCTCGACTTGGAGACGGTAAGTCGTACGTACGCACGTATGGTGACACGTCATTCATAGGATGGATAGAATAATGAATATGGTTGTACCATATTTATAATAAAATTACAGTATATTCAATACACTGGAGTTATTATTTTATAATGGAAACAGCAAGTAAAGAAGAAGTGGAAGAAGAAAAGAAATTGAAAGAGGTGATGAAATATTTACCTCTTATTCAGGTTCATCCTTTTGATTTGATTCAAAATGGCTCCTTAGGTTGGCTTTATAACCAAAGGAAGGCCTCTAAAATGAAGGGAGTATATTTTATAGGATATTTGGGTAGGGTTTGGCCGATCCAAATGGCTTTGAAGGTGTTAATTTGAGAGAAGGGGGAGTTCCCTTTTCTAAGAGGGGTGAGGGCCACCTTAGGAAATGATTGAAATATTATTTTATAATAAAATAATATTTGGTTTATAATGGATAAAAATTGATTTATTTATATGTTAAAGTGTGTATGGGTCGAAATAATCTCAACCAATATGTTTTAGACAAGTTTAGGTTACCATTTTAACCTCGTCTTTTAGATTTAACTCTAAGTTAAATAATTTAACTTTTACAGTGTCTTCTTGTATTCTTACACTATATGGTTAATAAACTTACTATAAACATACTATAAATATCCAAGAGAACCACAAGTGGTTAATTAATGAAATATATAATATTATTTAATCCCTTTGGTAGAACCATATATTTTTAGGAATATTATATCAAGCAATAATATAGTATTTGTTTTAAAAATTAATTTATGTCAATTTTGACACTATTTGGTATTTTGTTTTTGTGAAAGTCATAACAACCTTATAAATTCAAAAAAAAATTATATAATCAACCCTAAAATGTCCTATTAACCTATAAAATTAGTTTAATTCATCAAAAGTCTCAAATTATATTTATTTGGATATTTATAATATCAATTATTTTAATCATTAATTAATAAGTTAATTAATGCATCATCATTGTGTCATAAATAAATTAAATTATTTAATGTATAAAAATTATAAATAAAATACCATTATATAGAAAATATTTTTATATTTATAATTAATATTTATAGTCGAATTTATATTATGTATAACCCTATATTAAAATGTTTTAGTTAGGAAAACTTGAATTTTACACTTTTAACTCTTCTTTAAATTAAATAATCATAAATGTCCTAATCTAATCCAAGTGGGCCTAAAGGGTCATATTTTATTCCTAAGGTTTTTTTGGTCTAATTACACTTATCCAATAGAATTAGGACATGTGTTAAGGTAATTATAATATCATTTTTACCCTTAATTACCCTCTTTACTTTTAACCGTGGTAAATAAAAGTCAAAAGTTACTATTCACCAAAAATTATTTTAATCTTATTGAACCAAATTTTACTTATTGATATCCACCGTTTCTCTTAGATTTTTTAAATTCAATTCACATAAGCAGTAAAATTATGTTTTATGCAAATTTTCAAATGCACCTAGAAGGTGGGTAAAAGACAGTAAAAAGTTCAATAAAATTTTTACATATCTAAACTTATTATAAAATGACATAAATTAATTAAATTGATCTTATATAGGTACTATTTATATAATTTGACCTAAAATAAATTTAAATAAAATAAATAATTATTTAAATAAAAATTCTGTTTTAACCAATAACGAAGTGTTTTTCACTATTCGTCAAAAATTGAAAGTTTTCAGAAAAATACCAAACTTTTACCCTAAGCTAATTTTGATATTATAAATTAAAAAATTAATTATATTTTACCAAATTAAAAACATAGAAGTTTCATTTATTAATTTAAAATTAATTTCGTTTTCAAAACCAAAAAGCTTGTTTTTAAGAAATAATAATTATCAAAATATTGATACTTGTTTATGTTCAATTTCAATGTGAAATTATTTACAATAAACAACATTGGATTAAATGGTAAAAATAAAATCTAATTATTCATTGAAACCACTCAAATTTATAATTTAACACTATAAATTATTTCTATTAAAAAAGTTGTTTTCAATTAAAATTTAGTTTTCTTCACTATTCATAAAAAATTGAAAGTTATCGAAAAGGTACCAAAAATTTGTCCAAACTAAATTTTTATGTCTTGCTTATAAAGAAGAATTTAATTTCATTAAATTGAATATATATAAGTGTCAAATATTAGTTTTAAAATTGGTTCGCCATTAAAAGACGGTAAAATTGCATTTTTTTGAAAAATAATTCTTTTATATAAAGAAATGAATTTGTTCTTATATTATGTCTAAGAAACAAATAATATGGATTATAAAATTATAAGGAGTATATAAAATTCAAAATTCAGTTAAAACTATTCATAACCACTTTTGAACGGCTAGTTTGGTAAGTCGTGGTGCACTTGAACTCGGTGTTGTGTATATCCCAAGTTATTGAATTACATTGAAGAAATAGCGTACTATGAAGTCTTGGGGTGTCACACCATCTAGATTCGAGAGAGGGTTATCTCTCATATCTGTAGAAAGGATAGTATCCTTTATTTTATAAGTTTAAGAATGAGGATAAGTAATCCTAGGAGCAGATGAGGGCGTAGGGGATCCAATAACTACACACCTGGAAACTAGTCTTAGCTTCTGAAAGGATAGGGTGGGAGTTAGGCCAAAAGGATTGATTATAGAGGAGGTAGTAGGTTGAGACAAAAAATAACTAAGGGGGATTGAACAGTGGTCTGGGAGGTATAAAGGTAAGGTTATATCAGGCTGGTAACCTCATTTTATTCCTAAGAACCATGCTCCAAAGTTTGAAGGAAAACATATTGATTCTCCATGAAAGCTTCAAAAATAATATTGATAGCTTTAGTCTTCTCAACTTGATACTTAAAAGATTGAGTAAGAGGTGGAATCTTAAAATCCAAATAAAGAGTGTTAAACATTCCTTTCAAATATCAATTTATAAGGATCTATCTTAGATAATAATCAATTTCCATTTGGATTTTTTTTTCTTACTCCAAACTATATTATTTGGCATCCTCATGAACTAAAGTGAGGGTATAATCAGAATGGGTCTGAAACCCATCATATAATGCTTCATGAGTTTTTTTTTGAATTCTTTAAAAAACTTTCATCTCATCCCTAATGAATTGTTTGATATTGTCGTCATAAACTGGAGGAGAAGAAGACATAAGAGTGGGATGAAACACAACATTCATGAATATTTGGTCTAATTGAATCATTATATTTGATAGGCCAACTTGAATATCACCCTTATGATCTATCATATCTTTAATTTCATTCTACATAATATCTATTCTAAAATTAAATCGGAGCTAAAGATTATTGATGACCAAGTTAATATCTGTATAAATGTCTTCTTATCTCACTTTGTTTAAAGAGTTTTGAATTTTATCAAATGCATGTTTGAGTGTCTCCAACATATATGATTTAAATGTGACCAATTAAATTTTAGTGACATTTGAGGATGATGGAATATAGGTTAAAGGAACATAAAGATATGGATCACTAGTTGAATGTCTACCATCTACCTCATGTAAATCCTCCATCGGACTATCTATCATAGTATAATCCTCAACTCTAGTAAAACCTTCAACTTCATCATTATCAGAATATACAAAAATATCCTCATGATCAACAAACTAATAATTCTCAATTCTCTCTTGAATATAAACTTTAGAAATCAAATATCCTACCAAGGTTTTATGAATAGAAATATTGGAAGGTTATCCATATCTAGGTGGACTTCCTCCATGATCTTCATCATCTAAATGAGGATATTATATGCCCAATCCAAAAGATCAAGTGGATTAATCCCCCTAATAAGGTTCATCTAGTATATGTTGTCTAGGGATACCCCCAATAATAATAGATCCTTCTAAGATATATATATATATATATATATCCTCATCAGAACCAATTTATTTTTCATACTTTGGCTCATCTTCATAAGATAATTGAGACTATTCATTAAGATCTACATCCTCTGTTTATTCTTCTTCCTCTCCTTCTTCTTTAATAACTTCCTCTACTTTACTTACTTCCTCTTCTTCTTTAGTGAGTGAAAAAACATCAATATAGTACTTGAAAATTTCAACATGTTCAAGACCTAGATCTATTAGATCCCTTGGTATAAATATATACTTGAATTGATTAAACTGTTCATACAATTTCTCGAGGTTAGCTACCCATTTTTTCTTCCAAGGATTCAAGTTAACTTACATCTACTTACAAATATTTTTGTGTTAGACAGAATCTATCAGAAGTATTTATTTTATCCTCTTCCTAAGGAACTATTCCTTTGTACTCTAGAAAAGAAGAAATTAAAATAGCATATGGTAAGGAACTGATACTTGAAGTTGGCTTACACAGTTCAATGATGTGTCACATTAAAAATCTAGAAAGATTTATTTTAAAACCATTATTAATTAAAAACTTGAAAAAAATATTCTGATGCCTCAGAATACTAAATTCTTCTTTCCTTAATCATATAACATGTTGAATAAACTTAAATAGGATCTAGTATTAACCACTCATATCAATAGAATTGGGTATTATAGGAGTTCTATTCCTAGTTAGCTCATACAAGGAATTCTCAAACTTGAAGTTTGGATGATTTATAGGATATAAAATTTGATAATATCCATCCTCTCTACTATGTGTCATGCCCAAACATTTTTCCTTGTGATTTGACCATAATTTTCAAATTTCACTATTAATAATAGATTTTACATTTCCCCTATTTCTCTATAAATGAACTCAATATTATCATAAAATTACTTGATAAGTTTCAGATAGAATGGTTTACCATTTTACTTAAACCATTTGGCCAAAAATTGTTTTTGAATTACATTCCAACATATCAATCAGCTCAAATTCAACCATTGAGCATCTAATTCTTTCTCTGATGAAACTGGGAGATTAATGAGATATAGATTCATTAATTCTACTGAATCGTTCAATCCAGTTTTATCTTCTTTGAATTCACCTAGGTAGTCACTGAATAGGAAAATCATTTTATAAAATACGATTCATCCTCAAAATTCTTATTTGATTTGAGATCTCTGAAGGTTAAAAAACGATAGGTAAAACATATAGGTTTTAGATGAGAAAGAGATATGATTGAGATGATATAAATTGATCCTCTTGAAAGATCTTGAAAGGATGAAATATTTTTAATGGAAAATATAGGTAATGGTTTATATTCATATTTGAATTTTAACTCAAATCATTTAGGGGATAAAATAATAATAAACTTAAATAACACAAGCACACTAGGAATGCCAACCATAACATATGGTAGTTGTGCTAACCATACTATCAAGATGATCCTGATATTTTCATATTAATTGTATGAACATATATTCATGGTAATAATAGTGACCATGTGAGTATATACGATATGTTAATGAGTAAGTATTTATGGTAGGTGTGATGCCTGTATGAAAAAAAAACTCATGGTTAGCCTACTGACTGTGTGAATTATACATTACAATTATTTCTAAAAAACATTGAGAATAGAATAAAAAACATTTTAACATCTAAAATAAAAACAATTTATAAATTAAACAATTCAAACATAGTTTATCATGCCCAATTCATGTCCTATATAGTTGAGTCTCTCAAATTCAAAGGATTTGTAAATATATCAGCAAGCTGATGTTTAGTAACTATTAATTCTTGAGTTGCATCACCTTTCTAGTAATAATATCTTAGAAAGTGATGTATTATATCAATATGTTTTGTTCTATAATGAGATATAGGATACGTAGAAATATTTATAACACTTATATTATCATAATTTATAGGTACATGTTTGAATTGATATCCATTATCTATAATTATGTGTTTAATCCATAGAATTTGTGCACAAAAACTACGAGTAGCTATGTACTCAGCTTCAGTGGCATATAATTCCACAGAGTTTTGGTTCATACTACTCCATGATACTAGAGACTTTTGCAAAAAAGTTACATGTTTTAGAATTACTTTTTTATCTAACTTACAACCACAAAAATCTACATCTGGACAACTTACCAAATCAAATGATTATCCTCTAGAGTAAAGCAATCCTAATTTGGTTGTATTCTTGAGGTATTTTTAAATTAGTTTTAATACAAACATATGTGATTATTTTAGGTTTTATTGAAAATTATCACACACACACACACTAAATATAATATCTGTTCATTTAGCAGTTAAGTATAGTAAGTTTCCAATCATACCTCTATAAATGGTTTGATCAACTTATTCCCTAGATTCATCAAGATCCAACTTATTGTTAGTACATATAGAAGTATCACTACCTTTAGTAATGTCTATACCAAAACATTTTATAATATATTTGGTGTAATTGCTTAGATTTAAAATAATTCTTTCTTTATTTTAATTTTTTTGAAAAGCAATGAATAATTTAAGTTCTACAATTTAACTCATTTCAAATTCACTTTTCATCATTTTTAAAAATTTAGTACAAAAATAATTTCTTGAAGAAAACAAAATAATATTATCAACATAAATTTTTGAAACTAAAAAATACTTTGAAATAATTTAACTAAGTAAATTAGGATCAGCTATACCTTTAGTAAAATATTTAGATATTATAAAAGAGTTAATCATATCATATCGAGATATTGGAGATTATTTTAAACCATATAAATATTTAGATAATTCAAAAAAATGATTTGGAAAAAGTGAATTTTGAAATATATGGTCTTGTTCCACAAAAATATCCTAAACAATATAACCATTTAAGAATTCGATATTAACATCCATTTGATATAGTTTCAAATCCAAATTCACCATATAAGAAAGCAACATTATGATGTCTTTAAGACTAGTGACTAGTGAAAATTTTTCCTCAAAGTCAATACCTTCTTCTTAATTGTATCCTTTTGCAACCAATATAGATTTATTTCTAACTATTATACTTAACTCATCAACCTTGTTTCTAAACACCCATTTAGTGCTAATGTTTAGTTAGTATTTAGGTATATCCACTAGTTCCCAAACTTTATTCCTTTAAAATTTATTAATTTATTCTTGTATTTCCATTACCCGAAATTCATCACTAATTATATCATTGTTTTTTTAGGTAAAATTTTTAACAAGAATGCTTGAAATTCAACTAGATTTTTAAGAGAAGATCTTGTTTGTGTTCCTCTAGTTATGTCTCCCACTATAACATATAAGGTATGATATCTATGAGTCTTAAAATATCTATGAAAAGAAGGTCTAGATATCTCATTATCCTCTACAGGTTCATGGTCAGGTTGTTCATCAAAACTTGATGAGTTCATTACAGAAGGTTTGATAAAACTCACATCAATTTTAGAATTTAATTATAGACTAGAAATATCATTCGCAAGATTTTATAAATATCTTTTAGGATCATATAGATATGTTTCATAAAATTTTATATGTATAGATTCTTCCACAATATTATTTCTTTTGTTAAACACCCTATATGACTTACTAGTTGTTTAATACCAAAGGACAATTCCTTCATCACTTTGGATGAAAACATTTCAATATTATACATTGTATTAAGAATAAATACTTTTTAACCAAAGTCTATAAAGTAATTAACCTTTTGTTTTCTTCTATTCCATAATTCATAAGGGTTCCTTTTTAAGATTGGTACAATTAAAATTATATTGATTATATAAGAAGTTATATTTACAGCTTATGTCAAAAAATAAACAGGTAAATCATACTCATTGGGCATGGTTTGGGTGATTTATTGAAGGGCTCTATTTGACCTTTCTATTACACCATTCTTTTGTGTGGTTATAATAGCATAAAATTTATGACTATATCCATGTTGTGAGAATAATGATTCAAAATATTGATTTTCAAACTCATGTTCATGATCACTTCTTAAATTATTAATTAAAATTCCACTAATATTTTCTACAAATTTTTCATATTAAAAAATATAGGAATATGCTTCACTTTTTCGAGATGGAAATAATACTCAAGTGTATCTAGAAAATTCATTTACAAGAATATAAACATAGTGCTTCCCATTTAAGATAAATACTCTAGAGGTTCCAAAAAATCCATGAAAACCAACTCTAGGGGTTGAGTAGTTGAAATTTATTTATTTGATTTAAGAGGTTTTATGTTGTTTCCCTTTATGAAATGGGTTGCATACTTTATTATATAGGAATTATAGTTTAAGAAGATCTTTAACTAACCCATTTCTAATTAGATTTTAAGTGAAATAATATTAAAATTTCCTAGTCTCTTATGTTAAATCTAAGATTTTTTATGAAAAGAACTCGGTTAGGGAATGTGTTAAGAATACAAGGAATCTAAATTAACAACATATATATTATCATTTCTCAAAGAAGTAGGTACTAAATAATTTTCAGAATTAAAAAAGTTTACAGGAATGTTTTTCAAATTTAACATGGATACCATCATCACATAATTGATAAATTGTAATAAAATTATATTTCAATCCATCTTTAAATAAAACTTTTGAAATTAAAATAGTATTAGTGTTATTGATTTGACCAAGTACAATAATTTTTCCATTATAACTATCACAAAAGTGAAATTTACACCATTAAGATTTATTAGGTTCTTGAAACTTGAATAATACCTAGTCATGTTTTAAGAGAAACTGGTTTCAAGATTCCATAGGTTTTTACTGGAAATATTCAAGAAGGTTTCCTTAAAAATATATTTAAACCAAAAATTTATTTGGTATCTATATTTTAATAGGTTTGGAAATGTTAGTAATCCAAGATTTATGAATCCATAATTATTTTATTAGTTTCATATATTCATTCTATAAACTTTAAAAAATAAAAAAATTATTTGGTCCAGCAGAATAAGAAATATTAATGGAATTAATATAATTGAATCTAAGAATAAATTTATTTTTAATAATCCTTATTTTTTCATGCTGATACCCAACTATGATAGTATATTTAGGTGTTTTTTTCTTTCCAAACATCTGGGTAAGAGTTTTTATTCCATTAGTAAATTTATACATATTTTTATTTAATTTTTCATTGTATAACTTTATTGTATTATTTTATTTTAGAAATTGGTCATTTTTATCCTTCTCTATAGTATGATTAGTTTTAAAGTGACTATACAAGGCATGATTATTCTTTAAAATTTTGTATCTATATTTAATTTTATTTAAAGTGTCTTCCATCATATTACATTATTCAAAAATTTCTTCACTAGACATATTTTCTTTATTATTTTCATTATCAGAAAGGTTTTAAATGTGAGCATGAGATTCAAGAAAATAATTTAATACATCTGAAGTTTTTTTATAAAACACATATTGAATTTATTATGATTATCCTATTTTCATGAATCAAATTCACCCAAACTATATTCTGAATCACTCTTGGTTTCTTTCATATCCTTTTTATATCTCTTTCCCTTATTGTGATACTTTTTATTATACTTTAACTAAGTATAATCATATTTTATATGTAACTTTATCTTACATTCATAGAAAACTATTTCATTGGTTGAATCATCCTTTTTTCAATATTTTCTCCAATTTAATTTGTCATACATTAATTATTAATTTGGTTTCCTAAATAAATTATTCCTTTTTAGAACTTTTTAAAACATTTAACCAAAATTTTCATTTCCTCATCACTATCAGTAGGTGATTCTTTATCACTTGAGGTTTCATATTTGTTCTTCTCTTTTTTAAAAGTATTTGTTTTTGAAATATAAATATTTTTATTTTGGTTTATCCACTTATTCTTTGTTTACTTGTATCTCTTCTTCATACATAATTATCTTTACAATAAGTTTCTTTACTAGAATTTTACTAATGTTTCATTATTCTCGTATTATATAGATTTTTTCCTCTATATTTCTGGTAATCTCCTGATAAATCACATGACTTGATCTTTGTCAGTGATTTTATTTCCAAATATATGCATAGTGTTCACTATCTTATTGAACCTAAGATGCATGTCATATATAATCATCAAGTTTAATATTAAACATATCATATTAAATAGTATAAGTTCTTAATTTCATTTCTTTAATATTAAATTTTCCTTCATGATAAATAGATAGTGTATCTAAAATTTCAAAGTCAATATCACAAGAAAATATTCTATTAAATTAATATTCAAATAAATCATAGTATAAATCATTCATAGCTTTACAATTATTAAAATATGAAATTTTAGTAGCATCACTCAAAGTTGCTCTAGAATTTTAAGGTTTTTCATATTTATCTTCAATTATTATCCAAATATCAAAACCCATACTCTCTAATTGAATTTTCCATCCATATTTTTCTATTTTATACTGACACTTTAACGGGTAAGTGTGAACCCTAACAAAAAATCACCAGAAATAACCCATCAAAAAAGTTATAGCACGCAAAATTTAAATTTAAAAATCCAACACACTGCAAATTCTAGTTCCACCAAGCCAACATACAAAAAAACCACAACATTTAAAATTCAAAAACCTTCACCCATCACGACATGAAACTGCCTCGAGACACTAACCATCCTTGCTACATGCATCGATTCAACTATGCATCTGTTGTCACCGTCGTGTCTCCACCAACCAATCTGAACCACGAACACAGCATCACCAACATCAACACCATTTATGTCACCAAAGAATTCCACCACCATTGTTGAATAGGGGAAACACAAACCATGGATCCCCGAGCATCAAAACAAAAACCTGAACAAATTAGACCTCAAAAAATACCACCTTGAAGAGCCAGTTTATGTGACCATTGACATCAATCCCAAGACACAAACCTGTTAGTTAACTTCGGTCAGAATCCACTGAAACCCACCTACATCGTGAGAAAAAACTATCAAAACAATGGGAAGAACATGTTCCACAAAACCAGAGCCATAGAAGAATCCAGATCGAGGAAGAGACTAAACATGCACCATCCTATCATCATTTCACCATCTTCACTGTAATTATCATCAAAATATAACTTAAACAAAAAAACCAAAAATTGATAGAGAGGAAGAAGTAATGGGAATGAAACCCTAATCAGAACCAGGAAAACACTTTAAAAGGAAAGTGAAATAAAACCGAAAATCACAACTACAAGGGGATGAAACCCTAAAATTGAACTGGGGGATGAAACCCTAGAAGTTGAAGAAAATAGACACAGACAGGACCCTCATCCACCAAATCACAATCTCAAAGCCTTAGTGTGTCCATTCTTCCAGATCCGACCTAGAGAGAAATGATAGAGCTTAAGGCTAGAGCATAGAATGTTGGTCGAAGGAAGATATGTACGGAGCTGGGGAGATGAAACCAAAATAAGTGAGAGAGAGAAAGGAAAATGAAGTGGAAGAAAAAAAACCATTGGGGAGTCGGAAAATCCTAGGAGGATGAAGATATTGAGCTGTGGTGAGAGCCGATAATGACCCTAGAGAATGAGGCAACATCCTAATTGAATTTTCATTTTAATATTACATTGAGAATATTTAGTTACATTAAAATAAGGAGGTTAGTTAGTGGCAGTTCCTTCTTTTCTATTATTATCCATAAATAATTAAATTTAGAAATGACATAAATTTAAAAAATTTAAAAATACAATTACATCACAGCTAAAAATATGTTTAAAAATCATTTAATATCAAATGTTGGATGGATTGAGTAACTCAAGTGGGATGTTAATTGAGTTCCCAAAAAATCTATTTAAAGAATAATTAAAACTAATTCTTCAATTTAATAAAAATTACTAGTTAATAAAAACAGTATAAATATATAAATTTAATCTTCAAATAATTTCTCAGAATCAGTATTAAGGCTTAGTTAAAATATCTTATAAATAATTTATCTTTTGAAAAAAATTTACTTAATCAAACACTTTATATAAACACAAATTAAGACTACCTATCAAATTATAGTTTTGTTTATAGTTTATAAAATGGAAATTTATTTTCATTTTAGAGAAACAAAACTTAACTAAATGAACAAAAAAAATAATGGGTTTAGTATCAAGCCAATACATAATCTCCTCTACATTAAAATCAACTGCTTCCATATAGTTTATTATAAAAGAAAATAGATCCACAACCTGGATTGGGTTTTACAATCAATAATGCACAAGGATTTTTAGACATAAACCCTCCTCCATAGTTATATATGGGATAAAAACAAATACTATGTCAATAGGACCACATACAAAGTTATTTGTGGGAATAAAAATAAAATATTTTGAATGAACATCAAATATTATCTAGATTAATCATAGAATATAGTGTATAAATATAAACAAAGTACAATAAAACAATGCTCAAAAGTAAATCATAAAATGTAATAAGAAAGAGATGGATAGATAGAAAATGTGATATAGGTCGATATGTGATGTTTCAGTTGTTTTGTGTATATGAGTTTTCCATTCGATGAATATTAAACAATTTTCTCTATAACTAAAAAAAGAGTGTCGTAGAAGTTTATCTTATAGAAATATTTTATTATTCTTTATGTTCCTTTAAATGTATTTAGTAGTGCATTGTTTTTTATTATGATAAAATAACTCTCCTTAAAGAGATATTCCTCAAATGTATCCATTATATAATAATCATCCTTCATTAAATATACTGACTCTTCATTTACTATGTCAAAACTTTCCTTTTTAGATTTTAAATTATCCATTGGTAATCTAGACACGTTAAGTTGTCTTCACCTGAATTATGGTTAGATGATCTCAAGAAAACTTTCCATGATCATCTAAAAGGTGACATGGTCATTCCATCTCTTCATGCGATCATTTTATTTTCATATATAGTAAGTTGATAACTTTATGTGGTAATATTGTCCATCTTGTGGTCACTATATTATAAAAATATTTTCAGTGTATTATTTTATGAAAATTTACATTCCTAAGTAGGGTAAAGTGATTTTTATATGTGGTAGGAAATTTCCTTCATGCATTATGGTGGTCTCCTTCATGTGGTATGTGGTTTCCTTCATGCGATAAGGTGTACTAATCTTTCCAGTGGGTTGATTTTTTATGTGGTAAATATTTTCCTTTATGTGGTGATGTAGTTTTTGTCACATGTTAAGCGGAGTCTTTAGTTTGCAATCAATCCATGAATTAGAGATATTTGTTTATCATTCCCATAGTAAACTATTTTTTGTCATATAGTAAGGTAAAACATAACATGTGGCAAGGTGATTAGATCACTTTACCTTCACATGGTAGGTGTCGCAGTAATCATTATACATATCCTTTTTTTTAATTTTTTCTAGTAAATAATTTTCTAAAAGAAAACACGAAGATTATTAATAACAATATAAACATGTTTTGGGATTATTAAAATAAGGAGGTTCTAGTCTAATCCAACACTTAGAATAGATTATAGAGATATCTTATAGGGTATATCAACATCATAATTTCAAAACAATTCATGATTTATTCACTATATTATAACTAAGGAGGTATGAGATCATTAAATTTCACATTATCAGTTATAGTGAGGCTGATCTGGAGATTTATGGTTTTTTTATTGAGAGGATAGTGAAAATTATTTATCACAAAAATAAAGTTTTTCAAGGTAAATTTATTCCTATCATGAACATGTTTTGGTAGTGTGATTAGGTTTTATATGTATCTTTAGAAAAATAATGTTATAACATACTAGCATGAGTATTCATCCCAGTACCCAGGCCAATATCCCATAATACCTCAAGTTCCTTCTCAATATCCATAGTCTATCATAAGTATCAACACTATGAACCATTATAACTTGTTAATTATTTCACCCTCACTGAAATTACAAAATAATTACTCATATTTCTACCAAAAAATAAGAATGAATTATCTGTATATTGGACTTTAAAAGATATATAAAATAATATAGATTATTAAATAAACTAAAATAAACAAGGAATAAGATCATATCAAGAGATAAAATAATTAAAATAACCCTTAAAACATATATAATACATTGAAACTAAGAGGTTGGTTATTGGATTTTTTGGAAATTAAGGATAATAATGATAGTGTTGAATTTGTTAACAATCATTATTGGGAGAATGTTATAAGATTATTTATAACAAATGAAGACCTTTTGAAAGATGAATGTCCATGAAAACATGGAATTAGAGGGTGAAGATGAGTATAGAAGATCATGTGAGCATGTATTGAGGTCACAACTGTGACTATATGAAGGAATTTTTAAAAGAAGTAATACCTTGGTATTTCAATATATTCAGGCTATAGAATGAGAAGATTTAAGATTGTAGAATTTAGATCTGAAAAATTATAGATGAGGTTAACTATTTCTATTATATAATATTTTTTAGGAGTGATTTAAAATTTGAAATATATGAGATATATGTTCTTGAATTTTTTATATGGTTTTTCTTATTTAAAATAAAAATAGGGGATATTTTTACTAAAAGACCCCAAATGAGGGATAATTTTTTAAATAATTGTTTTTTGAAAATAAAACAACATATTGTTTTATTTTATAAATGAAAATAAGTTAGCCATGTTTTTATTAAATAGATGGTAAATCATCCTAAGAGATATCTTTCATTATTCTACTTCTTTCATTGGAGTCAAAGAAGAATACAAATATTTGTTTTATTGGGTTCTTTTCTAGATTCATATGAAAATATTACCACACACTACTATTAAGAAAAGTCATTCTAAATTTGGATGATTTTATTTCATAATTTTGAAGGAAAGTGACTTGTAAAAAACCAATGATGGTGAATCATAATGTAATAATAGGCTTTTGGTAGTTTTAAGTGGATTTAATTATCAAATGAGGTCAATAAAATTAAAGAATGGGTTAGGTACTAGGAGTGATATAATTTAATCAAGACAGAGAGGTAATTTTTTATGATGGGAGTTTGTAAAAAATTGTCACATATGAAAAAATTGTCACAATTTTAATAACATAATAAATAAAGAAAAAAATTAAGTATAAATTGGTAAAAATCATAGATGTGAATTCCATTAATCAAGATGAGAGTTGTGTGACTAATTTAATACTTTAAACTGTTAAAGATGTGGATGGTTCATAATATAATTTATATTTTTTTATTATAATATATGTGTGACCAAAGAATGTTTTTATGGTTATAAGGAGTATGAAAGTGGTTTTTTGAAAATAGAAAAAAAGTTAGAGAGTAAATTTTTTTATATGGTCATGATTCAAGTCTGTATGTTTGACGGAGTTATTTGTATTATTTCTAATGTGGGGTATGTATTCTACTTGGGAATGAACATTATTTATTTGGTAATTATGGATTCTAAAGGTTTTATGATTTTTCTTGGTTGTAGAGTTCTCAAATTGACAAGTGGAGAGAAGACCATGATAAAAGGTAAAAGAATTCAAACATGTATAATTTTATTTAAGTAGGTGGAGCTTATATGAGATACTAAAGTATCATTATAGGTTATATTTATAAAAATATGTATATAACTAGTTATTTGAAATATAATTTGACTTTTTCTTCATTTTTTCATGGTATAGTGGATCCATGACATTTTTCTCATCAAATATAATAATATGAGACACCCATGATGGTTGTGATAGGTCATTCCAATCTTGGACATGAAATTTAAGGTTAATATGGGTGATGACAGTGGAGTGTTTGAATTTTTAAATCATTGGATATATTTTGCAGAGTATTTTAAAATTTAAAATATATGATATTTTTTTAACATTGGATATTTTTTTACTAATATGAAATAAAATTTGAGTATATTTTTATAGAAAATATCAAAATGGGATTGGATTTAGTGTGTTGGTTTTTCAAAAATAAAACAAAGGTTTTTTTGTTTTATAAAAGGAGAGGAGGTAGTTGAGTTTTTATACAATAGAGGGTGAATTATTTTTAGAGGTATCCTAATTGATGATACTTAGTTTTAAGGATTTAAATATGTTTTTAGAGTGATATATTTTTGTGACAAATTTTTAATTTTTATTCAATGATAAAATTAAAAATCATGTAGTGGGGCAATCTTTTTCCAATCCATTTTTTGTGTTCTTGATTTATTTCTATAGTTATAAAACATTTTATTCCTGAACAATATCATGTAAGTGGAATATGTGTGATCACATATATAGGAGAATTAGAGAAGGTGTTTAGATAATATTATAAAAATATATAAAATTATGGAGTGATTTATATTTATAGTAATAGGTTCGCGATGAGACTCTCTGATTCTAGTGTTCCAGCTAATTTTGGATTTTTTTTGTCATCAATATCTCCTTAGGAATGAATATTAGGATAGATCCTTTTTTAGTGATTTCTAGTGAAGTTAACTTTTTTAATATTTTTATGGAAGAAAAGGTAGATCATGGGGGTTTTTCTTTATTCATGGAGGTGTCTTTGCTAACTTTTATTTTGGATATTCACATTTCATGTAAGGTTATCAGCACCTTAATGGGCATTCAGTCATCAATATTTATTACCTGGTGTTCACATAGGTTCTTCACCACCAAGATTTATATATTATCATTGGGTTAGATAATTTGATCCCTTCACTTGAAGCCTTTGATCTCCATGTTATCCTTAAGTTGGTATTTAAGGATAGATTGATCATATCGCTCTCTGAACCTTAGAAAATTACAATTAGTTTTTCTCAATATAAGAACCTAGATTTCACTTGGTATCGGTTGAAGATAACATTTGATATATGTTGCTTCATCCTTTATAGATGGTTAGTGAATGTTTATGCTAGTAAATACATTACTTTTATAGTGATCTGGATTAATCTCTTAGGACTACCTTTTCCCTTCCATAATCATGTGATTCTATAGATTTTAGGTAACTCCATTGGTAAATTATTTTGTTTAAATCTAAATATACATACAAGAAAGTTCCTAATAAATTATCATATGTGTGTGGATATTGACTATTCTAAATCATTACCAAATTATTTTTGGTTTAAGATAGATGATAGATTCAATTTTAAACAAAATCCCATCGATGAAAATATTTAACGATCGATCATAGGTGATAGAAAATATTTCACAACTGGATAATACCTCTAATTATAAACTCATGAAAACCTAGGAAGAAAATATTAAAGGATTTATCATGGTAAAAGATTCCAATTATGTATTCAATAATTCTGTTAATTTTCAATACAGTCTTAATGTAGGTGTGGCAGGAACAAAAAAACATTCTAACTTAAACACAAAGGCTGGTGAACCCATAGATAACATCAAGAGTAAAACCCAAAATATATTTATGATAAGGAAAGGGAAGTTGTTTTCTAGGTAAAATGTGGTAAATTATCTTAAATTGGAAAAGATTTAGATTTTTTAGGACCTACCAAGAAAAACTATGAAATGCCCAAGGAAGATTAATATATCCTTTAGGTCGAGTCAAAACTGGGGAACAATTTCCATATTTGTGACACTATCTCTAGGTCTGGGTATATTCAATTATAGGGATATTTTAAAATATCATTGTAAGTAGGATAAAAATTTTGTGGATAAATAAAATAAAAATGATCGAAATTCTTATGGTGCTTCTTTTGAGGAATATGTTGATTATTCTAGAAAATAGAAACCATGGATAAGGAGGGAGCTTAGTTATTTATGGAAGTAAGTCAAATGATAATCTTTGATCTCTATTACATGGACTCAATATAAATGCTTCCAACTTTGGTTCATAAAATGATGCAAAAAAAAGGAACCTTCCAAACCAAAAAATATTCCTTTACATTTTTTGTAAAGGTAGGATGTGAGTGGGATACATTGGTGAATTTTAAGATAAATGGAACATATTTAGTTGATCAGGATATTATCCATCCTCCTCTTATGAGGGGATGAGAAAAAATGAATAAAGTTTTTTCATATGAAAAGGGTTATTGTGGTTTTATTTTTATTTTCTAATATGGTATTTTTTATTAGTCTCATTATTTTACTGTTAAATTATTCTTTAGTGTTAGTTTTCTAGTGTGATATTTTTTGTCTAGTAGATTTTTTTTAATTTTTTTATAAAAATGTGGTGGTTTGTGGTTTTGTGTTTCCTTGGTACTTTTTTATTAGTGAATTCTATTGAAATAATCTTTTTCAATTTCTAGTTAAACCTAAAGTGATTTCAGTCAAAAATAAAAAAATGGATGGATGAGGGACATATTAGTCTGAATCTATTTAGGATTAAAATGTTTTTTTATAAAGGGTATGTAATATTAACTTAGAAAATCTAAAGGATAAGTATGTATAGAATTTTAGTAAAGGGGTGTCATAAGAGTAACTTGATAAGTCTGAGTGGGGTGTATGATTAACTCCAAAATGGAAATTGTTTTGTATAAGTGGTTTTTTGTGAAAGAAGGATGATTGTATTATGAAGGAATATATCATGATATGGAAAGTATCTCATAGTAATAAATTCACTCCACATAATAATAAGTAATAATTAACCATGTTGTAAGAGTTTGATCTAATCTGTAATGGATGTTTCATATGAATAAAGTTATGGAGTGGTGTAAATTTAAAAGAAGTTTCATGGCATAATGAAATTAAATGAACCCTAAAGTTATAGGTTGCACTATAATAGAAACCCAATAAGAAATGGGTGAATATCTCCATTGTGAGGGCTAATGGGATCATGTCACAAAAAGTATACTACACTAAAACTATATAATACCTAGAGATTAGGAAAGAAATATCATGTCACAACATAACTGGTTGAACCATGAGGATGTTGTTTACAACTTTACTAGGAATTATTCATATTTTGGTTGAACACTAGTTAGTTAAGTCCAAATGGGTTGCACAAGAGAGGTTTTCATCATGCCAAAATGAAGTTAAGAATTATGGATATTTATAATATCACACCATGAATTTAAAGGAGTTTAAAAATAGATATTATCCATATTTTTTGGATCTATTGTTTAATTTAAGATCATACCATAATTGAGGTTATCACATTACAGTTATATAAAATTAAAAGTGTGTCACACTATAAAGGATATCATTACACCATGATATAGAGATTTCCTAAATTAATTTAATATTAGGATACAATTAAAGTATAATTATAAGGACTTGTCCTTAAACATTACATCATCTTGAATTAAATGAATAATTCACAATGAGGATCTTTTAAAGTTTAGAGTTTTAGAGAATTAGGCAATAACTATTACATTACATCTCAAAAATTACAAAGTAGACACTTCTACTTGGTTTCCAATTTTTTCACAAAATAAAAACTCTTAAAAAAGAAAGATGTATAGTTCCATGTTTTAGACAGCATGAATTTTCCTTGATACCATCCTTGACCCTATTCATCTTTAAGTCTTGTGGAAAAAAATTAAAAAACTTGGGATGAGCATAAAAAACCCAGTAAGGGTTATAAAATAAGGAAGGAAAATATTAGCCCATCAATAAATACAAATCAATGAAACTGATACTTTTCAATCATAACATACCTTATGAAATCATAAGATTTATGAATAATACACAGAAATCATAAATCATAAAGGTAACTTATGGCATTCATAACATACTTACATTGTAGCTATCATAGCTACATAGGGAGTCACATTTGGAATAACTATCACAATATATTCCATAAATCTATTAGGAGAAATATTTATGTTTACCACTGTCATGTTACCCAATGCATTGGAGAGCTATCTCGAGCTCACCCACCCAAGGTTTATCACGGAACCACCTGTATACATAAACAGTCCCGAAGAACCATAATGTATTCATAACACATAAAACAAGCATAAAGGAAAGATAACATCTCCACATTTCTATCACAATATATTATTTTAAGATGTTGACATAATCAATTCTTTATCAAACCATTTTCAAAAACCATTTAAAAAATTTAATAAATAGATTTTTGAATCAAAGTGTCCCATACCACTTTGAAACTTTTAAAGGAATTAATATTTGAAAACATTAATTTCCATATAAATAAATCCTTAAAACCATTTTTAAATCATGGATATTAATGAGAAATATTTAGAAGAATAAATCTTTAAAAAAATATTTTAGTTAAGGAGTTCTTATCTAAATGAGAGATGATTGAATACAAATAATTAAGGAATAACATTTCATAAAAACTTTATAATATCATGATAATAAAGGTATTAATGATATAATATGCCAAAGGACAGTATATACACCATATAAAAGTGAATTGGCGCATAACAACAATGAATTCTCAATGGAATGTAAATTGAGATGAAATCTCTTATGAAGACGATATCCTTAGATTAAGGATAAATAAATTACATAATTATGTGTAAAAAAAATAAATACACTCAATATTATTGGATATTCAATGTAAAATAGTCATAGGTCATTCACACATATTCATAGCACGACATAATCAACAAGTAGAAGTTTAACCCAGAGAATTAAAATTGGGTTTAGAAGTTCTCTTACAGAAATTTGACAGCCTAACGACATCACTTTAAAATTCAAGAAATGAGTTTATGAGAGATAAAATGGTATCTCATCACTAGGAAATAAAATTTATAGCAATAATGATATATAAGAACATATCCCAACATAATAATATGTAAATTAAAAGATATAACAAAAAATAAGTCTTTTAAAAAAGGAGGGTGAAAGGTTCCCTTACTGATTTGGTAACTTACGAAACATAAACCTATGAAAGAAGGATCATAAAATGAAGATTTAAATACCCATAAATTGAATTATATTACAAAATTAATACAATCATGGGCAGTACATATACCACACAAATTGAAATAGTGGCAAATATAGCATGAATCTCATGAGAATAAAAAGTGAGATGAAAAACCCTTACCACACTGTAATCAATCGAATCGTATGAAAAAAAGTTAAAAACCACCAAATTAATCATATAATACCATGAATATAAAGATAATAATGATAATATATATCAAATGGTAGTACACAATACACCACATGCAATAAATAAGTGGTGAACAAAGTAAATCTCACAGAATTAAAAGTGAGATAAGAAATCCCTTACCTCGTGTCTGACATGACTTGTTTGTTCCTTGTTATTCCTGAATAATAAACTTAAGTTCATTTATACTTGATTAATAACCCTTTTTAAAGTTTATTATTCCTTTTATATCACTTATTACCATGTTATAAACATTATGTAATCATTTAAGTTAATAATGGTCGTTTTGTCGATATTTGGTACTTGAGTAAAAAATGAACACCTTATAATTACAAGTTGTCAATGTTGTAAAGATTAAATTGTATATAGAATTATATTCATGATTTAGATATCATATATATCATATATATCAATTATATATATATATATTTATATTTATAACAATTCATAACATTTGGAGATAAGAAATGAAATGCACTGTTCATGGAGGTGATAAGCCATGTACACTTGAACGCTACTTTCATTTCTATTTTGTATTTTAATTGAATGAAAACATAATTATACATAGTTATATTATAATTCCAGTATAATATCATACATAATTACAATAAATCCATCCTTTATACGTCCCACTTATGGTATGAACGAATCATATCACTTTGAGGGGGCGGTAGTCCGCACTTCCTCAAATGAAATTATCACGTTTACTCATAATGGAAATCACAAAGGTGTGCTATAAATTGAAAAAAAGAACAATGAAAACATAAAAATAATATATATCATATATAAATACAGTTCCATCATAATGGCCACCAAAAGAGGCGGTATGAGATAATTGAACAATCATCATTTCGTGAGGCGTTAGATTGTCATCCACAGAAACTGTATGTTCTTTACCCATTAGATGGAGGTGTGTGTAAGTGTAGTTTTAATAATAATCATAAAAACATCCTATTATATTTAGGATACTGGTTTTATTATAAAATAAAGGAATAAAAATATTTTAGGGGTTTGAGAAGTAAAATAAAAGAAAAGAACTTAAGAGAAAACATTACCTTAAAATCGGGTAACTCCCTTTGGTTTAAACCAAAATAATTTCTTGAAGTTCCTTATGCCTAAGGTAATGACTATAGGTATAAGATATGGATTTAGGGTGATTAATTGGTCAGAGTTTTGACAATCCAAGGGTCTTTAGAAGTTTGAGGAATGGGTTCGAATTGAGGGATTTTTATAAGGGGGGAGGGGATCTTTAGGAATGTGTGAAAATATTATTTTATTATATAATTATTTTCGGTTTCTAAAGGTCCAAAACTCATTAAGGTATAAGATAATATGACTCATGGTTGAAATAAAATCATACAATAAGAATTGGACAGGTTTGTTATATTATTTTAATCTTTATAATCATATTTATTTAAATCATTTGTTAATGATCTAAACATTGCATCATTATTGTGTCATAAATAATTTAATTTATTTGTTGTCTAAAAATTATAAAAAAATTACCATGATGTAGGAAATCTTTTTATATTTCCAAATAATTTTTATAGTACAAAATATAACTTATATAACCCCATGTAAAAATTTATTTACTAAAGGATATTTGTTTATGTCATTTTTTCCTTTACTTTAAGTTAATTAAAATAAGGTGTCATTATCACTCCTAATTGGATCCATGGGGTCCAAAAATAGACCTAAGTGTGCCCAAGGTTGTCCATGACTCATAAAATAAGGTTAGGACAAGTTTTAATGAAATTTTTTATAATTATGATATTCCTTTTACCTTGAATTACCCTATTTACCTTTAACCGTGGCAAACAAAAGCCAAAAGTTACTATTCACTAAAAATTATTTTTCATCTTATTGAACCACATTTTAATTACTAATAACAACCATGTATGTTGTATTTTCAAAATTAAATTCACAGAAGTGGTAAATTTTCATTTAAATGAAAAAGTCGGTTTTTAACTACTACTTAGTGGTTTCATTATTCATCAAAAATTAAGTTTTTCAGAAAAATATAAAAAATTCAGCCTAAGTTATATTTGATATTACGAATTCAAAAATAATGTCTATTCTAAAAAAATCAATACATAGAATTTGAATTAATTAATTTAAAGTTAATTCCTGTTGTCAAAACAAAAAACGTGTTTTTAAGAAATATTAACTATCAAAAGATTGACACCTGTTTATGTCCAATTTCAAAGTGAAATTACTTCCAACGACCAAAATTGGATTAAATGGTAAAAATATAATCTAATTACACTTTAAAACCAATTAAAAATATAATATAACCATTTAAATAAATTAGATTAAAATACAGTTTTGAATTAAAATACAGTATTTTTCATTATTCTTTAAAAAATGAATTTTATCAGAAAAATACCAAAAATTTACCCGTAGTAAATTTTGATGTCCTAATTCTAAAGAAGAATTTTATTTTTTAAAAAATAACATATAAAAGTGACCTAATATATATTTAAAGAGGGTTTTCCATCAAAAGGCGGTAAATCGACCTTTTAATGAACATTAGAGTATTGATGCTTTAAATTAGATTCATTCAAATTTTAAGACTCTAAATTTTATTGGATAAATGTAAAAACATTTAACTAACCTGTATAATAATATTTTAATTAGTTCCATTCATTCACACCATTACAATGGCTAGGCATTAACTACCATTTAAAATAACAATATATTATTATTTTTCAGTATAACTCAACATAGTGTGCAATGTAAGATTTCAAAGAAACTCGTTGCTGCGTATCGGGTACGACGTCGAACATAACATACCCTTTAAAGTAAATCATAACATTTATCTTCAAAAACATCGACTTACTCTTAAATTCTCATACTAATGTGTAATTAACTTAAACACATATTATCTATGATATATTAATCATTTTCATAAATATCCCAAATCACCATTTGTCCAAAATAAAAACATATATTCTTCCAAAATAATATTTCAACCATTACTCCACAAATTAAATACCATATTATTTTATTTTCCTTAACCATATAGTGTTCCCAAAAGAGAGAATGTCTTCCAAAATAACCATTGTTAATTAATCACCAAATCATTTTTTTATACTAAGGATGTCCATTTGGTAAATCATAATATCCCAAATAAACATATTCTTGATCCATAAATTCATTTAACTAAAAATAATTAGTCATAATAACCAAGGACTTCACGTAGTCCAGTGGTAGGTGATAAATCTCAATCGCACTTTGGTTGTGGATTCGATTCCCATAGATTTATCCAACGTGACGGTTTGTCACACTGTCTTCATGTTGTCCTTTTTCAAAAATTATAAAATTACATAACATTCCAAAAAAAAGATACAAACTCCTCAAAAATAACCATAACATATTTTTTCCTCAAAGGTTATATAATACCTTTCATTTTGCACCCCAAAATGTAATAACCATTTATCGTCTCTAAAATAATTATGACTCTTTCTAATATGCCAACCATTATGGTTATGTAACTTATGCTTAAATTACACCCTAACCTCTAAAGTTATCTAAACAAACCTCTAATACCAACTATAAGGACCTGAAATTAAACATTAAAAAATCTGGAATTAAATGAATAATTCACTTTGAGGATATTTTTTGGTTTATAGTTTTAGAGAATTAGGCCATAACTATTAAATTACATCTCAAAAATTACAAAGTAGACACTTCTATTAAGTTCCCAATTTTTTCACAAAATAAAAACTCTTATTAAGAAACATGTCTAGTTCCATGTTTTAGACATCATGAATTTTTCTTGATCACATCTTTGACCCTATTCATCTTTAAGTCCTGTGGAAAACATTTAAAAAACTTGGGATGAGAATAAAAAATATCAGTAAGGGTTATAAAATAAGTAAGGAAAACATTATCCCATAAATAAATACAAATCAATGAAACCAATTCTTTTCAATCATAACATACCTTACTAAATCATAAGATTTATGAATAACACACAGAAATCAAAAATCATAAAGGTAACTTATGGAATTCATGACATACTTACATTGTAGTTATCACAGATACATAGGGAGTCACATTTGGAATACCCATCATAATATATTGCTTAAATCTATTAGTAGAAACATTAACATATACCTTCGTCACATTACTGAATGCATTGGAGAGCTATCTTGGGCTCACCTGCCCTAGGTTTATCACAGAACCAGCCATATATGTAAACAATGATGAAGAACCATAATTTAGTGATAACACATAAAACAACCATAAAGTAAAGATAACATTTCCACATTGCTATCACAATATATTATTTCAAGATATTGACATAATCAATTATTTATCAAACCATTTTCAAAAACCATTTAAAACATTTAATAAAGATATTTTTGAATCAAAGTGTCAAATACCACTTTGAACCTTTTAAAGGAATTCATATTTGAAAATTTTAATGTCCATATAAATAAATCCTTAAAACCATTTTTAAAACATTGGCATTAATGAGAAATATTTAGAATAATACATCTTTAAAACAATATTTTAGTTAAGGAGTTATTAACCAAATGAGAGATGCTTGAATAAAAATAATTAAGGAATAAAATTTCATCAAAAACTTATAATATCATGAGAATAAATTTATTCATTATATAATATTCCAAAGGACAGTTAATTGGCGCATGACAACAATGAAGTCTCAATGGAATGTAAATTGAGATGAAATATCTTATAAAGATGCTATCCTTAGATTAAGGATAAATCAATTACATAATTATGTGTGAAAAATATAAATACACTCAATATGATTGGATATTTAGTTTAAACCCATCATAGGTCATTCACACATATTCATAGCATAACATAATCAACAGGTAGAAGTTTAACCCAAAGAATTAAAATTGGGTTAAGAAGTTCTCTTACAGAAATTTGGCAGCCTAACGGCGTCACTTTAAAATTCAAAAAATGAGTTGATGAGAAATAAAAGGGTATCTCATCACTTGGACATAAAGTTTAAAGAAATAAGGATATATAAGAACACATACCAACATAATAATATGTAAATTAAAATATATTACAAAAAATAATTCTTTTAAAAAGAGGAGGGTGAAAGGTTCCCTTACCGATTTGGTAACTTACCAAACATACACCTATGAAAGAAGGATCATAAAATGAAGATGTAAATACCCATAAATTTAAGTATATTATACAATTAATAAAATCATGGGAAATACATACACCACACAAAATGAAATAGTGTAAAATATATCATGAATCTCATGGGAATAAAAAGTGAGATGAAAAACCCTTTCCACGTTGTAATCAATCGAGTTGTATGAAAAAAAGTTAAAAAGAACCAAATTAATCACAAAATAACATGAATATAAAGATAATAATGATAATATATATCAAATGGAAGTACACAATACACCTCATGCAATAAATAAGTGGTGAACAAAGGAAATGTCACAGAATTAAAATTGAGATAAAAAATCCCTTACGTCGTGTCCGACTTGACTTGTTTATTCCTTATTATTCCTGAAAAATAAACTTAAGTTAATTTATACTAGATTAAGAACCCTTTTCAAGTTTATTATTTCTTTTATATCACTTATTACCATATTATAAACATTATGTAATCATTTAAGTTAATAATGGTCATTTTGTCTATATTTGGTACTTGAATAAAAAATGAACACCTTATAATTACAAGTTGTCCATGTGGTCAAGAGTCCATTATCTCCAGAATGATATTCATGATTTAGATATCATATATATTGTATATATCCAGTATATATATATATATATATATATTTATAATAGTTCATACCATTTGGAGATAAGAAATTAAATGCAATGTTCATGGAGACGTTAAATCGTACGTACGCATGAAGGCTACTTCTATTTCTATTTTGTATTCTAATTGAATGAAAACATAATGATACATAGATATATTATAATTATAGTATAATATCATATATAATTTCAATAAATCCATCCTTTATACATCCCACGTAAGGTATGAACTATTCATATCACATTGAGGGGGCGGTAGTCCGAACTTCCTCAAATGAAATTATCGCATTTACTCATAATGGAAATCATAAAGGTGTGCTATAAATTAAAAATACCGAAGCATATTGAAAACATAAACATAATATATATCATATATAAATACAGTGCCATCATAATGTCCTCCATAAGAGTTGGTAGGAGATAATTGAACAATCATCGTTTCGTGAGGCGTTAGTTTGCCATCCACATAAACAGTATGTTCTTTAACCATTAGATGAATGTGTGTGTAAGTGTAGTTATAATACTCCCCATAAAAACATAATAGTATATTTAGGATACTGTTTTTGTTATAAAAAAAGGAATAAAATGATTTTAGGGGTTGGAGAAGTAAAATAAAAGAAAAGAACTTAAGAGAAAACGTTACCTTAAAATCGTGTAACTCCCATTAGTTTGAACCAAAAGAATTTCTTGAAGTGCCTTCTGCCTAAGGTAAGGCTTCTAGATGTAATATATGGATGTAGGGAGAATAATTGGATAGATTTTGGATGATTCAAGTGGTCTTATAAGTGTGAGGAATGGGTTATAATGGAGGGGGTTTTATTGGGGGAGGGGCTCTTTAGAAAAGTGTGAAAATGTTATTTTATTATATAATGATTTTCGGTTTCTAAAGGTCCAAAACTCATTAAGGTCGAATATAAGATGAATCATGGTCTAAATAAAATCACCCAATAATAATTGGACAGGTTTTGGATGTTATTTTAATCATTATAATCTTATTTATTTAAATCATTTATTAATGATTTAAACACTACATCATTATTGTGTCATAAATAATTTAATTTATTTGATGTCTAAAAATTATAAAAAAAATACCATGATATAGGAAATATTTTTATCTTTCCAAATAATATTTATAGTCTAAAAGATAATATATATAACCTCATGTAAAAATTTATTTACTAAAAGATATTTGTTTATGTCATTTTTGTCTTACTTTAAGTTAATTAAAATAAAGTGTCATTATCACTCTTAAGTGGATCCATGGGGTCCCAAAATAGACCCAAGGATGACCATAGTTGGTAATGGATCATCCGATAAGGTTAGTACAAGTGTTAAGGTAATTTTGTATTATTATGATATTCTTTTTACCTTGAATTACCCTATTTACCTTTAACTGCAGTAAATAAAAGTCAAAAGTTACTATTCACCAAAAATTATTTTCATTTTATTGAACCATGTTTTACTTACTAATAACAACCATGTATGTTGTATTTTTAAAATTCAATTCATAGAAGCGGTAAAATTTCATTTAAATGAAAAAGTCAGTTTTTAACTTCTACTTAGTGGTTTCACTATTCATCAAAAATTGAAGTTTTTCAGAAAAATACCAAAACTTCAGCCTAAGATATATTTGATATTACAAATTTAAAAACAATGTATATTTTACCAAATTCAATACATATAATTTTCATTAATTAATTTAAAATTAATTCTTGTTGTCAAAACAAAAAAGTGTAATTTTAAAAAATAATAACTATCCAAAGATTGACACTTTTTTATAACCAATTTTAAAGTGAAATTACTTCCAATGACCAATATTGGATTAAATGGTAAAACTATAATCTAATTACACTTTAAAATAAATTAAAAAGATAATCTAACCATATAAATAAATTATATTAAAAGGAATTTTTGAATTAAAATATAGTATTTTTCACTATTAGTTAAAAATGAATTTTGTCATAAAAATACCAAAAATTTACCCAAAGTAAATTTTGATGTCCCAATTCTAAATAAGAATTTTATTTTGTCAAAAAGAACATATAAAAGTGGCCAAAACTATATTTAAAGGGGGTTTTCTATCAAAAGGCGGTAAATCAACCTTTTAATGAATTTTAGAGTATTTATGCTTTAAATAAGATTCATTGAAATTTTAAGCCTCTAAATTTTATTGGATAAATGTAAAAACATTTAACTAAACTGTATAATCATATTTTAGTTAGTTCCGTTCATTCCTTCCATTACAACGTCTAGGCATTAACTACCATTTAAAATAACAATATATTATTATATTTCAATATAACTCAACGTAGTGTGCAATGTAAGATTTCAAAGAAACTCATTGTTGCGTATCGGGTACTAAATAGAACTTAGCATCCCCTTTAAATTAAAATTAATATTTAATTCAAAAATATTAATTAATATGAAAATTTTATATTCTTTATTTACCTATGATGTTACAATAATGACATTATCATATATGGTTCTGAGAGAGGATGAATAGGGAGAGCCAAAAATATATAGTTCTATTGATCACATACAGTTCATTAGAGAAAGTGGCTTAAATGATACAGAATATTATTGACGCATTTGGTTGTTAAATGAGTGAAATAAGAATAATTTTAGTGTGGAATATTTTTATCTATAGGTGATATAATTTACATTGTGATTGTGTGGTATACATCAATCTAACTTTCTCATTAAGGAGTGGATCTAATTTTTCTTGAAGAATAGGATGTATAGAAAATGTAGGCTTAAATAAAACATCAATTTTGATTTTATGATGCGCAAAAAGTAAATTCTATTTATGGATCTAGAATATTCATTCATATATATAAACTAAGAAAGTATTTATTGAAGAAGTGTGTATAGAAGGGAGAATAATGATTTACACATGGATGAGCAGTGAGGGAGACCTAAAAATTGTAAATGTAGTGACATAGAGTGACCATGATTTATTTTTATCACCTAAAATAGTGCATTATAATGAATTTTAGTACATTGTAGCATCATCATTTACCTGATACTTTGACCTATCACAATATAGGTGAACCAAATAAATATAATTATGTATTTTTTCATTATATTTTTCATTATTATTTTATATTTTTTGTGTGAGATAAATTAAGGTAGATAGATACAGAATTTTATTCCTTCCATTAAGGTAATAAGATCCAATAAAGGGTTTAGGAGGATATTTTAATTCAAAAAACCCCTTGATTAATCTCCTATTAGGGTTCCTTAAGAAATTAACCATTAATATTAGTCCCAAAAAGTGGTATCAAAGATTAAATGTTCTTATTTGTAGTTTAATATATCAAATCCGTTTTTTATTTTTTTCACACATGGATTCTTTGATGAATCCTCTTGTTTTCAATAGTACTAACTTTCTTCATTGGAAAAAGGAGATCTATTAGTTTCTACAGGCTTATGGTTATGATTTCATAGAATATATACATTTTGAAACTGATTTGAGAAAGAACGGTAAAATATTTCATGATGAAAAGGCACAAAATATCTTGAACAAAGGTATATCTAGTTTTATATTCAAGAAAATTATTCATTATTCTAGTGATTTTATAATTTGAATGATTTAAGAAGAAAAATATGGGAAGTAAATTGAATAAAATGTTTTGATAACAACTTCAATAAATAAAATAAAATATGGTGATGATAATATTTCAATGGATGATGTTGTAGAGAATTTTATAATTTCAAAAGGTTAGAAAATTGGGGGGGAGAAGACTCTTGAGAAGGACACACCTGATGAGGTATATGTGATTGATCTTAGTGATAAATATCATGATAATGAAATTATGGAATATCTTTTTCAAATATAGAAATTTATATTTTCTCATGGAGAGTCTAGTGGTTAGAGGTACTGTGGAAGAATTGGAAATGACATAAAGTCATCAACTTGGAGATTTTTCTTACAAAAAGAAAGATGAGATCCAATCCTCATATGAGAAGGTTGATCAACTAGAAATTATTTATGAAGTATATTATATGTTTATAGAAGATTTTTTTTTGAGAATAATTTTTTTAAGTGATAATATATAGCCTTTAATTAATATATTATGGGAATGGGTGAAAATATGAAAGGGTAGAGTGACCTACTTGGTGAACTAGCACATGAATTGGAAGTTCAAATGACCATTGTAAAGACCTAGAATTTTATCAATGTAATTTTCCTTCTTGTATCATAAAACACATAAATAACATATGGAACCTAATAAAAACATTATTCTCATAAATTAATAATGACACATTAATCAGAAAATAAACTAATAAGAACGCCAATATTATAGTGGTCCAATAAATATAAAATAAGATAATAAGAATGAGAAAATTTGGATCTCCTCGATCCACTAGAATGACCACACATATGAACAAATATATACAAATAAAATATAATGTTAATAATATAATATTCATTTTTAAGAAAAAATTATATATATAACCTTAATAGAAAATTTAAGTCAATGGAAAATGAATGAAATAAGATATATTTATAGAAATTAAGGAACTTATACCATTGGAATAATAACCTGACTATTGGAATTGTAATATGATGGTTAGGAATAGTAATATAGTCATTAGAATAAATTCCTCACCTATGAAAGTATAAATAAAATTTATGTATCTTATAAATGAAAATATGATATATTTATTTCATGGTATAAGTAAATAAATGTTCTAAAAATTATAAATTAAGTGTTTGTATTTTTGTAAAATATAAATGTTTATTTACCATTTTATAATTAATATAATGATATAAAAGAAAATTTATTTTCATAAAATATATTCATAAATTAATATTATTAAGTATCATAATTATAATATAATTTTATGAGACCTTAATTAAATTTTTAAAGGTTATAAAATCGATTATAATATTAAAATCAGTATTTTTCAAATAAATGATGATTTTTTTTAAAAATTAAGTTTATCATATTAAAAAAATTATTCTCAAAAAATTATTTCTATTTTTAAAATATAAATGTTAAAAAATTGTTAGGGTTTATTTTTTTTTAATTTTTCTAAAATAGTTGAATTTTTGTGAATAGTGAAATATGGTAATTTTCAATATTTAACATTATAGGCTAAATACTTTAATTTTTGAGTCATGTATGATGTAATCATGATATAATCACCAATTTTTTCCAAATATCCTGAAATATTTACTTTATTTATTTATAGGAATCAATATTATTAATAGTATTGATCCAAAATAATAAACTAATGAATATAATAATCAAAAACACCCATCCCCCTATAAATACCACCCTCACCAACCCTTCTCCTCATACCTTATAATCCTTGAATATTGTTAATATTTTTACCAATTACCATAACAAGAATCTTACCCATATCTAATAGATTCGTGTATCAACAAAATAACAAACCTAAGTGCCTTAAGAAGGTTCTCAATGAGATTCCATTGAAGAGGTAAAATCTATAATCCTACTCTTTTAATTTCATTTATTTTATTATACTCTCCTCACATCCCCTATACAAGGAATAATTATAACTATATTATCAAATATATAATATAATTTTATTATGTTAATGGAATATCCATTATCAAATCTCTTCTCTTCTCTTTTTATTCTAAAAAAGAAAACATCGTCTGTGATATGTCGGTTCACCACCTTCATGGACGAAAAGTTTTTTATTTTTCCATTACCACATTCATGTCTGGTCATAAAACCATTATTATGGTTAAAATAGATTTTAATATGTATATTATAAATTTTTCATGTTATAAAACTAACATATAGACATAATATTAAATAAAATGAAATGAGTTAATGGTGATCAAAAAAATGCCAAAATAAACAAAACATTTATCATTAATGTTTTATCAAATAAATCATCCTCATACCCAAAAATGACATATAAGACCATTAAAACTTCCAAAAGTTCATTAATACAATAAAATTTCATTTCTTTAGAATTATTCTCATTTTAAAAGAACTTCTATAATTATATACAAGTAAAACCGACCATGAAACCATGAAAAAGACCACTCTCCAAATGATGAAATTGAACTTTATAACTCATTAAAATGGCCATAAATAAACTTAATAAAATTATAAAAAATAAATAAATGTAGAATAGGTTCTAAATTAATTAATTAATTAATCTAATTTTATTATATAGAATGTTAAGTGCAAGTGCAGAATGCATTCAGACATAAGGTAAGGGATCTCTCTAAACCTCCAAATTACCTTTGGGTTATACTTTCTCTCTCTTTTCCCTAATTAAATTCTTCATTATTCTTATATATTTCTCAAATATTATATTTCAATGTACCAAAAATATTTATGTAGCTCAATTCATCTATCTTTGATGTGTAATTCTATTTTTAAAAAGGTTTTATGCTCAATTCCTCTTGATAAGCAAACCCAATTAAAGGGAACTTCTCCATGTCTTGCCCATTTTCAAGTACACTCCATAAACTTTTTTAATCCATAATTATTTTTATAAAATCACTAATTTTATCATGAAAAAATATCTTAGTTCATTTCTAGTTTTATACAAACAATTATTCATTTTTTCTCTTTAAATAATCTTTAATATTTTCCTTTAAACTACACTAAAGTTGTTCATTTCTAAAGTTTATTAAACACTTTTTTCATGTATTTACTTTATTTGGACATAATTATTAATGATATATTATTATTATTTTATTGTCTAGAAATTATTTAATACCTTATTTCATGGATACTATTATGAGACACCCTTTGGTTATGCCTTGTAACATTATTACAGTACCCATTTCTTTCCATGGGTAACCCTTATGTTTATTCCTTATGTTTGATTATTTATGTGGAACACATATGCATGAAAATGTTATGATGGGTTCTCCCATATATTTATCTAATGCATTGGGTAATTTTTAGTCTCATAATACGTTATGCATGTGATTAGGGATTAAACCTAATACATTGTGGGATTTTGTCCACCATGTGATATAGCCTTGGAATTTATCCTTGAATCATGTTTATTTCATGTTATATATTGCTTCCACATTCCAATATTTCCATGATCATATGATTCCATGTTCTATATGTTATTCTTACACTTGTTTATTCATGATCCATTCCTTTTAAGTTATCATGTTATTCCTTATAACTCACGTGTTATGTTTTATTCCCATGTTTATTCCTTTATTGGGATTTTTATCTCATCCCATTATTTATATATTTCCCCTAGCTATCCTATTAAATTATAAGTGATCAAAGGGTGTTAGGAGCTCATAAATTAGATTATATAAAATATGTTCTTAATTTTAGTTTCATGTTTTCTAATCATGTACCTATCCTTCTAAAGAAACTATACTATTTAATCATTTCTTTGTATTATGCTTAATATCATGTAATACTATGTGTAAAGGGATAGAGATTCTATAGTTGGTATCAGATTATTGTCTAGTTATTTTGGGGTGTTATGACTAGAAATATTTATTAAGAACCATATGGATAATTCTATCACCATGAACAATCTATGTTGAAACTTAGAGAATCATATGTTAGTATGTAATTTTTATTTATAAGTTATTCACTCTAGGTTTATGGTTTCCTTTTTATATGACCATTAGATAATTATCAAAGTACTCTATTTTTTATATTTATTTAGTTAATGGATTGAAATAGGATAAATCATTCTAACAATCAATGTGATAGGCAATGTGATTATTTCCCTAATGAAATTTCAAATATGATTGGAATGGGAGATTATAAATTCATGACAATACTAGCTCAATTGGCTCAAGTTATGAATAATAACTTGAATCGTGTGGAATGACCTCCTTCCCCTAAGAAAGATAAAGTTATGATTGAATCCTTTATGCAACAAATTTCTCTAATCTTTAGTGTAACTTTTTATCCCCTCGTCATGGAATAATGGATTAACTCCATTGAGAATATATTATCTATCCTCCAGTGATTAGAAGAAGAGAACGTTATGTTGGTGTTCTATCTTTTTGATGGGGAAGTTGATCAGTTGTGGATGCTAATCAGAAAGACAAATTTTATGGTGGAAATTGATTCCATGGATTGGAAAGGATTCAGGAAAATATTTTTCAATAAATATTTTCACTGAACTCTATATATTAATATGGAGAGGGAGTTACTTAGACCAAAGAAAAAGGAAGATGAATATATCGGGGTGCACGAGGAAAAATTTACAAGATTTACATGATGTACCTTCATATTTTTCATGAACATTAAAAGTAAGGTAGATTGATTATTTAGTTGATTGAATTTGAGTCTATGAAAATCCTTAGTGATTCAAGAATTTGATAACTATAAGGAGATTGTCTGATGTACCTTAATGTTTCAGATAGAGATTAGTTAATCTCAGTGGTCTCATGAGATCAGAGATAAAAAAAAGGAAAATGAGGTTTAATATGGGTCGATTAATAGATAAATCCCATAAAAGAAAGAAAAATAAAAATCCCACATGTCCAAAGTGTGTGAAGAAGCATTTGGGGACTGTCTAAAGGGAATTAGTAGATGTTTCAAATGTGGAAGAGAGGGGCATCAGGATAATTATTTTGAAATGGATTTAAATAATCCCACTAATGTGGAAGAAGAAATAAAGTTTCATATAAACACTCATCCTATAGTGTAGTGTTTCAACTACAAGGAAGATGGTTATAATATGAGCCTATACCCTAATATATGGGTTGTCGAAGGAAATCAACAACAATAACCTCTAAGGAAGCAATGAAGGGAATATGTTATAACTACTATTGAGGTGTAATGCCCCAAGACTTTAAAATATATTCATTTTTAATAGATTTAATTTTTTTCCATCTTGATTTTTATGCAATGCCATATTAAGCTTATGCTACACCCAATAATGAGTTAGCTTGCGTTACAGGAAAGGCTGAGTTTTACCGAACAATAATATATTATTAAAATATTAATATTTAATAAAATATGAAATAACCTAGATATTAAGTCGGAGGATATGAATAGTATTAAAAAAATTAAGAAAATTTATGGTTGAATTCTTTGGTTATAAATTTATTTATAAATGAATATAAGAACTAATTTAATATAATTAGAATGTTTTTATAAAAAACTATTCGTAAGCTCACAAAGGCATATTACCCTAATAAATTAAATTAATTACTATTGGTGAATGATAATAATGAAATATATATTTTATATTTTCAATAAAATATTTTTTAAATTCATCTAATATATTTAATAGGCATAGGATTGGAACAACCCTAAAATTATACATAAAAACCTAAATTTTTATAAAGGTAGTTTTACCACCTTTTGATGGAGAACCCATTTTATATCAAATTTTTGACACTTTTATATATTATATTTGATAAAATAAACTTTATATTTTAAACAATAATATAAAAATTTACTTTGGTTTAATTTTTTTTATTTTTCTAATCAGTTTCATGTTTTGATGAATAGTGAAAATACTAAATTTTAATTGAAAACAGATTTTTTCATCAAAATAATTTATAGTGTTAAATTATAATTTTAATTAGTTTTAAAGTATAATTAGAATATATGTTTTATCATTTAATACAATTTATGTTATTGAAATCAATTTCAAATTGAATTTTGATATAAAATTATTTCAATCTTTTGCATGTTTTAATCTTTAATAACTCCTTTTCTCACCCCATCAACGAGATTAATTTTAAATTAATTACTGCAAATTCTGTGTTTTTAATTTTTAAAAATGGATTTTATATTTTGAATCAGTGATTCCAAATTTTTTAAATATTTTTCTTTTATTTTTTGGCATATGAATAGTAAATTTAGTAATATTTTAATTACCACGGTTAAGGATAATCGGGTAATTAAGGGTAAAAATAAAATTATAAAATTACCCTAACACTTGACTTAATTTTATTGGATGAGATATTTTGGACAAAAATAATCCTTTAGATGATTTTATGGTCTCTTGGATCCACTTTTATATAGTATTTTATTCTAAGGGAAGTCTTATATGTCACACTGTGCAGTAATTGTTTATATAATGGAAGAATCAAATAAATGATATTAAAAATATTAATATTAATATAATTTAAGTCATTTAATGTAATCCATGATTTTTATTAATTAATTATACATGCTAGTAATATTTTATAAGCCTTTTTTCGAATTTATCTTGATGGTTTTATTTTTGTAAAAAATTAAATATTGAATAGTGTCAAAATTGACATTTAAGATATTTTAAAATAAGTAATATTTTATTAAAGGATATAAAATTTAAAAAAAATAGAAATTATGATAAATAATTGGAATAAGTATTAAAATTTAATAAATGATCCATTTAGTGGTCTTTTATAATTTTATAGTAATTATATTAACCCATAATGTAAAAATTATATTATATCATGGTAATAGTTAAAGATGTTAAATAAGGGTTAAAACAAAATGATAAGGATATAAAAAATAATAAAAACTTTTCAAAAAATCATTTTATGAATGATATTCAAACCTTATCATATTATTATCTATTTTTAGTTGTTTAATTGACACTTTTCTATGAAAATAAATTATATATTATTTAAATCAAAGATAGTTACAAAATATCACTCTCTTTGTATTTAATATCTTTTACGTGTTCACATAGGGATAAAATCATGATATTAATGAACCTAAATGTATATTTGGATAATAGTGGAATTATTTTCATTATATACTTTTATTTTAAAATTTTAGAAATTATAAAATTACCTTAAATGCTTTTTCATTACTAAAACAGTGTTTATTTAATTAACACAAAATAAAATAATTGAATTTAAAGCATTAATTTTGATATATTTGTAATTATTTAATGTGTATAATTAATTTTATAGATATATATTATATATTATATTTGTTTTAAATCATTATATTATAATTAAAACTTTGTATTTATGTATTTAAAATCAAATTAAAAGAATAGTATCAAATTTGACAACAATGATATTTTTTTGAATTAATATTTTATTAAATTATTTAAAAATCACAAAAAAATTAAATAATAACTAATGGGATAATATATGATTTAAAATGTATTAACCTATACATTTATATTCCATTTTTAATCCTTTGTATCTATAATATCCTTATTATATTTTAATACTCTGGGGATTTCTGAAAATACCCCTCACCTAAATTATAAATGGGTACCTCCTCTCTCACTTCCTCACACCACATTTAACCTTCTATCTCGACCAAAAACTGACCAAATAATCTCAAAACTTCCATATATTCATATTATAAGCCTCATGTGGGGACTTAATCTATCCTAGGAATCCTTTTGGTATAAACCCAAAGGAGTTACCCGAAAACAAGGTAACATTCTTCAATGATCACTTTAGTTTTATTTCTTTTCCCACTAATTAATTTATTATTATTCCATGATTATATAATAACACAAGTATTATAAATATACTTAGATATTTTTATGTTAATATTTATACCTACACTTACACACAATTTTATCTAATGGGTGACGAACATATTGTTTATGTGTATGACAAACTACCACCTCACGAAATAATGATTGTTCATTTTTCCTTTACCACCTTTCATGTATGGGAATTATGATAAAATATATATTTATATATGTTATATATTATATTTATGTCTTTAATATTCTATAATTATTTTATAACGCGTATCTTTATACTTTCTCTTTTGTGTAAATACAATAACATCATTTGTGGAAGTGTGGACTACAACCTCCTCAAAGCGATGTGATTCGTTCACATGGAACATATAAAAGATAGTCTTAATAAAAATATGTGAAATATATGAAATAAATATTATAATATTATTATAATAGATATATATAATTTACTTTTCATTCTTTTAATATGACAATGAAATGAAAGTAGTGTGCATGCGTACGTACGGCCTACCATCTCCATGAACGATACATTTTTTTCTTATCTCCAAATTTTATGGATTATTATTAATACATATATACTTAATATATATAATATTTAAATAATTTTATACATTATTTATATGATTAAACTATAATATAATTAATAGGAACAATAAATAACAAGTCAAGACTTACTCAAGAAACTAGACAATTAACACCCAAAATAGTGAAAATAACAAAAGAATGTTAACAAATGGGTAATAAGATATTTTAAGATTATCATATTTGATATCATAAATATTAATATGGTTCTTTAATGAGTTATTAACACTCTTAAAACCATTATATATGAGGTTAAAGGATAATCACCAAAAAGTAAATGCAAGGTAAGGGATTTTGTCTCAATTTACATTCCATTAATACATAATTGTTGTTATAAACCAATTCACTTTTATATGGTTTATATAATACTCTTTGACATGTTATATCAAGAATATACTTATTCTAATGATATTATAAGTTTCATTTAATGTTATTACTTCATTGATATTATGATTCAAATGTTTTGAAGTTGTATGGGAAACTTTGGAATGTTTAAAGATTATTTTACTCAAAAATGATTTAATGATATTTTAATCGTATTTCCATTCATCAAAATCAACAACCCTTGTTGTTACTTAGCCTCCACTGGGGAATTATTGATCCTTTATTAAATAAATATATTTTTTAAGGTGTATTTTTTATTATTTGAATTGATTATTCGATATGAGGAATGCTTTGGATAGGGTCATGTGGAATCTTTATATAAATAAATCAAAAATTCCAAAGTTGTGTAAGAATAAATCTCCAAATTCATAAGAATAATATGATCTTTCATAAGAATAAAATTAGTTTAAAATAGGTGTGTAAGATTATATTTTGTGTGGAAGCTGTTATATATGAATAAATTCTAAGGGATATGTCCCCAACCATGATTGAGACTTGAACGAAGGGGGTTGATCTTCCTTTTACAACTCCACCACTTAGGTACCCTTGAATATAATTGTTACCTATGATTACTATGATACTTTGCCTATAATTTTTACATTTATAATGATATCTCATATTATAACTCAAGTTATTCACTTCTATAAACCCTATATTACATGAAAATCATGTAAACAACTAAAAAATGGATTGGGATCATTGAAAAAGAGCCTAAGAACCCCCAAGAAGATCAAATAAATATATTAGATCAATCCAGTTTACATATGTAAATCATGAAATCCTAAAATACCATGAAGAATATTCATGAATGTGTTTATGTGTGTGCATATAAGAATTATCCACTTTCCATGTGGATTTATCCCTTGCATGAAAAAGTAAACCACTTCTACCTATTTAAACAAACCCATTTCCCACCTGTAAAGGATTCTGAACCTAGCCTCTTATCCTTGTTTTAGATTATTTTAGGTCATTAAAAAAATTATTTCTTTTTAAAATAGTTCATTATAATTATTTTATTTTATTTTATTTTATTTAATATTCACCCATTTCAGTGATCTTAAACCTCTATTCTTGATGAATGGATAATGAAAATTTACCTAAGGGAGAATTATATAAGTTTTTAAGTAAGTGTTCAATATTTTTCTTATACTTTTTAACAGTAAAAATAAAGATGTTTTAGGGGAGTTTAGTATGTGAAAATAATTATGTACTCTTATTCTTACTTTATTTTCTTCCAATTTTTCAAAAATAAACCATTACTTTCCTCTATAACCATGATTTTATATGATGGAATCATCATGATGGTTTTGAATGGGTTTCATCACACACCATGGAAGTGATTGGGAGATACTCTCATTAAGTAATATTTCATTTGTATACCCATGAAATAGGTAGTTGTATGGCATGTTTGTAGTTTTTTTATGCCTTATATATTTACACATTGGTGATATGGGATGTGTTCTTGAATGGTGGGATGTACACATGGAGTGGTAGTGAGCTAAATATTTATAAGTTAGTGACATTATTCATCAATATTTTCCCAAGTGTTTATTGTTTATTCATTAACACATTTTTTATTTATTTTTTTCTATTCATTTTTTTCTAACTTTAGTTCATTTTAATTTTTTTAATGATTTTATTATTTTAAAAATCCTAATAATATAAATAAGTGAAAAAAATAAAATCATGATGAGTGTTATGTGATATTACTTAATATACAACCCAAGTTAGCCACTAGTCTATACCTTGTGGTTAAAATTGTATTGAAATAGTCCCCATGATATTTTCTTCAATTTGGTGTCATTTTTTTGGAGTTAAGTAAACTATTTCACTATTCATTACCCTTTGTATGTGCTTTTTATTATTTTTAATTTAAACAAAAAAACCTGAAAAATGCATTCAATTACTAGCAATCTACTAACCACATTAAATGAGGGTATAAGAATATTGGCTAGACTAATTATGTGGGTTGATAATTTAAATTCTGAGGAGGAAAATCCATATGGACCATTAATGAACTTAAAGAGTAGATTTATAGTGATTTCTTGATAACCCTTGTTGAGGAACTTAGATATTTTTATGTGTATTTTCAATATTTTCATGCTAATGTGGTGTAATAAGAGTTAGTTTGATATATTTAAGAGATAATCCTCCCTAATGATAGGTAAAATTAATATATATGTTTTATAATTTTCACTGTATTTAAACCCCATAATTAATATCAAACCCAAATAAATAATGAATATTTGTTATATTTTTTGAATATGGAATCTAAATACTAGATATCCTAAAAAATGTTTTTAATGATTTATCAAACTTTTATATTTAAATGATATGACATGCCTTGATCTTAGGATTTTTGGAATTTCATTTTTTAAAGGGTTATTTAATTTTGAGTTCTATTAATCTAATTCATTCTAATACTAATTTGAGAAAATCTTACACTGATGAAATTTTATTCCACTATGTTTATTTAATGAGTAAAAAATATATATAATTATCGATCAACTGTGAGGATCGAATGGTTATTCCTCATAATTGACTATGTGGAAAGATAACCAATCATGATGAAAAAATCAATAAAGGGATGAAGTGATCACACAATCATTATAATCTACCATGAGTCTCTCAATCAACTATGGAAATAGATTTTGAATGACCATTAGTATATTGATCATACACTAAATCTTCCACAAGAAGATATTTGACTGACCACAAGGGTTAACAATTACACACAATCAAACTGAAATAGTTGTGAGAAGAAACTTAATTGACCATGCAAGGAAATTATAAAAAGTCTCAATCGACCATAAGAGTCCAAGATTCGACACATACAACTCAAGATATTGTTCCTTTTAAGTGAATTCATGAAGAAAACAATCAACTGTTTTAAAAATTCAAAAAATTACTAGATTAACTACATGTTGATTAAAAAAATTGACTATATGACTAAAGTTACCGAAATAAGAATTCCTAGATCAATCATAGACCTCGATTGACCTTTAGACAACCAACTATAAATGAAGATCGACTAATGATACCTATAAACCAACTATTACTATAAAGAAACTGCATAACTGACTATGCCCCTAGATCAAATGCACATTCAAACTAATCGACTATAACTTTCCTTTATGTGGTTCATTTATGGTTAGCCAATATTTGGCTAACCACAGGGATTAAAATCCAAAATTCATAAAATGTATTTTTCTATCTAAAATAAACTTAAAACCCATTTCCACTAGTTTGAAAAAATAACGACAAGTTTTAAAGTGATCCACACTATATGCATCCAATAGTGTAAGGAGATAGAGATCTTTGGAGAATGTGTAAGGTTCAAGACTCCCAACTCCATTAATCACAACCATTAATATTGTACACATGTCAATCATCCAATAAAGGGGATAAACTTAATATGGGAACTGAATTTTATAAAATTTTCAAATGTTCAAGAATAATTTGAGGAAAATTAAGAGGCTTATTCTTCTCACGTAGGATGGGGGAAGTTAAAGTGAACAAGGGGACCTCGTGCATCTCTTTAAAAATGAGAATCATTCACGGGAAGTGGGTGATACTACTAGGACTCTTCAATCAGATGATTTTCTTGTGTTTCTTGATTTATTTTTTTTCAGTTTTTTTATGTATCATGTGATGAAACATTAATCCCTTAGTGGTTGGGATAAGGAGATTCCCCTTTCCCCCTTTTACTGAATTTTAATTTAAATTGTTAATCGTCTTCTGTTAATATCTACAGAATTGTTTGATTTTTTAGATATTAAAATATTTATTATATTCTATACATTTTGAATTATTCTTATCTTATTCACTAGTACTCTTACACAGTCTACCTAAATCTACTTCACTACCAATGATTATTAGTAGTTGTATTGATTTGGGATTGATTATAGATTTCTTGTTAAAATTCTATGTAAGAGTAGTGTATGTAATGATCATTTAATCTCGCATCATTAAACAAAATGACTAGGGGAGGTTAATTAGTTGGGGTTTTATCTAATTAGAGTGAGAGAAGGAGAGTAAATTTTGCGATTTAATAGGTAAAAAAGGGTATATAAAATATTAGGACACTATTTTTTAAACTCATTCTAAAATTAATACAAGTAAAAATTCAACACACTTAAATCATTGTTTTCATACATAAATGAACCCCTAAACAGGAGAATAACATACTCATAACACTCTCCTCACTAGTGACAACCCAAGTCCCACTACTACAATATTTTTCTTGGGTTTATAAATTCATTTTTTGAGGGCCTCACAACACACCTCTCATAAACTTGGTTCCATTTCTAGGAAGTCTAGTGTTATGTTCCTATTTTTTGAATGATTTCAACACATGGCTAAATACAGTTAATATCACCTTTTAAATTTTTATATATAGGTTAAAATAACTATTTTTTAAATACATGGGACTCTAAATAACACTAAATAAAAGGAAAGGGATATTATCACAATCCCATTGAAAAATTCCCCATCTTATGGGTTTCATCAGGTAATGAAATAACCCTTAGTAGTGGAAAAAAACTACCCACATAGGAATCTATCACCAAGGAATACAATTCAAAAGTGTATCTAAAAAATAGATTATAAAATGGAATATTTTAAATTCTAAAATATCAATAGATTCTATCCTTGTTTCAATGGATTGTGCATGATGTAGATCATAAGGAGTAGTATATGGACACCTCGTGCCTTTGAAGGGGCACTAGAAAATGGATCCACATACACTTTGTAATGACTCCCAAATAATAAAAGGGGTTTTAGTGCCTTCATAAAGTGATGAAATATCTTCAAGAATAGATTAGAGATTTATATGACTTATAAATGATTCAGCCTATTTTTCCTTTGGTGAGACCATATTTCCCTGGCCTAATAAATATCCCCATTGTTATCACAATATAGCTCAATTTATCCTTTGATGTTAGTAACCACTCAAAATTTAGAAATTAACTTTTTGATCCAAATAGATTCCTTAATAACTTTAGATATATAAATGTACTCTGACATTATTATATAGTCTACAATGGTGGTTTTTTTATAACTCTACAGCTGCACCATTTAGAAAAAAAATATGAATCTAGATTGAGATTTCATCTCATCTTTATCAGATTGAAAACTTGTATCTTTGTAACCTTTTACACAGAGCATGTACTCCCCTCCAAACACCAAAAACATATATATAGTTCTTCTTAGGTACTTAATAATTTTCTTCATATAAATCTAGTTTATTTTACCAATACTGGGTTATTATCTACTTTTTATGTTCAAAGCATAAATGATATCAAGTTGGGTACACAATATGGAATACATGATAGATCTCATGGCTGAAGCATAAGGAATTCAATCTATCCTTTTAAAATATTCATAATTAACTTGAATCCTCTTATGATTCATGCCTTGAAATAGTATTAAAGACACCTTCTAGTAGTTCTCTATACTCAATATATTTATAAATTTAATGATATATATGTTCTGACTTAGTCCAAGAAACTTATTAAATATATCTCTGTAGATATTAATACTGAATATGTTGGAAGCTTCACTTATGTCTTTTAATGAGAAAAATTTCCCCAACAACATCTTCATTGAGTAAAGAGTAAATACATCATTTGTGATAAGAAATATTTCATCTACATACAATATCAAAAACAATACAACACTCCCAGTAACCCACTTATATAGTTAGGAATAATCTGTATTTTTTATGAAACCAGACACTTTTTTTACATCACAAAACAATATATTCTATCTTTTAGAAGATTTATACAATCCATTAATGGACCATTGAAACTTTTAACCATTAAAATACTCATTTGGAACTTAAAAACCTTTTTTTTGTATCATATACACTTTCTCAACTAAATTCTTGTTAAGGAAATAAATTTTGACATTCATTTGATATATCTCATAATCATAATAAGCTATTGTGGCTGAAAAATATAAATAGAATTTATCATCACAACAAGTGAACAGGTTTCCTCATAGTGAATACCATAAATTTGTTTGTAACCTTTTTCCACTAGGTGTGATTTTCAGTTAAACACTCTACCATCCATGTTGTATTTCTTATAGAAACCCCATTTATACTCAATGGGTCTTACCCCTTTAGGTTCATTCACCAAGTTCCAAACATTTTTAGTGTATAAATATGTCATTTTAGATTTCATGGATTTCAATAATTTCTCATCATCTAAACTTTCAATGGATTCTTGTTAAGTGTTAAGTTCATCACATATAAACAATACCTCATCATCATTCACTATGTAAAATTCATATCAAAATAGATCTTAACAAATCCAACCATACCTTCAAGGCTCTTATGCAGTTTGAGTTGGTTCTTCTTCTATAACTCTTTGTGAAACCATATCTACCTTCATATAAGGAAAACTTATTATTTTTTGGTCTTGAACTTATCCATGCTAAACTTTTCTCACACTAATACCTCAACTTAATTTTTACTTCTCAAGAAAAACTCTACATCGATCCACAAACACTTTATTCTCAATAGGATTATAAAGTTAACACCACACATTCTCTTTGAAATAACAAAAAAATAATCAGTTATCGGATTTTGGGTCAATTTTATTAAAATAGAATCACCATAAAAATGATTTGAAACCTTAAATATTTATAAAAAATTATTCAGATGTAACTTAGTCCATATATCATATGGTATCTTTGTGAATCCTTAAGATAGAACATAGTTTAGTATAAATGTATCAGTCTCCATATCATAACCACATAATAAAATATGAAGGTCACATAGACTCATCATCAACTGAACCATGTCTAACAATTTATGATTCCTCATTTCATACACACCATTACATTGTGGTGTTCCAAAAGGAGTGATTTTTTAAACAATTTCATAATCTCTCAGATGAGTTATGAATTCTTGGCTCAAGTATTTACCACCCTGATCTGATATGGGAATACTAATATTTTTTCCTAGTTGGTTTTATACTTAGTTTTAAAACTCATTGAAATTTTAAAAAATTTAATGCTTGTGTCTCATCAGAAACACATAACCATGCTGAATAAATTAATCTATAAAAGTAACAAATTACCTAAAACCACCACTTGAAAATATACTCATTGGTCCACATGCACCACTGTGTAAGAGATCCAACAATACTCTAGCCCTCTCAATTTTTCCCCAAAATGTTTCTTTATCATTTTTCCAATATATAATATTTTCATAAATCAAATGATTCATAATTCAATGAGTCTAATAGTCTATATCTACAAATTCTTTGAACACATTTCTCATTTATATGTCCAAGATAACAATTCCAAATCTTGGTGGGATTATAATCAACCATTTCCTTCTTATTCTAAATGTTATAAATAGGATTATCCATATTTAGAATTCACAAACCATTCTAAATATTATAAATTCCATAAAACATTTAATTTCTATATATATAACAATACTTTTCCTTAATAAAAAATGAAAATCCCTTCTTGTACAAACAAGATACATAAGTAAATTTTTTTATGGCTGGAATATATTAATAGATATCTAGATATAGGATAAAGACATAGGGTAGACTTATATTATAAATGATGACTTATAATATAGAAACACTTTCTCTATTACTGACACAATGATCTATTTCACCCTTTATCAATTTCCTCATATCTCTGGGTATATGATTTTCATCACAAATTTGTGATGCACACTTAGTATCAAAGGACATTGAATGTTTCTTCTTGAGAACACTTATCAATACTAGCTACCAATATTTTACTATTTTATAGGGAGAACCTATTGGTGATCTAAATATGATTAGTGTTAATTATTCCATAATTTAAAAGAAGGACATATCAATGGGTGAGTATCATGTTTTATATCTTTTAATTAAATACTTATAATGATATTTATCCAACTAAAATTGATATCCTCAAACATCATAAACTTTTAGTGATCCAAGATCTATATTTCATCATGGATTACACCAGTTTTTTATTATAAGTAATCCAGGATTATTTTAAGTAGGGAATCATTAAAATTATAATAGTTATGAATATTGGATAGTTGAGTGAATAAATTTTATCTAAATCAATCATATGGATTCACTCAACTATATTACTTTGGTATCCTAACTGTTAGGGTTTCCCAGTTAGGTTAACCTAAATAAAATTCCAAGAATAAGCTGACATAGGATAATCAAGGGATAGTCATGGTGAGATTAACCTAACCAACAAGAAAATACATACTTATTGATGTCTTTCTTTACATGCACAATAAAATCTATGGGTACTAATGTTGAGATTGAAAATAACCAATTGAATAATATAGGTCTTGAAAAGTGTCTCTTGTAAGGAATATCACACTTTTTATTTAAGGGGTTTTATTTTAAGTTCTCACCAATTTAATATACATCAAAGGAATATTAAATTTATAACTATTACATCACTACTACAAATACGCCTTCTATCAGCGCTAAAAATGGCCTTTAACAACGCTAGAAAAGCGCTGTTAAAGCTAGTGAAGATAAAGGGGGGTCCCCTTTATCATCGCTCAAAAAAACACTGATAAAAGTTAAAAAAATTAAAAAAATTACAAAAAATTACAAAAAAATTACAAAAAAATAAAAAAATCATGCCAATCCGTGGGGCCTTTTATAGCACTTGAGCCCCACTTTTAATAGCACTTTCCACCCCCTCCAGCGGCCCACACGCACCCCCTCCACCCTTTATCAGTTCTAGCCCCCCACATAGTTATATGAATATATATATTTATAGTTATATTAATATATATATTTATAGTGATATTAATATAAATATTTATAGTAATATTAATATATACGTAGTTATATTAATATATATTTATCTAGATTAATATATATATATATATAGTTATATTAATATATAGTTATATAAATATTCATATATTTTTATTTTAAATAAAATGGATATTAGTTATTATTTAGATAAAGCTAATATATTTTATAGGTAAATATATTTTATTATTTATATTTATAATTAATTTTTATGTGTGAATATATAAAAAATATGTATATATTGTTATATATTTGATTATAAATAGCAGTGAATTATAAAAAACGATAAAATTTTAAAGACATAATATCAATATGAATGTAATAACTTGGAATAAATTCAGTCCCCACCAAAAAAATCCAATAATACCCTCTTAAACGATGCTGAAAATCCGCAAAATGTTAAAAAATCGGGGTACCCTGACTAAAAACTCAGTTTTGGAGGCCTTATGGGCCTCTTTTGGCCTTGAAAAAACCTTTACTGGGGTATCCCTTGATTATAATGACATAGAGCTCGTCGCATGCTTCGATTTCATATGTGTTAGAGCTCAAACGGACACCCGGATCAAAAGTTATGGTCGTTTGAATTTTGAGTTGCGTTTTCAACATATTTTGGATATTTTTTTAATTTTTTTATTTTTTTAGTCTTCCAATTGTTATTAAATGACTATTACTCCATAATAATTATCAAATTATTAATTAAAAATATTTTTTTAATTTTTTAAGAATCCATTTTCACTAAATATATTATATATTAAGTATATTAAGTGTAAATGTACATTTATACTTATCTAAAATATATTTAAAAATTATATATTATATTTATATCAATATAACTATATTTATATATTTATATATTAATATATTTTTTAAATTTTTTTTTTAAGTCGACCCTTTATTAGCGCTTTTAAAAAAATGCTGATAAAGCCCCCCCCCCCTTATCAATGCTACTAAACAAGCGCTGATAAAGGGGGTCCCTTTATCAGCGCTAAAAAAGAGCTGATAAAGGGGGGGGGCTGGGAAAAACTGTTTTTGTGGTAGTGCATACTACATAATCTTTATCTTATAATTTTATATTCCTTTTGTGTATTCATGCTTTTAATGATATAGTTTTGGAATCCATATTCCAAACACTAAATTAATGAGTTCATACTAAATTAGTGTTTATCTCTTTACCCAACCCACAAGTTAATGTTACTCACCCAAAAATCAAATCCAAATATATTCAAACTTTTCCAAATGCATCATATGCATAAGGTACATAAGGTTTTAATTTAAATTTGTAGAGTTATATGAGATTTAGAAACTCCTCATGAGTAATCTTGGAGTGACAAATAGACAACCTCATTAACTATTCTGAAAAGGCATGATCTTTTAGGCTAGTTAGTGGTCTGAACCCAACTCCCTCTACCCTGGGTGACTTTACCCAAGGGAGAATCCAATTGATGATAAATCTAACACCTAATGTGTAAAAAATATACTCAAAAACTATTGTCAATCTCAAAACCATAATTAAAAAATGAGGTCAACATAGATGAAAACTAAATTTTATGATATTGAACCTAGCATGGCATAAAAGGATCAATACTAGATGAAATTTATCATATAAATTTTTCTTAAAAAATATTCACAATATTTAAAAAATTATTAAACATGAATAATAAATTAATTAATAAATAAATAAACACAATATTTATTTTCTAAAATATTATAAATTTATAAATTATTCATAAAAATAAGATAACTTTAATGAATTTATAAATTAGCTAAAAATGAATAGAAACACTTTACATTAAAAAATAAATATTAATTCCTTCATATTAGAATTATATAGAATTTAAAATATTAACATTCAATTTTATTAACCATAAAAACAATTTTGATGTGGGTTAAATAATATATTTAAATAATTCATACCTCTTAATTTTAAAAATTTCAAATTACTTAGTTATGAAGAATTCATATTTAAAAATATAAATTCTTTTAAATTTTAAAATTATAATTTATAACCCTTTATAAATTATTTATTATGATTTCTAGACAAACATTTTAATTTTTGGATCATAAGATATTCCATATAATTTTTAAAAGTTATAAATTATTAACATTTAATATCTAGGAATAAATTACTAACAAATATTTCATATACATTTAATTAATTATAAACAATCTATAATTAATTAATTTATAAACTATTTATAAATTGAAATATCCCAAAATACATTTGATACAAATTTAAAAACATTTTATAAAACATTTTAATAACATATGTTAAAAAACTATTTATTTTTAACATTTTACATTTCCCCATGGCTTGCACTATGCTGTGGTGCCCAAACATTGATCATTTTGGAAAGTCGCTCCATGAGTTGAAAAACATAGTACACCATGGGGAAGCTGATACATGGAGGCAGTATTGGTTATTAGAGAATCCAAATGAAGAACCACCACTGGTATCACTACAACATGGTTTCAGATATCTGGGCATTTTGAAGTCTTCAATGTGACATTGGATTGTCTTGGTGATTGTGGTGATTTTTAAAAACATGGATTAAACATGTTTAATTCTAGAAAAAAAATTACCTAATAACACTGATTGGTTTCTTTAGTTCATCAAATGGACCTTAATAATGAAATATAGCCCAAACACAGAAGAAAATATCTTTAAGGAATAAAATTTAAAAGTTTATTTGAGAAACAGAGTATAAAATAGCTTGCTTAAAATTCCAAAACATCAGTGGATTCCATCCTTATTTTTTCCAGAGTTTTCTTAATGAAGATCATAAGGAGAGGTAGATGAATTCATCCTGCCTTTGAGGGGTGAAAATAATCTAACGGGTCCATAAATGCTTCCTAAGGACTCCCAAATACTCTACGGGGTTTTAGAAATGTCACTGAGAAATGAATGAGTTTCACGAAGAAAAGAGAGATTCAGTTGGATTATGAAAGATTAATCATTTTTACAAACTTACTCAAAAACTAAATAAGAGAATAATTACATACTTATATAGGCATACTTGGTGCTCTTCATTGAATAAAGAGTATTGTCCATAATGTAACGTATTGGATTCCATCCATGGAACCCAAATGTCACAGCATGTTTGGTGTTTCATTCATTAAACACTATAATAAATGAGGTGTTTCATCCATAAAAAATATTTGGTTTATAATTGTTGAAAACCATGTAGAGAATGATGTGGAAGCTACATGAATCACATTCATGCTAAAACAAGTGTGGTTTTCAACCATGACATCATATGCATCACCATGGAATAGTGGTTCCCATTTTAGTGCACATCCAATGTCAAATTATAGTTGGAGTTAGTGACCTAGAACCAACTTATAAATAATTGATGATTACATGTATTCGCCATCTTTAATAATAATTAATTTTCTTATCGCATCATGATTATTCCTATACATAACATAGTATGTGATAATGTCGTAAGAATATTTGTTGCACTGAATAGTGATAGTAGTTCCCTATTATGATGAGAACCTAGAAGCGCTATGACTATATTCTTGAATATATATTTTTTATATCCAAATGATATCATTTTATGGTATAAAGATGATACAAACTATTAGGGTTAGAGACTCATAGGACTTTGAGGCACCCACTCATGGTGTACTCCCTTGGTAATTTCAAAAGAAATTGTCACGACCCGTTCTCGGGGCCCGTGCTGTGACTACCCCAAGCCCGCCTTCCATAGGCCAGGGGCTGGCGACTAGCACCAAGGCGTAAATCCTGGTAAAAAGGGAAGCCATTGCCTTTGAAAAGTAAACAAGCACCACAGAGTAAGCAAGCGGAAAAGTAAACACTAAGTAAAAAACAGAGTACAACAGGAAGTGCGGAAAAGTAAATGGGCCAGTATACAAACCCAAACTGAAAGTAAAGTAAAACTCGAAAGGGAAAACAACAACTATAAAGTAAAAGCCGCTACGCCGAGCTGTCCACAGGAAATCCCACCTAAAGGGTGGGTACAGATAGCTCCACTGCTCCTCGGGTCCCGCCGTCCGCTCCGAGCACGTCCCGCCCAGTGGTCCACCTCCAGGTACCGTCCTGCTCTGCAAACCTCATCCACGATCAATGTTGTCCGTCGTCTGCAACCAACACAACGTAGTGCGGGCATAGCTCGTGCAGGGGTGAGTATAAGCTACTCAGTAGGGACCCCGAGACCCCCGAAGGTCTCCCAAAATCCACAAAGGATAAACCACAAGGAAAGTTATAATCACAAAGTAACAACCGAAACTGGTTAGGTATATGCCCATACATATACCTAAGTCATCAATTCAAAAACGCTCCAACCTCCGAGCCCAAGTACAACTCAGTCCACACAGGAAAGTATACGTATTCCACATAGGAAAGCAAACGAAATCCACACAGGATAGCACAACACAATCCACACAGGAAAGCAACAGGATTCAGCTCACACAGGTATACTTCTTCGAGGATGATAGAGATGATCACTGATCCATCTAAGTCGTCGGACCCACAAAGGATCGATAGGTACTAACCCCCGCAAAGACCCACACAGGATCGGACCCACACAGGATCTGTAGGCGCTGGTTCACACAGGACCGTTGAGCGTAGACCCACACAGGATCGGACCCACACAGGATCGGACCCACACAGGATCGGACCCACACAGGATCGGACCCACACAGGATCGGACCCACACAGGATCGGTAGCACTGATCCACACAGGATCGCTGGGTGCTGTAGTCGTCGTCGTCGAATCCACTGAGGATCTCTGCACAGTCGTCGTCGCAGTCACAGTAGCAGTCGCAGCCAGCTCTAGGGTTCCCGCACACAGCAAGCTCGTTCGGGAGGGTCCGCTCCACGAGCCAAGAGGCTGATACATCAACTGTCACAAAGTCCAGAGTTCATGTATCCAAAAGTTCCGTATCGTCAATAGGAACTCAACGCAACAGACGGCGCGTGAATCGGACGCCCGGTCTGAGAGTTATTGGCTTTTTCGTCCTAGGGGCCCGGTTGGTTTTTAAGGAAAAACCAACCCGAATGTACTCCACCTGCATCCAAACCTCGGTCGGAGTATGCCAAAAGATCCGTCTCACTAAGAGGAACTCAACAAAGCTGACGGCACGTCAATCGGACGTCCGTAGCTCAAGATATGAGCGTTTCCGCTCCGAGGGCCCGGTTGGTTTCGTGTACGAACCAACCCGACCGAACTCAAAGTAATCCGAAACCTTGAGTGCGATATACCGAAATAATCGTCTCGATCCAAGGATCATATAGCCGCTGACAGCGCGTCGTTTGGAAGTCCGTAGCCCGAGTTATGGGCATTTGAATCCAAACTGCTCAGTATCGGGGGTTTCGGGCCCGGGCCGTCCCGGCCCGAGACCCCCCGGTTGGCCCGAACCGGGGTCGACCCGCCCCGGAAAGGGTCGACCCAACCCGGAATGGCCCAGCCCGGCCAGGCACGGCCCGGCCGGGCGCGCCGGTTCGGCGCTAGGCAGCGCGCTGGGCGCGCTGCCAGCTCGGCCGTAGGCCGAGCTGATTGGAAAACGGGGGGCCGCCTACCCCCCTTTGTGAAACCGGCCCCCCTCATTATGGGGGGCCGTTTATTTGCTGGTCGGGGGATTAATTTCCCCCGGTTTGCCTCCCTTTCGGCCGGCCCGACCTGGCCGGCCGGTTCTTCCTCAACGGGACCGGCAAAGGTCGGTCCCCCTTCCGGCTTTCGACACCGGCGGCCCGGCTGGCCGCCGGTCTTCTCGTTCCGCCGCGGCCCGGAACCGGCCGCGGCCTTCGTTGTCCGACATGGCGTGACAGCGTCGTGCCCTTCCGCCGCGACCCCGCTCCGGCTGCGGTGTCTCTGACTTTCTTCGACGCGGCGCGACGGCGTCGCGTCCTTGCATTATTTTACGACGCGGCGTGACGGCGCCGCGCGTTTCTTGTCGTATGATCCTGCTCGGTGCGACAACATCGCGCCACACCCGTTTTCAATCCACAACAAAATCAACATGAAAAATGAGGATGGTCGGCCGTGTTCGTGCAATCCGGCCCCCTCGCGTTATTCGCTAACAATTGGACAAATTTCACGAAGAAATATCACGGGTATAAATCATGAACAAAGGAATAAAATAAACCCCTACCTCAGTTTCAAGAACGGAGTTCTTAAAAGACCCGCGGAAGACAAGCGTCGCGGAGGTCGGGCGTCGTTCCGTCTAGGTTGGTGGGAGAAGAGCTCGGTGAAGTCGTGCCGAGACGTCACCCTCTGTATACTTCGTAGGCGGCGGTGCTTCCCTTCCTTACTCCGGTTGAAGATGGTCGGAGGTGTTGCTTCACGTTCTTCAGAAACGTGGAACGTTCTTCCTCGATAGGTTGGTGATCTTCCAAGAGTTCTTCTCCTCTCCTTAGTTATCCCCACAAAGATTATGCCAACCCAAAAAGAAGAATATAATCTATCTTTTTAATGTTGGAAAAATGAATTCAAAAGAATTCAAACACTCAAATTAATTAATTAAGTTGGTTCAATTAATTAAATGCAAGGAGTTGGCAAGAAACTCAAAGGTCACATTAAGAGGGGAGTTGTGGGAGTTTTAAGGGGTGTTGAGGAGTTTAGGTTTCGTGTGGGCCCCACCACACTTAATCCTCTCAAGGGAGGTTAAGTGGATGTGGGTCCCACCTCTAACTCCCTTTGGGAGGAGTTAACCAAAAAGTTAAAAATAAAATTGTGTTCCACAATTTTATTTAACTTCTTCTAATTTTCCCCAAAACTAACTTTCATTCGGCATAAAACGCAACCTCGAAAAAGGTCTCCTTAAGCGAATATCGGCGTTGCGAGTTCATCGGTGCCCTCGGAATTCTATTCCGGGCACCGGTTCAAAAGTTAGAAATTCCCGCTCGTTCGTTCACTGAACGTACCCAAGCCAAACTTCGGAAATTGATTCCGGGCACACCGGGCCTCGAAATCAGGAGCCGTTAGAAACCGCGCTCTTGTAAAATTCTAAAGAAAATTAAGAAAAAATTTCCCTTGAATTTTACGGGTCTTTACATTACTCCCACCTCAGGGCTTTACGTCCCCGTAAAGATACATCAAAACTAGGGAAACAAATGAGGGTACTGAGCATGCATCTGAGCCTCCCGCTCCCAAGTGCTCTCCTGGAGATTCTCGTGCTGCCATCTGATGCGCACTAGAGGAATCGACCGTCCATGTAGGACCCGCTCTTGTCGATCCTCGATCTCCACCGGGACCTCCGTAAAAGTCGCCCCATCATCAACGTCAAGCTCCCCATGGTCAATGATATGCGTCGGGTCGTGCACATATCTCCTCAGCTGAGATACGTGGAAGACGTCGTGCACCCGGTGCAACTGAGGTGGTAGAGCCAGGAGATAAGCCACCTCGCCAATCCTGTTGAGGACCTGGAAGGGTCCGATGAAGCACGGAGATAACTTGCCGCCCCGGCCAAATCTCTGTATACCACGTCGAGGTGAGACCCGCAAGAAGACGTGGTCGCCATCCTCGAACTCTAGTGGCCTCCGCCTCCTGTCAGCGTATGACTTCTGCCGGCTCTGAGCTGTCCTCATCTGCTCCTGGATGACTTGGACCTTCTCTGTCGTGGCCTGGACCATCTCCGGTCCCACAAGTGCTGACTCCCCAGGGTCTGTCCAGTACAAAGGATATCTACAAGGTCGTCCGTACAATGCCTCGTACGGTGCCATCCCGATGGTGGAGTGGTAGCTGTTGTTGTACGCAAACTCCACCACGGGTAGGTGGTCCTCCCAGCTACGACAAAAGTCGAGGACACATGCGCGGAGCATGTCCTCGAGAGTCTGAATGGTCCTCTCTGTCTGACCATCCGTCTGAGGGTGAAAGGCTGTACTCAGACGTAGCTACGTCCCGAACGCATCATGAAATCCCTTCCAAAGCCGGGAAGTAAAGCGAGCATCTCGATCGGAGACAATAGATGATGGCACACCGAAAAGCTGTACAATCTCCTGAACGTAAAGACGTCCCAAGCTCTCCACTGAGCCCTGCTCTCTGATGGGTAAGAAGTGTGCCGACTTGGTGAGTCGGTCAACAATCACCCAAATGGAGTCGTGACCTCTGTAAGTACATGGAAGTCCAGTCACAAAGTCCATAAATATGCCATCTCACTTCCACTCCGGAACCTCCAAGGGCTGTACCAAGCCTGCTGGTACCTGGTGCTCAGCCTTCACCTGCTGGCAGGTGAGGCATCAAGAAACGAACTCTGCCACAGCCTTCTTCATGCCTGGCCACCAGTGCTGTCGTATGAAATCCTGGTACATCTTCTCCACTCTGGGATGTACCGCCAAGGGAGAAGTGTGAAACTCTCTCAGCACCTCCTCCCGTAAAGAAACTGGTACCATGGTACGTCCTCTGAAAAGGATGTCGTGCTCTGCTCCAAAGGATAAACCATCAGGTTCCTGTCCTGAGGATATCTGTGCACGCCGCGTCTCACAGTCAGCGTCCCCACGCTGTGCCTCCCTGACCCGCTGTAGAAGTGGAGGAGTGACTGTGAGAGACTGAAGGAAGGTTGCTCCATCTCTATCCACGAAGGATATCTGCAAAGAGGCTAGCTGATTCGTCGCCTCCTTAAGTATCTGGATGCCCGACCTCCTGCTGAGGGCATCATCCACTATGTTCCCCTTCCCAGGAGTATAGAATATCTCAAAGTCATAGTCCTGGAGGAACTCGAGCCATCGCCGCTGTCTCAGATTCAGGTCCTTCTGCGAGAAGATATACCTGAGACTCTGATGATCAGAAAAGACTGTAAAGTGCTCGCCCATCAGGTAGTGTCGCCATGTCTTCAGAGCGAAGACCACTGCTGCTAACTCCAGGTCATGGGGAGCGTAGTTCTGCTCATGCGGCCTCAACTGACGTGATCCATAGGCGATCACTGCCCGCTCCTAAATCAGGACACATCCGAGTCCGGTCCCTGATGCATCGCAGTAAACTACGTACCCTACTCCCTCCTCAGGCAACCTCAAGATAGGTGTGCTGGTCAATCTCTGTCTCAGCTCCTGGAAGCTCTGCTGACATCTGTCTGACCACACGAAGGGTTTCCCCTTCTTCGTCGAAGCTGAGAGTGGTGCCGCAACTCTAGAGAAGTATGGCACAAATCTCCGATAGTATCCAGCTAGTCCCAAGAAACTCCGCACCTCCGTCATGCTCCTGGGTGGCTCCCAAGCTAACACTGCCTCGATCTTCGCAGGATCCACTGCAACTCCCGCCTCAGAGATGACATGTCCCAAGAAGTGGACCTCACGTATCCAGAACTGACACTTCGAGAGTTTACCATAAAGCTGGTGCTCTCGGAGTGTGTCTAGTATAACTCGCAAGTGGTAGGCGTGCTCCTCCTCAGTCGTCGAGTATATCAAAATGTCATCGATGAAGACCATGACAAATCGATCGAGGTACGGCTGAAAGATCCTGTTCATGAGGGCCATGAACACTGCTGGAGCATTGGTTACGCCGAAGGGCATAACCAAGAACTCATAGTGGCCATACCGACATCTGAAGGTCGTCTTCTGCACGTCCTCGTCTCTAACTCTGAGCTGATGATAGCCTGACCTGAGGTCTATCTTCGAGAACCACCGTGCTCCCTTGAGCTGATCAAAGAGGTCATCAATCCTCGGTAGCGGATACTTGTTCCTCACTGTCACCTGGTTCAGGCGACGATAGTCAACACAAAGTCGCAAGCTCCCGTCCGACTTCTTGGCGAACAAAATCGGGGAAGCCCAGGGTGAAACACTGGGTCGGATGAACCCCTTGCCCTGCAAGTCCTCCAACTGTACCCGTAGCTCTTGAAGATCGGTGGGGTCCATCCGATATGCTGGAGTCGATATCGGGGTTGTCCCGGGGTACAGGTCAATATAAAAGTCTACCTCTCTACGAGGAGGTAGCCCTGGAATGTCATCGGGGAAGACTTCCGCATAGTGATCCACCACTGCAGGAAAACTAGGACTCTGCACGTCCACTGCTCCAAGGATGAGGCTAGCCAACTGATAAGTGATGGGCTGTTCTCTCCTCTGCAGGAGTCCATCCTGTGCTGCTAAGGCTCCCTTCTCGCCGGTGAAGGTGAACCTGCTCCCATCGGTGCGCACACATCGCACTTTGCGCCTAATGCAGTCAATATGTGCATGGACCGTAGATAACCAATCCATGCCCAAGATGACGTCGTAAGGCCTCGACGCTGCTACAAGAAGATCCCAGCCAAAGCTCTCGCCTCCTAGAGTAAGCTCACACTGTCGGCACCAGTGCGTAATCGTCGAGTCTGCTCCCGTAGGAGTCTCTAGACGTAAGGATCGAGCCAACGGCTCTGTCGGAATCTCCGAGCTCTGAACAAGGGAAGCGGCTATGAAAGAGTGACTCGCTCCGGTGTCTATAAGTACTACAGCAAGGGTGGAATAGACACAGATAGTACCTTGAATCATCTCTGGTGCGCCGTGGTCATAGGCCTCTGCTGCCTGGAGCTGTGCCTGTCTCTGCCCGCCAGCTCCTTGTGGTCGGGGTGGACCTCTTGGTGGTGGTGGTGGTAGAGCCTCAAAGCGTCGCGCACCACCTGCTGCTCGCCCAGCTCCTCTGCCTCGTCCGCCTCCTCCCTACGGACCGCCACGGTCGACCCTCTGCCTCTGCCTCGGCGGTCCCTCAATCGTCTTCTACTCCTCGGCACGGCGGGTAGTGCTACCGCCGGTGCCACTGCTGACAAAGGGCCCTACACTGAGGCCTCGTCGCTCGGTGGGCTGTCGTCACGCTCGACTCTCATAACCCTAGCTGGCTGCCGTCGTGGGGCCATCCTGAAAAGGAAACAGGTGCGCCACGGTTAGAACAGTATACCTGGTGAGCTGATACAAAGTAATCATAAAGAAAACTTGAAACACACACGCAATCAATGTTTTCGTGCATTAAGTCAGAAATCAGAAGTTAGGGTCCTGGTGTACGGATATGTCGGTCGCCGCACCAACACTGGACTCCCTGGACTGATAACCACACTCAATACGCTAAAAATTATTGATTCACATAGAAAAGATCAGAGTTCGCGATAGAACCGAACTCCTCTGATACCAATTTGTCACGACCCGTCCTCGGGGCCCGTGTCGTGACTTCCCCAAGCCCGGCTTCCATAGGACAGGGGCTGGCGACTAGCACCAAGGCGTAAATCCTGGTAAAAAGGGAAGGAATTGCCTTTGAAAAGTAAACAGGCACCACAGAGTAAGCAAGCGGAAAAGTAAACACTAAGTAAAAAACAGAGTACAACTGGAAGTGCGGAAAAGTAAATGAGCCAGTATACAAACCCAAACTGAAAGTAAAGTACAACTCGAAAGGGAAAACAGAAACTGTAAAGTAAAAGCCGCTACGCCGAGTTGTCCACTGGAAATCCCACCTAAAGGGTGGGTACAGATAGCTCCACTGCTCCTCGGGTCCCGTCGTCCGCTCCGAGCACGTCCCGCCCAGTGGTCCAGCTCCAGGTACCGTCCTGCTCTACAAGCCTCATCCACGATCAACGATGTCCGTCGTCTGCAACCAACACAACGTAGTGCGGGCATAGCCCGTGCAGGGGTGAGTATAAGCTACTCAGTAGGGACCCCGAGACCCCCGAAGGTCTCCCAAAATCCACAAAGGATAAACCACAAGGAAAGTTACAATCACAAAGTAACAACCGACACTGCTTAGGTATATGCCCATACATATACCTAAGTCATCAATTCCAAAACGCTCCAACCTCTGAGCCCAAGTACAACTCAGTCCACACAGGAAAGTATACGTATTCCACACAGGAAAGCAAACAAAATCCACACAGGATAGCACAACACAATCCACACAGGAAAGAAACAGGATTCATCTCACACGAGTATACTTCTTCGAGGACGATAGAGATGATCACTGATCCATCTAAGTCGTCGGAACCACAAAGGATCGATAGGTACTAACCCCCGCAAAGAACCACACAGGATCGGACCCACACAGGATCTGTAGGCGTTGGTTCACACAGGACCGCTGAGCGCAGACCCACACAGGATCGGACCCACACAGGATCGGTAGCACTGATCCACACAGGATCGCTGGGTGCTGTAGTCGTCGTCGTCGAATCCACTGAGGATCTCTGCACAGTCGTCGTCGCAGTCACAGTAGCAGTCGCAGCCAGCTCTAGGGTTCCCGCACAAAGCAAGCTCGTTCGGGAGGGTCCGCTCCACGAGCCGAGAGGCTGATACATCAACTATCACAAAGTCCAGAGTTGATGTATCCAAAAGTTCCGTATCGTCAACAGAAACTTAACGCAACAGACGGCGCATCAATCGGACGCCCGGTCTGAGAGTTATTGGCTTTTTCGTCCTAGGGGCTCGGTTGGTTTTTAAGGAAAAACCAACCCGACTGTACTCCACCTACGTCCAAACCTCGGGCGGAGTATGTCAAAAGATCCGTCTCACTAAGAGGAACTCAACAAAGCTGACGGCACGTCAATCGGACGTCTGTAGCTCAAGATATGAGTGTTTCTGCTCCGAGGGCCCGGTTGGTTTCGTGTACGAACCAACCCGGCCGAACTCAAAGTAATCCAAAACCTTGAGTGCGATATACCGAAACGACCATCTCAATCCAAGAATCATATCGCCGCTGACGGTGCATAATTTGGAAGTCCGTAGCCGAGTTATGGGCATTTGAATCCAAACCACTCGGTATCGGGGGTTTCGGGCCCGGGCCGTCCCGGCCCGAGACCCCCCGGTTGGCCCGAACCGGGTCGACCCACCCCGGACAGGGTCGAACCGGCCCGGCCCGGCCTGGCGCGCCGATTCGGTGCTAGGAAGCGCGCTGGGCGCGCTGCCAGCTCGGCTGTAGGCCGAGCTGATTGGAAAACGGGGGGTCGCCTGCCCCCCTTTGTGAAACCGGCCCCCCTCATTATGGGGGGCCGTTTATTTGCTGGCTGGGGGATTAATTTCCCCCGGTTTGCCTCCCTTCCGGCCGGCCCGACCTGGCCGGCCAGTTCTTCCTCAACGGGACCGGCAAAGGCCGGTCCCCCTTCCGGCTTCCGACACCGGCGGCCCGGCTGGCCGCCGGTCTCCTCGTTCTGTTGCGGCCCGGAACCGGCCGCGGCCTTCATTGTCCAGCATGGCGCGACGGCGTCGTGCCCTTCCGCCGCGGCCCCGCTCCGGCCGCGGTGTCTCCGACTTTCTTCAACGCGGCACGACGGCGTCGCGTCCTTGTATTATTTTACGACGCGGTGCGACGGCATCGCGCGTTTCTTGCCGTATGATCCTGCGCGGTGCGACGGCACTGCGCCACACCCGTTTTCAATCCACAACAAAATCAACATGAAAAAGGAGGAGGGTCGGCCGTGTTCGTGCGGTCCGGCCCCCTCGCATTATTCGCTAACAATTGGACAAATTTCACGAAGAAATATCACGGGTATAAATCATGAACATAGGAATAAAATAAACCCCTACCTCAGTTTCAAGAACGGAGTTCTTCAAAGACCCGCAGAAGACAAGCATCGCGGAGGTCGGGCGTCGTTCCTTCTAGGTTGGTGGGAGAAGAGCTCGGTGAAGTCGTGTCGAGAAGTCACCCTCTGTATACTTCATAGGTGGCGGTGCTTCCCTTCCTTACTCCGGTTGAAGATGGTCGGAGGTGTTGCTTCACGTTCTTCAGAAACGTGGAACGTTCTTCCTCGAGAGGTTGGTGATATTCCAAGAGTTCTTCTCCTCTCCTTAGTTCTCCCCACAAAGATTATGCCAACCCAAAAAGAAGAATATAATCTATCTTTTTAATGTTTGCAAAATGAATTCAAAAGAATTCAAACACTCAAATTAATTAATTAAGTTGGTTCAATTAATTAAATGCAAGGAGTTGGCAAGAAACTCAAAGGTCACATTAAGAGGGGAGTTGTGGGAGTTTTAAGGGGTGTTGAGGAGTTTAGGCTTCCTGTGAGCCCCACCACACTTAATCCTCTCAAGGTAGGTTAAGTGGATGTGGGTCCCACCTCTAACTCCCTTTGGGAGGAGTTAACCAACAAGTTAAAAATAAAATTGTGTTCCACAATTTTATTTAACTTCTTCTAATTTTCCCCAAAATTAACTTTCATTCCGCATAAAACGCAACCTCAGAAAAGGTCTCCTTAAGAGAATATCGGCGCTGCGAGTTCATCGGTGCCCTCGGAATTCGATTCCGGGCACCTGTTCAAAATTTAGAAATTCCCGCTCGTTCGTTCACTGAACGTACCCGAGCCAAACTTCGGAAATTGATTCCGGGCACACCGGGCCTCGGAATCAGGTGCCGTCAGAAACCGCGCTCTTTTACAATTCTAAAGAAAATTAAGAAAAAAATTACCTTGAATTTTACAGGTCTTTACAGAAATAAATTATTATAATGAGACTAGATGGTACGAAATCAACTTTCATATGTTTCATTGGGTGTTCTTATCTTTGGACATTTATATTTATCCTTATATTTTAATATTATTATTATTGAATATCATAAGTTGTATACTTTGATGTATTAATGCAAATTGTGACAACATATGATCATGGTGAAGTAGTATATGTTGGGTGTGTCATGAGTGATATTGCATTAATGGATAATGTGAAAAAGGATTTTATCCCTTTTTCCTTTAATGAAAGTTGATATCTCATACCCCTTAATTTAAATGGAACCATCTAGATAAATACATGGCCACGGTGTTATGTGGTTAAGTTTTTTTATAATGTAAAATAAAGAGACATCAAGAACATAGGTTTATGACACCAGTATTCAATTTACTTTATTAGAGATGTTGTTGGAAAAAATCCCTCAAGGTAACATTGCAGTATTTTTTAGTTGCTTGTGTTTATTGATAATATAGGTTTCCTTGGTGAATTTTCGAGTTCTATAGATGTTGTTTACAATCCATGTTGATAAAAAACCATGACAAAGGAATGGACGATCTGGAGGTGGTACAAAAGAACAAATACAAGGTGGCGTAGTTTTCCAGTGTTTGCCAAATTTTTGGGGTCCAAAATTTGGAGTTTAGTGACCATCGTAAAAAGTGGATATCCATGAATATCTCATAAAAATAGGTAAAAGGCATGAATTTTTCGAATATAGGCTTCATGGATTGGATTTTTCGAAGACATGAAAAATGTTGACTATGATTCTTCGTGATAACGACGAGATTCACGAACGAAAGCGTTGAAGTGCATTGCGGCAGTGAAGGGAATTGCAGGCGGAGATTTGCAATGTAGGTGCGAAGGTATTGATGGAATGCTCCACAATTACGATAATCTCTGTGATCAGAAAAGTGTCATGGTGCTTTGCGAAATAGAGTGAATTTCAACGGAAATTTCAAAGAAACATGATTTGAGATGACGTGGAACTAACTTCGCACTGAAGGTTTAAGTGTCAGTGGAATCACCTATAAATATGCCTCAATCCCCTCAAGATAATTAGAGAGTTTTTGAAGAAAATATTTTGCTCTCAAATCGCGAAGGTGGTTCGCGAAGGCAGTGTGCTTCGTGAAAGGAAGGAGCTTCGTGGCGGCTAATCTAGCTCCGCGAAACAAGCGTGTTCTGTGTTGGTTCAGGGAGCTTCGCAAAGGAAGTTTCTATATGATGACTTGAGCTCCACGACATCCTGAGCACTATGAAGGTGTGATATTCAAAAAAAGGTATAAGCTTTGCTAAGGCTTGTTTGATCTTCGCAAAATTGGGAGCTTCACGAAGTAGGGTTCTTTGCAAAGGTACTTCACAAAGGTTATTGCTCAGTGGTTAGGGGCAAAGAGGTATTCATCAGTGGATAAAATTGGGACTTAAATAGAGCATCTACATACAGTGTAGGATGCATTCATTAGTGGTAATTAAGAGACCTATATGTCTATAAACTATGAGTGGATCTTCTAAAGAAGTAGTGAGCTCACTTCAGTTGAGAGAGCAATGAGTTCTCAAATTGTAAGTGGTTGTAAACCAGGAGGGAGAGTGAGTCCACTTCCAACTTGTAAATATTAGTGAGATTATAGTGGAATTGGTACATCGTCACACTGCTAGTGTATTCTCCTTGGATGTAGCCCAGTGAGGTTGAACCAAGTAAAAATTGTTTTTTCTTGTGCATGCTTTAAGGTTTATTCATACTCTACAATGGGAAGGAGAGAGAAGAGGGTTTTTTCTAATAGTAAAACAAGATCAAAAGGGGTAGTTGTTTTAATATTTCATACCCTGATTTACCCCCCCCCCCCCTTATGGTATCTTGCCTAGTGGACCTAACATATTTCATGATAAAGGGATTGTATTACATAGTGATCATTCGTAGGAGGTTGTATGTTTTCACAATGTTAATTAATTTCTTTATGTGTTCCTTGGAATGTTTCTAGATGTTAAACTTAGAATTTATGTGGTTCTTCTTAATTCCAATGATAAAGGGGCCTATAGGGTCACACACTAAGTGTATCAAGAATCTTGGTTAAATTAAATATTTTATTTAACAAGTTAGAATAAATATTATACCTACTTTTTGGTTTAATATTTATTCAATTTTGGATAATTGATAAGATTTAATTAGAATATATTCAAAAGATAAGTGAGTTAAAAAATAATAATAATAAATATTTATTTTCAAGGTTTATAGAATATTATATTTATTATATTTATAAAAAATAATACAATGATATTTATTTATTAAATAAATAGTCATTATTCATGGTTCAATAAATGTCAAGGATGATAAGCTGGCCAAGTTTAATTGTATGATTCAAAATAATATAAATGATATTTATTTAATATTTGGTGATGCACATATCAAGTGAATAATAATTATATTACTATTAAGACATGGGGTTCACCAAGAAAAAAGGAATTAGAAAGGGGATTATGTGCAAATTACTAACCCAAGACCTACCTTTCTAAATATCTAATTATATCACTTTCTGAATTGTGATTCATTATGCACAATGGATAGAAATAATCTCTCTAAAAATCTAGAGATATTTTTATAGATCAAGAGTTCTCTCTTATCCTACTCCTCCCTCAAGACATCAAGAGAACACTAAGAATTATTTAAAGATAACATTTTGTGATCAACCATAAATGACACAAGTGATCGGGATCGACCATGCTAACATTCAGAGATTTTATGGAGAAATTCAAAGATTTTAGTGCATGTGTGGATCAATGTTAGATGGATTATGTACTTGGATATTATGATGTAATGATGGTATAATAATATCAAGTTACCTGAATCATCAATGAATAAATAATTTCAAGTTAAGATAATTTTAGATATATTTATAAATTAATTATAAACTACAAGTGATTATCCACATCTTCTGGTTATGAAATTTAAATAAGTCAAGTAATATATGATTAAATCTATTGTGCATGACTTCATTCATCATATACAATAATTATTATTCCTAAATTAAGAATAAAATACAAGTTTTCCATGCCAAACAAGAACTTATACTACACTAGGAACCTACATGTGGTGTCAAAGATGTTACATGGATGATTTATAATTATTTATTAATCCTTGATTGAATTGTATAAGTTTTTAATTTATTTTACTTAATATCTATTCATTTTTTGAATATAAGCATTTTTTTTCTCTTACCATTCTTCATTCTCGCTCAAATAACCAATAAACTGGTTAAATTAAATTAAACAAATATCCAAAAACATCATCTGAAGATGCAAAAGGTTTGGGAAAAATAAAAAAAAATATAGGGAATGTACCTCAAACCACACATTGTGTACCTATATATCTTTTGTGCATCTCACAACAATATTAGATTATTGTAATAAAATAAAATTATTAATATGATAATGGTAGATTATTACATATATCCAAACAATTTGGCATATGGTTTGAAGAATAATTTTTTGTGTAATATTCATACATTGAGTGTAGTCATCATGTCTTCATGATAAATAAAATTGGGTCTAAGAGTGTTATGTATCTAATATATAAAGAAGGGACTGACTAAAAAACTTCAAGGCAACACATCATGCAAGAAGATTACATGTTGTGTACCTCATAAACATATGTGTTAGACAAACAAGCTTAGTCCCTAGGCATGTATTGTTAAAATGAGAATAAGTGACCAAATTTCATGTAACCATGTACACGTCATGTACTCTTTTACATATAGTGGGCTTAATTTAACATGGAGAGAGGTATTAAGTATATAATTAAACCTATTCACATATTTTCTTTGTATCATTTGTTTGATAGTACACACTAATTTGTATGATTACTGATTATATATTAAATTATTTTCCAAGTTAAATTATATTACTAAAAGTGGTGTATGGACTTTTCCTTATAGTTCACTCTATGTGTGTCAAGAGTATCACATGCAGTTTAATTCACATGTGTTCTCTGTGTCATTTTTTTATAGTACATGCCATGTAATTTTATATCATGAAATTTATGTTGGATGACAAGGGAATACACAAGTATAAGGATCATTCAAGGTATTTTGGATGAGTACATGTTGTTTCTTCCTAGTTACTTGTGTACCCTATTAATTTTCAATAAAATTGATTATTTTGATTGTTTTAAAATTATGAATGATGGTATTTTAAGGATGATTGGATCATTTTAAGATAAAAATGAATTAATTGGACTAATTTGTGGAGATTTATATTAATTAAATAAAAAATAAAAGTAATTTATGGATAAATTATAAATGCATGTCCATTTTATGCTATTTGGATGATCATGAGATTAGATCAGACATGTGTATATGATTAGTTTTCTTTTAATTTATTATTATGAAGTTAAAATGATATAATAAAAGTCCTACCCTCCTTCTTATTATGTAATGGAATGTGTTCTCATAGTTCCTTTTATGTAAACATCTGTATCCAATCCATTGGATCCCCTCACCTGTATGGGAGTAAAATCTTATGTAAGGACGGTTCTCCTAGATGATAGGAGGTAGTCTAAGTCTTGAAGCTTAGATGAAACGAATTGAGGTTATAGATATGAGATAAGGTGGAATACTACAACATGAAACAAGTTATGGTTCAAGGTTTTTTTCCTATGGTTGAGGGTTAGTTTATCATATACTATATAAACTAAACATTAGATAATCTAATGATCATGATACTTATATTTTATTTCTGTCAGTTTCATGGTTGATTATTTCTGTTTGTGGATGTTACAAGATCACTTATGAATTAACATATTTTCAATATAGAATAGAATGAAATTCTATTATGCATAAATTTTATCATATATGGTTAATAATATAAGTAAAATAAAAATAATATTAACAAGCCATGTGATAAGATAAAAAAATATTTTTACACATAAGGATAAAAATCCCTCAACTAAAATATTAAGTCTGTATAACCTTCCATCACTTGATTTATATTTAAACCCATAGTTCGAGGTGTCTCACTGGACAAATTTGGGGTTATTTCAATTATCAAGAAACTTTTTGATTGAATTTTTTCATTAACTTAACTTGGTTCACAGAAAATTTTTACTGCCCAAATAGGAATTGATGTAACTAAGAGGCAAGGGTTAATGAAATATTTATCAAGGATTTCAATATTTTTTAGTCCACTCAACAAATCAAGGAATTGTGAGTTAATATATTTTACAGTTTATGCATACTTAAAACACTTCAAATAAATTTTTAGGACCAATTATAGGTTATGAGAATGGGACTATGGGAAATTTCCACTACAATATTTGTACAATAGGATATTCTGAAACTAATATTGGTGGATATTAGGTTTTTAAAAAATAGTGGTAGATTAATAAAATTCATTGATATAATTTGGTAATCAAGGAATTACTGATAATCAGATTTTAATTTTTATAGAAGTGGAAATCCATATGACTTAGACAATATCACTATGATCCATACTAGAAAATAAAACCCTTCTCACCATTTTGAATTTCTAGGAATGATATAGATTCTTACATGTTATACAATTCCATGAAAGAAACTTATATGTTTTAAAAACCCCACTTCCTGAGCCACTTGTGAAAGTGGATAGTGAGGAAGAAGTATCTCTCTACCTAAAACATGTGGACAATGAAATGTATGTCTAGTGTTTCATTATATTCTCCATATCCACTGATCTTCTTAAGAAATATGAGGATATGGATTCATATAGCATCATATCTCACCTCCATTGTCTTTATCCGAAGAAGGAGAGATAAAAGAGATATATGATCTTCATCCATAACCTTCATGTGCAATCTTAGAGAGATGGTTATAGAAAGGACTCATATAGTCAATATTATTGGATACATATAATACTTAAACATCTTGGGATTAAGATTCTTAATGAGTTTCACATAGATCTCATTCTGTCCTCACTACTTAAAACATAGTCCAGATTTATTTTGAATTATAATATGATCAATAGAAAGAAAACTCTTTCAAAAATTCTTACTCATATTTTACAAGTTGATAAATATATGGGGAATGATAAACCCATGGTTATTATAGTGAATAATAAAATTAATAAAAAGTAAAAGGGATCAAAGACTCATTCCATGTCTAAAGCTCTATAGCACCATCCTTACAAGAAGAAGAATATACAATAGTAAATAAAGGATAAAAACATGGTGTGTTTTCAATATGGAAAGAAAATCCACTTGAAGAGTAATTGCGCCCAACCAAAGAAGTAAGGGGAAGCTTTAAGTTCACTCATTATCAAGTGTAATATTTTCATATCTACAAGTTTCAAATTAAATATTTCATGTGGTGCTCACATTTTTATCCAAATATAGAAACCGTGTAAATTTCAAAAAATATCCATAGGTGAGGTGGATTTATTGGCTACAAATGGGGGGATGTTGTATTCTATGTCTGTTAGAGAATACCACCTAACATTTCCAATAGGATTGGTTTTGGTTTTAAAGAACTGTAATTATGTTCCTAGTGATACTAAGAACATCATCTCTGTTTATTGTCTAGAAATGGATTGATTTATTTCAGTTTTTGAAATAAAATTTTCCACTTTTATAACGATATCATATGTTATGGTATGTAATAGTTAAATAATGGATTTTTTTTATTTAATTATGAAGAAAAAATATTGGAAATTGATAATGAATCAAATTCACCGGAATCATTTCACATCCAGTTATGGAATCACTATTCTGATCATGTAAATGATAAGCATTTGATGAAGCTTTATTAGGATTAGAATATTTTGAGATTAATCAACTTTATATATGTCATTATTTTTTACAAGGAAATAGGAACAAACCAACATTTGGAAGTTAAGGTGAAAGGGATACATAATTTTTAAAATTGGTACACACTGATGTGTGCTTTTCTTTTCAAATTGAATCCAAAGGTGGATTCTCATACTTTATGTATTTTACCAATTACTTGAGTAGGTATGGTTATTTATAATTGATGATGTATAATTATGAGTCCTTTAAGAAATTAAAATAATTTAAGGATGAGGTTGAGATTTATCTTGGTAATAAGATAAAGAAACTTTGATCAGATTTAGGTAGTGAATATCTTAACCAATGGTTTATCAATTTTCTATAGGAGTATGGTATTTTTTCTTAACTCACTTCTCCTTATACACTATAGTGGAATGGTGTTAATGAAAATAGTAATCATACCTTATTGGATATGGAAAGGTCGATGATGAGTTATGCAGGCCTTTCATTATTCTTTTAGGGATATGTATTAGATACAGCAACATACATACTAAATTGAGTACCAAATAAAGTGGAAAATGGTATTCCATTTGATTTATAGAGTGGAAATAAACTTATTTTGTCACATGTCTAGGAATGGGGGTGAGAGGTATTTTTTAAGGCTATCTCAAGAAATAAAGTATCACCTCGGAGTATGAATTGTATATTTATGGGTTATCCCAAGTAAATAAGGGGATATTGCCTATATGATCCCTTAGATAAAATGGTTATAGTTTCTAGGAAAGTTTTATTCCTTTATAGGGATAACATATTCAAGAATGATGGTTAGATAAATATTGACTTTGATGAAGTTGATTCTCAAGATACACAAGAGATGGTACATGAATATATTTTACAGGTCACCATGAAAGAATTTTTTTCTAAAAGACAAGTACTGCATAGGAGTACCAAAGATGTAAGAGAAATGAAAATAAATCATATTACAGATATAGAAGATGGTGAATTATTATTAGTTAAAAATAATGAACCTTTATCCTATAAGGATCTAGTAGAGAACTCAGAAGCCACAAAATAGAAATAATCCATGAACATTGAGATAGATTCCATGTACCAAAACTATGTATGGGTTTTGGTCAATCTTCTAGCAGATGTAAAGATTGTTGTGTGAAAATGGGTATTCAATATAAATTTGTACATGGAATATTAGGTTAGTACCTATAAATCATGACTAGTGGCTAAAGGGTTTAAATATCTTAGGGTATATACTATGAAGAAACCTTTTCTCCAGTTACCATGCTTAAATTCCTTAGAATTTTGTTTCTATATCAGATTTCTAGGACTATGAGATTTGGAATATGGATGTAAAAATTGCTTTCCTTAATAAGATACTTTAGGAAGATGTGTATATGTCACAACCAAATGGGTTTTTGACTCTATTTATGCTAAAAAGGTATGAGATTTGTAAATATCCATTTATAGATTAAAGTGAGCATCAAGGTCATGGAATATTCAGTTCGATAAAGCTGTAAAACAATTTGGTTTCATTAAGAATGAATTTGATCAATGTTATTACAAGTAGTTTTGTGGGAGTATGATTTTTTCCATAGTAGTATATGTTAATAACCTATTTATAATAATAAATGAGATAGAAACCTTATAATAGGTTAAGTAATATTTGAGTAGTTTCATCTCTATAAAAGAATTAGGTGAAGTATCCTACATTCTAGGGATCAAGATCTTGTGTGATAGATCAAATAGGATACTTAGACTAAGTAAAAGTACATAAATTGACCAAATAGTTAATAGTTTTAGTATAAAACAATCCAATAGGGTATTGGTTTCACTATCACATGGTATACATATTTCTAAGAAGATGTGTCCTCAAACATTGTGCGAAAGAGAGAAAATGAGTAAGATCCCATAAACTGATGTGATAGGATCTATCATGTATGTCATGTTATGTATGAGGCTTGATGTTGCCTATGATTTGAGCATGGTAGGTATATATCATGATGATCCTGGGGATCAACATTGGACTGCTATAAAGGCTTTCCTTAAGTATCTGAGGTAAAATAGGGATATGTTACTAGTATATGGAGGAGATGAAGAGCTAGTCATTAGATGTTACACATATTCTATCTTTCAGACATATCAGAATAATCTAAAGTCATATTTAGGATATTTATTCAGTATTAATGGAGGAACTTTGAGTTGTAAGGGCTCAAAGAATCCAATTGTTTTTGATTCTATAGTAGATTCTGAGTATATTCCATCTTTCAATGTAGACAAGGAAGCAGTTTATGGTCAAAAATTTGTCCAAGATTTTGATTTGGTTCCTAGTAGTCAATACCCTATCACAATTTACTATGATAACACTTTATTTGTGGATCTTTCCAAATATAAAAGGTTATATAAAAGGATAAATAATATACTTCATAAGTTTCATCTCTTGAAATATTTTTCTAAATAAGGTAAAGTTTCAATGAGCAGAGTGTTTATAGAGGATAACATGGTGGACCCCATGATGAAGGATCTCTCTCAACATTGGCATGAGTATCATGTGATACCTAAAGGACTAAAGGTTATTAATAGTTGTATCTAGTGAAAGTAGGACTATATTGTATTTGTTCCCTAGAAACAACTTCAAAGGAATTGATGATTACATATATTGATTTTCTTGAATATTAATGATTTTTTTATCCTATCATGATTGTTCCTTTTTATGAAATAGTACATGATAATGTCTTAAGAATATCTGTCACATTGAAATGTCATAGTAGTTCCCCATAATGATGAGAACCTAGAGGTTATAAGACAATATTCTTTAATATATATGTTCTATATCCACATGATATCATTTTATGGGATACAATTGATATAGGATATCAGTGGTGGAAATTCATGGGACTTTGAGGAACCCTCTCATGGTATGAACCCTTGGTAATTTAAAAAGTAGGAAATTTTGATAACGAGTCCCGCTAGTAGGAAATCCAAATTTATATATGTCATTGGGTGTTTTTATCTATAGATGTGTGTATTAATATTTATACTTTAATATTATCATTAATTAATAGAATAAGTCTTGTAATTTAATGTATTGATGAAAATTGTGATGATATATTCTATCGGTGAAGTAAGATATATTGGGTGAATCATGAGTGATATTTCATTAATGGATAATTAAATATAATGATTTTATACCTTTTTCCCTTCGATAAAAGTTTTTATATTAGGCCCTTTAATGAAAACGGAACTGCCTAGATAAATCCATGGTCATGGTGTTCTATGGGTAAGTTTATTTCCATAAATTCAAAGAAATATGCATCGAGCACATAGATTGATATCACCAGTATAAAACCTTTTTTAATATAGATTTCATGATAAAGGGATTATATTACACAGTGAGAATTCATAGTATTTTGTATGTTGTTGATGATTTAACTTGTTTTTCTATGAGTTCCTTGTGGTGTTTATAGATTAAAACCATAGAATTTAGGAAGTTCTTCCTAATTTCACTGAGAAAGGGTCCTATAGGGTTACACACTAAGTGTATCCGGAATATCGGTTAAATTCAATGTTTAATTTAATAAGTTAGAATAAATATTATTCCTATTTTTTGGTTTAATATGTAATCAGGTTTGGTTGATCACTGATATTTAATCACATGTCATGTGAATGAATAAGTGAGTTAAATAATTATAATATTAAATATTTATTTTCAGGTTTGGTTGAATATAAAATTTATTATATTTATCAATGAATTATGTAGTGATATTTATTTATTACAGAAATATTTATTATTAAATATTTGATAAATTTCATGAAGGATAAGTGAACCGAGTTTAAAGGTCTAATGGAAATAGTATAAAAGATATCCATTTATAAATAGGTGATTCATATGTTAATTTAATAATATTTATATTATTATTAAAACATGGGGTTCACTAAGAAATAAGGAATTTGAAAGGGTATTATGTGCAAATTGATAATACTAGACCCACCTTTATTAATATCTAATTATATAACTTTCCTAATTGTGATTTATTCAGCACAATGGATAAAAAGAAGATATCTCAACCCTAAGAGAGATTTTTAGATATCAAGAATGATCTCTTCTCTTCCTCCCTCAAGACATTGAGAGAACACAAAGAATTATTCAAAGAAAAGTCTACTATAATCAACCATGAATAATAAAAGTGATCATGATCGATTATTCTAGTACTCAATGATTTTATGATGATGTTCAGAGATTGTAATGTATGTGTGGATCATCACTGGAGGAATTATGCATTTGGATCATGTAATGAAATGATGGTGTGACAAGATTGATTTTACCAGATCATTAGTGAATAAATAATTACAAGTTTAGGTAATTTTAGATCTATTTATAAATTAATTATAAACTACATGTGATGATCCTCTTATTTTTGTTCCAGAATTAAATAATTTGGATAATGTATGATTAAATCCATTTTCCATGATTTAATTTTTCATGTATAGAAATTATTCTTTATAAATTAATAATAAAATATTATTATTTTTTATTTTCAAAGAGGTGATTTCTCTATGCCCAGAACCCATACTTATTATGCTTATTCTAATATCTTTTTTGTAGTTGGTGAAAATATAAAAGATAAACAAGATCAACAGAATATAAATTTGATAGAATTATATGAAACTAATTTCATCAACAATTAATAATTGTTAAAAATTAATAATAAATAATATTGAGAGAATAAAATTAGAATTATTGAATGGATATCAGAATTTCATGGATTTTCAGAAGAAGATCCTAACAAAAATTTGAGAATGTTTGGAAAAGTTTTCAATGGGTTCATAACTAGAAGAGTCACTAATACTCATATCAGATGAAGGTATTTCCATTATCTCTTGAAGGATCAACCAAATAATTTCTCTATGACATATAACTGGGATAATTCACCACATGGGATGAGCTACAAAATGCATTACTCTAGAAATTCCTCCCTACCATAAGGAGTTCCCAACTGGGGAAGGAAATATATAGGATCATAAAATCAAGGGGAGAAAATATTTATGAGTTTAGGGAAATATTAAAGAGGATAAAAACATCATACCCACACCATTGATATGAGGATCTCTGTTTGTTAGTATTCTTTTACCAAGGATTTATGGACAACGATCAGACCCTACTGGATGCTTCCTCTAGAAGAGAATTGATAAAGAAATCACCTACTAAAGTCAGAGAACTAATCAAGATAATTTCCCAAAACTCCTAAAAATTTGGTATGAGAAACACAAAAAGTGTATTACATGAGGTAAATAGTTATAACTCTCCCTTATTTAAAAAAAATTGAATAACTAACCTCTATTTTGAGAAGTTATCTTTGAATAAGGTTCAGGAAACAACTACTTCTACACATTCTCAAGCCTTCCAACTTTTACAATCCTTAGAACAATACAATGATAGTTCCCCTTTAGTTCAAGGAACTAAATTTTTTAATGCCATGTTCTAGTGGAAATAATAGTAGTAGTCATCCAATAATCAAGGATTTAATTAGTATTCCAATACTCAGTTTAGAATTGAAAACAAACAGCACTCAAGACCAACCTTCCAGCAAGGTTTTCAATAAAATTTCTAAATGAAATCACCTTAGAGATATATTTTCCATTTGTATACAATATATAAACAACTAAAATATCAATAACCCTTAATATAGGACCTATTTAAATAGCTTATGAATTCCAACACCACTCATGATTCGAAATTGAAGAAGCAAAAATGTTGTTCATCCAGATTCTATATACCTTCAATGAACTGAAAAACCAATTTTAGGTGAACTTAATTCTAAATTAATTCATAAACATAGAGTTAAAGTTAGTTTTATTTAATTTAGGAGTGGAAAAGAGATGAAAAATTGTGAAGAATCACTATTTCAAGTTAAATCTAGAAGTGGTAAACCCAATAAAACTGAACCTAAACCTAAATAATATTTCCCTAAAAAATTTCCAAAGAATAAATACCTATGTAGACATTTCCATTGAATAATTAAAAGTTAAATAACAAGATATAATACATAAATCATCCCAAACCTTCATTCCTTACAAGGATTAAACCAACCAAGAAAACTAGTGAAGAAACATTGCAACGAGAGATCTTCTAGATATTCAAAATATTGGGGATAAACATTCATTTTATTGAGGCCATCCACAAAATAAAAAAGTATAAAATATTTCTCAAGGATAATTACACTAGAAATATAAAATCTCAATGGAATTAAAATTTAAATTTAAGTAAAAATTTTTATGCCCTTGTCACCCTATAATTACCTAGGAAATTACAAGATCCAAGTACATTCATTGTCCCTTGCACAATAAGATAAATCACTTTTTCAAATGTGTTTTGTGATTTTGTATATTAAATTAATGTAATTAATTACTCATTATTTTCTTCCCTATATATAAGAGAGCTCAAATACACCTAAGTGGTTGTACAACTTGCTAACCAAAAAACTGTTTACTCGATTGGAGTTCTTAAAAATATTCCAGTAAGGGTGAAAATATTTTTATTTATTACTAATTTTTATATTCTGAACATAGAAGAATAAATATTTAAGGCTTACTCACCTATCATTTGAGTTAATGTATTAATTAAAATCACTAAAACCAAAAAAAATTGAATGAAGGAACACTTTTAATGACTTTATAATAATGGACATTGAAATTTAATATTATAGATTCAATAAAATACCCCCATGATGAGAAAAATATATCTATATTGAACCATTTTGAATTTCCTTGTTGTTCTAAAGAAGAGATCTAAATTTTTGATGAAATAATTCAATTATGAGAAACTTTAAAAACACCAACTTTTTCTAAAGAATCTATTTTTGAAAATAAATTATATCTATAAACAGTTGTGTGTGTTGATGAAAGTTATTTTGAGGAAATTTATTTTTATTATTTACTCAAAACTACCACTAATACTTCTTCCTTACAATTATAAATTTATAACATGGAGAATACTGATTTAAAAAAATCACTAGAACAACCCCTAAATTAAAATTGAAAATTCTCCCTTATAATTTGAAATATTCTTTTCTAAAAGAAAATCAGAAACTTCCAGTCAAAATTTCAAAAAAAATTAAATCCCAATAAATACAAAAAACTAATACACATTATAAAAAACATTAGGACAATATGTTGACCAATATGAGATATTCTAGGGATTATCCCTACCATTTTTATATACTATATATTTTTACAATTTGAATCTAAACATATGAGCCATCCTCAAAGGATGCTCAACCCAACCCTCAGGGATGTTTTAAAAAAGTAATTAAAAATAATTTTAATAGATATAATCATATAACCCATCTCAAACCCCCATTGGGTGAGTCTTATTCAAATTTTCCCAAATAAAACTAGATATATAATTGTATAAAATGATAAAAATGAGTTATGGACCACAAGGATTATGAATAGTTAGAGAGTTTTCATTTATTATAAGAGATTGAATAATTTGATAAGAAAATACATTTTAACCATCCCTATTATAGACCCAATGTTATAGAGGATAGCTGGGAAGGGTTAAAACTATTTTCTTGATGGATTTTTTTGGTACTTTTAGGTTCCAATAGCTCTAGAAAACTAGAAAAATATTGTCTTCACATGTCCCTTTGGTATTTTTATTTAACAAAGGATTCCCTTTATATTATTCAATTCCCAAGTTAATTTTCAATATTTTATAGTAAGAATATTTTTATACCTAATTGAGATCTTATTTGAGGTATTTATTATTGATTTAATTATATATGGAATAATTTTTTAAACCTATCTTGAGTGTCTAGAATTTTTTTAAAATAAATTCATTGAAAAGAAACTACTTTTGAAATTTGAAATTTTTCATTCCATGGTGAAGAAATGAACTGTTTTGGGCCACATAATTTATAAATATGGTATTAAAAGTAATAAGGCCAAATTTAACATCATTACTACACTTCCTTACCCCACCACTATTAGGCATATTTTTTCATTTTTAAGAAATGATATATTTTATAGAGTATTTATAAAATATTCTAGTAAAATTGATCTTCCATTGAACAATTTTTTCAAAAAGGAGACTGATTTTTTGTTTAATGACTCTTTTAGGTCATACATTATGTGGCTAAAGAAATTATTGACCATGGATCCTATAATTTATACCCTAACTAGAATAGACCCTTTGAAATACTATGTGATGAATCAAATAAATTTTTGGGAGATGTGCCCTCCCAAAAAAAATTATAGGCACCCATAAGTGATACAATACACTTCACAGACTCTAAACATGGGCCAAATCAATTTCATACCAATATACAATGAGTTTTTGTCAAATTTGTTTAATTTAGAAAATATTTATCCTTATTTTTTAGGAAGTAAGGTGACTATTTTTTCTAACCATGTTTCACTTAGGTATTTAATCAAGAAAGTATCTTCTAAACTAAGGTTAGTGAGGTGGATGGTACTACAAAAATAATTTTACTTTGAGATCGAGGATAATAAGGGATGTAAAAAACGATGTCTAGCCACATAAGAAAGTTACCACACACTACCAAGGTAGTACCACAAATTGAAACAATATTGGATGATTTATTATATATTGAGTAGTTAAATAGAGCCACCCAAGTTCCCTAGTATGATAATTTGGTCAATTATCTAGTTATATCAAATTTTCCTGCCTTCTTTACTAAGAAGAAAACTTTTAAATTAAAATTTGAGTCAACATTTTAAGTCTGGGGGGATTCATATTTATAGAAAAAAATTGATGACCAAGTAATTAAGATATACATCCCTGATAAATAGGTTAAGTCTGTGATTATATTTTATCATACACTTTCCCGTGGAGGCCATTTTAGTCCTTAAAAAATATCAAATAATGTTTTAAAATCTGGTTTATATTGGACCTCAATTTTTACAAAATTGTTTATATTTTTTAAATCAAATCCAAACTATAAACTTACTAGTATAATTTATAAAAACATGAAATCCCCCAACCACCTTTAACTTTTTATAAAATATTTGATTTATAGGGATTTTATTTTATGGGCCTATTTTCTATATGATTCATATTTTCCTACATGATATTATCATTGTGTTATATTTCTAATTGCATTGAAGCAAAATCCACCCAGAATTATGATTCCATGGTTGTGATTGAGTTTTTAAAATTAAACATTTTTTTATATTTGGAGTAACTTGAGACATAATCAATGAACAATTCACACACTTCAAAAAAACATTGAATCCCTTATGAATATGTATGGAGTTTACTATAATAACTTAGATACATATCACTCACAAAAAAATAGGTAGGTCAAGGTACCAAATGGAGAGATTAAAAGGATTTGATATAAAATGGTTTAACACACTTTAAATCACTGGTGTAAGAAACCAAGTGATGAATTATGATCATAAATGATTGATTTTAAAATTACCTTGGGTATTTATCCTCATATAATCTTTTATGAGAAACATTTTCACTTTTTATTTGAGAAATATAATAGATCCTTTGAGGATTTCAATAGAGTTAACTTGAAGTTTGGAAAGGTTAGAGAGTAGGGGAAGGTATAGATGATGGATATTAAGGATATAAGGAGGGATTCATATGGGAACACCCTATTATAAAGGTATAAGGATAGATCTATCCCTGATAAAATCATATAGAGAATAGGCTTTCAAGTTTGAGATAAATTAATTATTTCCTCTTCTAAGACAAATATCATATTTAGTAAACTTTGTTCTATGTGTAAAGGACCTTATGTAGTAACTAATACTTGTCCATTTGGTGAAGTTGGAATCAAAGGATATAAATCAAAGCATACATTCAATGTGAATAGAAATTTATTGAATAATTTTCATGAGGATTTTTAAAAATATTAAATGGAGGATCTCAAACTCCTCTCTACTAATATTTAATAAGAAACCATAGGTTTTAACTTTCCTTCATAGTAGTCTAGATATTTTTTTATTTTAAATCTAATTTTCTTAAAAATTTACATGATGTAATTGATTATAACTGTATCTAAGACAAGTTTAAGGGAGATGAAAATTAGTTTAGGATTTAAATACGTTTTTCCTTTTTCTATGTATAATTATTTTATTCTTTAAATTAAAAAAAGTGATGTTGAAAAACTTGTTTTTTGAGTCTATACATAATTTTTTATTGGTTATATTTTGAAATTTTAGAGTATTTTAAAATAAAGGAAACTTGATCCCCAATGTTTCTTTCCTGGAACAAATATCATGTGAGTATATAGGGATTCAAATAATTTTTAAATAGTTGGAATTAAATTATTTATGAGTTAATTAGGTTATTGTTTTCATGAATATTTGGTTTTAGGACTTATAAAAGGATTATAAGTGAAAATATGTTTGTGAAATTAAAATTATTACTTGAATACTTGGAAATTTTGAACTCATTTAGAGGTAAATTTTAATTTTTTAAAAATACCACCTCAGAGTTCCAACTCAGAATATATTTATATAAATATTTTTAATTTTAAATAAAATGGGAAATTGAAATCACACAATGAAGATATGACACATTAGGAATTGGGTGACTGAGTAAATAAAAGACATTTTTTAAATCCAATACTTTATTTTCATAAACATGGATGGAAAGAATCTGATAAAGTGAATAATTTTAAAAAATGAATTCATTTAGGTAAGGGTAATATTGAACCCAAATGAAGAAGGGTAAATTGAATTATAAAAATATCATTAGAGTAGTATAGAAGAATTATAAACTATAAATATGATTTAAGAAACTTAGGAAAGAAGGATAAGTTGAAGTTCTACTTGCTAAAATTTTAATTCCACTTAAATATATCTATTTCACCTGTAGTATTAGAATTTCTTCTTAAAATGAAGTAAGGAAGTGATATTAATTCATATAGAAGGCATGATAAGTCAAAAAAAATTAATGAATTGGTTATTTTATTCCTCAATAGTTTGAGTACTTGAGTTAAGGTAGGACATATATTTTTGAATAAATGGAATTACTTATATTTTCCAAGAGTGAAATAGTGGAAAGTGTGTAGGAGTGATAAGAGACAAAATTTATCTATATTTTCTTCCTACTTTTCATTATATTATAACCCCATAGTTAATCTCAAACCTAGGCAGGTCATTCATTTTTTTTAATTTTTTGTAATCTAGAGTTTAAATTCTATATGGATTAAAACATTTTTTTAATGATTTATTTAATTTCTAGATTTGAATGAAAAGGCATACATAGATCTTTGTATTTTTGTAATTTAATTGTTTAAAGGGATTTTTAATTCTAAGTTTCATTTATCTAATTCATTATGATATAAATTTGAGAAAATCCTACACTGAAGAAATTATTTTTCATTATCTATGGGTCAAGACTAGAAAAAATGGAAAAGTATTGATCGACTGTGAGGCTTTACTGACCATGCCTCACAACTGACTATGTGGAAAGACAACAAACTATGACAAAAATTATTCAAAGGGATGAAGAAATTTTATGTTTATTCTGATCTACCATGAGTATTTCAATTGACTACATGAACATATTTTGAATGACTATTCCTACATCAACCGCACATTGAATCTGTCACAAAAAGAGATCTGACCAGCCATAAGGGTTGAATTTCTCACACTTCCACATTGAAGTGACTAAAAGAAGAAACTTAACGAACCATTTATGAATATTCTGAAAAGTTATCAATAAATCATAAGATTCTAAGATGTGGAATTTTAAAATCAAGTGACCATAACTATGAATAAACTTCATGAATATAAGAATTAACCATGATGAGAATTATAAAAAATAATGGATTGACCTTATATGGATTCAGACAATTCACTGCATGATTAAATATAATACAAGAAGAAATTATGGATTGATCATGGACATTAATCAACCATGAGAAAACCAAAATCAAATGAAGATCAACCAATTTTTCCTATCAACTAACTATGCCTATCAAGTGATCTCATGAATAAATGTTCCCTTGGATCAACAACATATTCAAACCAATAAACCAAGAATTTCATTCATGTGGTCGATCTATAACTTATCCAAAATTCAGGTGACCATAGGGATTAAAATATATAATTAACAAAATGGATTGTATGAACTAAATTCAAATTAAAATATTTTTCTAGTGATTTTTTTCAAATCATGAAAATATTTCAAGTGATCCATGTGGTGCACATCCAATAGTGGAAGGAGATGGAGATCATGGGAGAATGTAAAATATTTGAGATGCCCAGCTCTATCAATCATAACCCTAAATGTTGTACATGTTTTAATCACCCCAAGAAGTGGATGTACTCAATATAGGAATTGAATTTGAGTAAATTCTAAAAGGTTCAAAAATCATTGGTGGATAAGTATGATTGTGCAGCTCACATGGGATGAGGAGTTGCTAAAGAGTACAAGTTAACCCTGCATATCTCTTTAAAAATTATAATTGTATACTAGAATATGGGGTTTCTACCAAAACTCTTTGATCAACTAATATTCTTATATTTATTTCTTTCCCAATTAATTTTTTATATGTATCTTGTGGTGGAGCACTAAAACATTAGTGGGTGAGTAGAGGATATTCCCCTTTCCCCATGTTAATGAATCTGATTTTTAATTTTTAATATTATTTTAGTAATCTATTTATAATTATTTGATTGTTTAAACTTTATTAAATTTATCTTATTCTATTAATTTTTAATTCTTCATCCCTTCTTCACTGGTTCACAAACATTTTCCACCCAGAGCTACTTCACTACCAATAATTGTTAACAGTGAGATTGATCCCTAATTGACTAGATTTTTTCAATCAAAATGCTTGGTAATATTAGTGGATGTATTGTTCATTTCAAATCACTACTTAATACCAAATAACTAGGGGAGGGTAATTAGTTGAGGTTTCAACTAATTAGAGAGAGAGTATAATATTAAATTGAGAATATTGTTTAATAGTTAGGAAAGGGTATACCCAAGGTTAGGCTATTTTTTTTAACACTGATATTAAAACCAATCAAATTGAAAATTAATCCTAATTAAATAAATTTTTATATGAAAATGAACCCCTAAACAAGATAAGAACACACTCATAACACTCTCATCTTCAAAGAAAAATCTAGTCTCAATACTATAAAATTTTTCTTCAGTTCATAAATTAATTTTATGAGGTCCTTGTGACACACTTCTCATCACTCTCCACTTTTTATGTTGAGATAAAGAATATATTTTACTCATGTTAACTAAATATTCTAGATTACTTCCTAGGATCATTTTAGGTTAAAGAAGAACTGGAATTCAAAAACATTAAGGGGGTACCTCTTCTTTGAATTTTATTTATTCTAATTTCTTTGAATCTATTTTGGAAACCAAAACATTCTTTGTTATGAATGTATATTATATTGAGATGTGAAGTATGGTTTTAGTTTTATATCAGTTTATTCACTAGATTTACGTTTACTAGAAAATGGTTTGTGGAAGGTAGTAAGACTTAGTGTGAAGACAACAGTAGTTCAATATCTCTAAGAAGAAGTAAGTTCATAGGAAGTTTGTATTATCTAATTCTATCACCGAGTTCTATAATGTTTAAATAAGGGTTTATAATGAAATATCTATAAGATTTTACTAGAGAAAGTGGTTGGTCTCAGTATAATAACAAGACATCTCTAATCACATTCCAAATAGAGGTGTTTCAATGAAATTGGGATGGTGGTGATACCTTGATGACCAGTTGAATTTTCTTATAAAATGAAGTTGGTACCTTTTATATATTGTATCTAGATTAAGTATAGTGCATGGGTGAAGTGTACAATGCATCTGTATATTATAGCGATTTTATCCCCTATAAGGAAATCTTACATATGGTTTTTTCATTTGATTGTAATCTTGTACTTCCAATGAGTAGATAGAAAGCCATAGCATTTCTCCCATGCATGTAGGAAAACTTGTTTGAAGTAAATTGATTTCTTTTATTAATTTTTTTTTATTTCATTATTTTTAATTTTATTACCTTAAATATTTGTGAACTTTTATTGAGCGTGTATAAGGTTGATTTTGTAGGGTAGGTAGCGTGCAAAGGCTTACCACTTCTGGTATACTTGGTTAAGGGTGGAAAACTTCCTAAGGTTTAGTTTTACACTATATTAATCTATATAAACTTATAATGGATCATTGTGCTAAGTTATTATGGACCATGTTTCATGATTCTAATGATAAAATAATGATATAACCTACCACCCAATAAGTGGTATTATAGATTTTGGTTCAATGATCAACAAACCATAGGTAGATCAACTTTTTCTCACTCTTTCTGTTAATATGATATCATTTTCAGAGGTATTTTACTGTAAGTAGAATTTATTGTGTTAGATAAAGGTAAGATATGGAAAAATAAATTTGATAGAATGAATATTAGCTTATGGATAATGTATTTAGAGGACTCTCTGATTCAAAAGGAACTTTATATTACATTATTAGTTTAACATCTAGATAAAATAGAGAATATTTAATAGGAAACATTAGATAGGAATAAATTGTCATCGATGAGGATTCCCTTAGAATGGAATGTTTCTTTTGATATCTAGGAAAATAAAATTATAATGGAAGTTATGAATTCATTGGTAGACTTGTATGAAAACCCAATGGAACCTAAAAAATTATTAATGTTTGGAAATTGTATAACATAAGGTTATTAGAAGTAATACTAGTGTAAGATCATGTGAATTACTCCAATAATATTTGTGGGTAAATCAATTAGTAAAGGTAAGATATTTGGATTATGTTTGGGTGATAATTTTGTTATCTTCATTTCTGGAAGGCTTGGATGCGATGGTTACTATTTTCTATAATTCTAGTGGAAAAATAGATTTTTTGTTTGAGGATATCTAAAACCTAATATTAAATGTGGATATTCAGATAAGATAAGTCCAAGTACCATATATTAGTGTGCTCATTGTTGACTGATGAGTATGGTCACCCCAACAGAAAAAAATCTATCATAATAAATAATTGGAAGATAATTATTGAGAAAGAATCTAGAGAAAGTCAACTAGACTAGGTCCTATATTCTAGAGTTGTGTGAAGAAAAAAAAATATCAATAATAACTATAATATTATCAAGGAAAACACCTGAAGATTATAAAATTCTAATAGTTTAAATTATATTATATTAATATAAGGTTGAAATAATTTCTAATTAAGTATTAATAATTTGGTAGAATCTTAGGTGATTGAATCTACAGTATCCTTTCACTAAACTAGTGATCAAATATGTATGGCTAATTATGTATCTAGTAAGTTTAGTAAAGTTAATATAGTGAATGAAGAATCCATTTAAGTTTTTGGAAAATGATATTTCAATATCAAAATGAATAATATAGGTTTTTTAAATCTCATGAAAGTAAGGAACATCCTTGATCTAGGGAAAAACCTTATTTCTATTAGAAATATTGATAAGGAAGGATATGGAAGAAAAATTGTCAATGTGGTATAGAAAGTTACCTTATGCTACTTGGTATTTTCATAAGGATTTAAAGATGAAACTCTTTACTTGATAGTAAGTTTGGACAGAATCATAGTTTTTGGAAGTATAACATCCAATGATCTGGAAGTTTGGCATTACAGGCCCAGTCATCTTAGTGATAATAATATAAAAGTTCTAATTAAAAAAGGCATAATGAATCTTGATCATATGAAAATTGTAAGATTTAAAAGTTGTGTTTTAGGGAAATAACTTATATGGATGGAAACCTAGAACTTATAAGTCAGAAATATTTCACATGTATTTTTTGGGACCTTCCCCTATCCAGTCTCATGATGGCTTCCTATACTATGAAAAATCCATTAATAAAACTACTATTAAATTTTATATTTACCTTTTAAATCATAATTCTGGTATATTTAAGGTTTTTATTCAATGCAGAGATTTGGAAGAAAGGAAATGTGTCTTAAAGTTGAAGTGTATCCATCCAAAAAATGGATGTGAGTACATTGGATAAAAATTTTAGAATTTCTATATGAAGAAAGGAATAATTCATGAGAATAAGGTCCTAAGGAAACCAAAATAGGAAAAATTAGATGAAATAGTGAATTAGATTTTGGTAGAAAAAGATCAAATTATGATGTTTCACTCATAAATGTGTAAGGGAATTTTGGAAAAGGCACTCAATATAGTAGAATATCACATCAACAAAAGTCTAGTATTGGAAGTTAGGAAAGAACATCTAAGGGATTTATAATCTGATAAACATCCAAACTTTTTCCATCTTAAAGACTTCAGAATATTAGTTTATATTAAAGTTGATGACAAAGGCCATGAAGAAATATCCAAAGTGTGTTTTCTCATTTGGTATAGATATAATAATATTGGATATATACTATGGGATTATAATAGTTGAAGAATCATCTGAAGTAAAAAAAATTATCTTCAACGAGAAGGTTATGTGGAAGGAATAAAACTTAGAAAAGAAGGAAGTTGAGGGAAAAAAATAAATCATTGGAGTCTGAGTTGATAAAATTAAAGTATCTAAAATATCACAACTTTTAGAGAATACATATGATAATGCTGAGAGAATCAAGATGCAATAAGTAAAACCATTAGAAGATATGCCAAAAAATTTAAGGGTGGGTGAATCTTGAGTTGGAGTACTGGAATTTAGGGCTTCATATGTTTGAGTAGATACGAGCATTTCTGAACAAAAACTCAGATGATAAGATCAAACAAACTTAGAATAATGGTTCATAAGTTTGGGGATGATCTAAACTTTTTACCCTTAAAATATAAAATATAACATGAATATCTAAAATAAGTGGAAACACTTAATCATTCTGAAAATTGGTAGTCATCAATGGATAAAGAGATGGACTCATTAAAAACTGATGGAACTTCAAAGAAGATAGAGTTACCGAAAGTTAAAAATGTACTATAGAATAAGAAGGTTTTTTATTGAAAGATAAAACTAATATAAATTAGAATTAAAAATAATAGCTAGTGGAAAATGGATTTTAATAAAGGGGGGTTGATTTCTAAAAAAAGATCATTGGTAGTTAATCATGTGACTATTCAGATGGTGTGGGGTTTGGTAGCATTAGAACATTTTTATCTCAGATAGATTTATATAAATATGTATCTGCATTATAGAGAGTTATAAAAAGATATATACATAAATTATCCAATATATTTCATTAAATATATAAACTAGAACATAGTCTATAAGTTAAAAAAAGTCATTATGACTTAAAGCAATCATTGAAATAGTGGAAATGAAAGTTTAGTTGATTTATGTTGGAATAAGAATTTGAGAGGTGCATTATAGATCATTAATGTTATTGGAATAAATTTTATGATGGTTCATTAATTATATTTATTTTATATATCATTGAAATTTTGATCGTTGGACTATTTTATAGAAAGATTCAAAAATTTAGGTGTAAGTTTTTTGGAACATTCAAGATGAAAGATCTATATAATTACAAGAAGAATCTGAGTATTATGATATAAAATGATAATAAATTCATAACATTTGTGTTTTCTTGCAAAAACCATATTGGGAAGGTCATGGAAATTTTTGGAATGGTTGGATATAATTTAATCTATACCCCTCTTGTCATAAAATTCAAACTATTGAATTTATAGTAATCAATAGTGGAAGAAAAATGTTTTTACATAGAGAAAGTATTATTTTCATCTATTTTTTGAAGTTTAATATATTTAATGGTATTTCATCATATTAATATAGTTCTTATAGTAGGGTTTTTAAGTTGATTTATGTTGAAATTGGGAAGGGATTATAGAATCCATCAAATGGATCCTTTGATATTTTAAAGAAATGAATGTTGTTTCTCTTTGATTTGGGGAGAAATATTCGTTGTAAGGTTTTATATATATATAATTTATTATAGATTCCAATACCTAGAATAGTGTTACCAGGTTTGTGTTTACATATGGAGTAATAGTGATAAGTTATATGTCACAACTATAGAATAGGATTACATTAATAATAATAGAAGCTGAGTATGTAGCTGAAATAGAAGCAGGTTATGATTTGGTGTGGTTAAACCATATATTTAAGTAACTTAGAAGAAGTAAAGTATGAGGAATTTTATTTTATGATAATCATAGTGTGATTCACTTGGATCAGAATATGATTTTTTATACAAGTACAAAACTCATAAACCCGAAGTAACACTTTATCATAAACATGAAAGAGTATAAAATATTAGATATTCAGAAGATATCTAGAAGCTAAAATATGATGGATGTGTTAATTAAAACTTTAGTTCAAGAAATACTGAGGTATAATCATGACTTAGTGGGACTTGGAGGAATATAATGAGATGGACAAACAATACATACTATAGAAGAAGAAAGAAGGGATCTTTTTGGATAATTACTAAAGTTTCCCTAATACAATACTTCAAGTGGGAGATTTTTGGGATGATAAAACTAGTTTTAGTTTATTATAAGTTCATTCACTAGATTTAAATTTTCTATAAATTAGTTAGCAGAAGGTTTTTAGACTCAGTGTTTTGAAAGTTTTAGTTCAATACCTCCAGTTAAAAACAAGTTCATAATAAGTTCATATATTCAAATGATATCATAGAGGTCTATAATGTTCAATGAATAGTCTAGAATAAATTGTCTACATGAGTTTACCAAATAAATAAATTAAGGTTAGAGGAGTACTGAGATATTTCTAGTCACATTACAAATGGGTGCATTATCATGAAAGTTGGAAGATGGTGTTACCTAGATGACTAGTTGAAGTTTCCTATAAAAATAAGTGAAGACCTTTTGAACAGTATATCTAGATTACATACAGTTCATGATTGAAGTATATAATGTATCAGTATATTATAGTTATTCCATCCTCTATAATTAAATATTACTTACAAAATCGTTAGTTGAATATAATCTCATACTTCTAATGAATAGAAATAAATGCATAGTGTTTCTCTCATACATGTGGGATAACTCATTAGAATCATGTTAATCTATTGTGATGTTTGTTGTTTTATGCTCTTCCATTAATTGTAATTATGTTTCCTTCAATGTTTTTGAAGTTATATTGAGTTTAGTAAGGTCAAATTTTTTTGGTGGGTAGGGTTAAAAGGTTTCCTACTTCTGGTACACTCATTCAAGGGAGGTTAACTTTTGGAGATTTGGTTTTTTCATTATACTATTCTATATGATCTTTTGGTTAGTCATCATGTGAAATTCTGATGGAACAAGGTTGTTTCTTCCAGTGATTTCATAGTGGTAGCACCCACCTCTAAACAGATTCATCCCCACTATTTCAATCACTGAATAATGAACGCACTACACTTGAGGTAACAAACTTTTAATAGACAATGGACTTTACAATACTTATACCAAACAATTAAATTTCAAAGGTTTTATATACTAAAATAGAGTTTCATGATGATAAAATTTTAGGAGATACTTTTACTTTGGATTAATTTCACTTTAATTTCATTAGAACTCAATGATTTAATAATTTCCCTTATAGTTTTATAGATATTTCAATGATCATGTTTTAATTCATGGAAAATTTATATGTGTATACTAAAAAATTATATGTAACTATATATAGTTAGATAATATTTCTAGAAATTAAAAAATAAGAATCCTTATTGGTCTTTTATAAGGAGTTAGAATTACCTAATAAAATTTATGAGGGGGGATTTATATTTAAACACATATTGTTTTAATATTATTCAAAAAGAATTTTTTACTAATTCCAAAAATTATGACACTTTAGGTTTATCACTTATGTGGAAATCTATAGAGGAGGTTAACATAGTATAATCTATATAATAAGTTACCTCAACTGAAGATATGATAAAGGAGACTAAGTGGGCCACTGAGACTAAATAGGATGATATCATTGAGCTAAAATTAAATTAAAAAAATCCTACTCAAGAAATATCATATAATGACTACTCCTAGGAGAAAATTGGGTATACCATTAGGTTGTATAGCTCCTCAACTATAAGAAGAAATTCCATTTACTCCATCGTTCCACCCTTATTTCATCATAAATATGCTTGTGATTAGGGTTTATAAACCTAATATATTTCATAATGGTACTTTACCAAAAAATATGTGAAAATATATAGAAGAATAAGGATATGATGGAATCTATAAAAGAAACCCAACCCACATATAGACTAGGGATAACTCAATAACTGATTAGTTATACATAGTATAAACACAATCCCTCTTGGGAGGGTTAACCCAAGATCTATTTCCCTTACTCTATTTAATTTTATTAATTTGTTTTAAATAAAATTATTATATAGTTTTGTTTTTACTTTTAGGTTTTATAGAGAACTATTGGGTAAGATATAACTCAAGATGCACTGAAAGAATAAATACAAGTTTTTATTTTTCCTTAAAATTTATTTGATCATAGATATACTATTTTTAGAATTATTCATAAACATAAATTAGGAAGTATTAGATGAGATTGGGTTGGTATATGACCCTTTTTAGGAGTTTCATGCTTTTTTTGGTATGTTTGACAATTTAAACAAAAAACCTAAAAATTTTAGGCTTAAAATACACCCTACCTTGTGAAGGTGAATTGCCATTTTTTGAGGAATTTTCTTGTTTTGAAATAATTATCTTTAATGATTACTTATATAATTTATCTCCCATTTTAATGGAATTAAACTTATGTGAGTAAAATTGATATGAATTTACATGTAATGAATTGATAAACCTTTTTTTCTTTCCTCAACCAAAGAGGTATTTTGAACCTTATTTCTTATATTTTTTATTGCACCATATTTTCTTCAGAGTCTCGTGACATGTGTCAAACAATAAGTTTTCTTGATTTTTGTTCAAATCTATAGGATTCAAGTGTGCTAAGTATAATTAAATAATTCATTCATTGAAATCCCCTTTAAATCCATTTTAAAGGTTGTCTTTACATTTAAACTTATTTAAGCCTCAGATACCATGGATTTCCAATTGGGTAATCCATATTATAAGATAATATATCCTTTCTTACCAATATTTTAGTGAATTCCATGATATATTTTAAAAAAAATTGTGTGTTATAGGGTGTGTTTATGGTAACTCTTTGGTGTAAGTTCATTAATTTGAGTTAAATGTGAGGACACTTTACATTTGGTTATCGGTAGTGTGGTCACAATATTAATACTCAATTTTAAATATTGCTTTCCTATTCCTCATAAAGAAAAAATATTTATATAATAAAAATTTTACATATATAAAAAATAATAAAATAAAAAATATATTTAAGAAAAAAATTATGTAAGATAGTAAATCTATTATTATTATCCATTTTATGGCTTGTAACTCGCCAAAGAAAAATTATAAAGGGAGTTTATGGTGTTATATTTGGGAGTAAATGAGTGTGATTCCTTCATTTTGATACACTGGTTTTAATTGTATTATACAATGTAATTTATAGATTCAACTCCTCATTCTGCCTATGAGTTTTTTTCATATTTAAAACCTATCTACCCTTGAACCTAAGAACAGCCTGTTGGAATCCCTTATGAGTGGTACACTTAAATATATTGGTATAGAAACAAGACTCTTATAAATCCTATGGTGGAACGTATAAAATATGGGAATGATAATTGATCTATATTAAATACTCCTTAAGTGATGAAGGAAAATTCCATGATAGGTAAGTCTCTAGTGGCATTGGATGGAGTAAAAATTTAAAATTTTCATGACCCCCTCCCTCTAAAGGTACCAATCCTAGGTTGGAAATAAAGGAAGAGAGATAATGACCCTTGATTCCTGCCTCCAGTAGGCCCTGAGTTAGTAACTAGAACCAAGTGTATAAAAATACCACAATTGAAGGCATTACCCTCTATAATAATAGGATCGAGAGATAGGATAAATCAACCCCAAAAAACTCTATGAAAAAAATAAAAAATAAACCAAAACCATCCAACCATGAATTAATAAAAGAATAGATATAGATAAAAGTCTCCAAATAAATATCCAAAAGGAAAGATAAGGAAGCAACACAGTAAAATCTCTAAATCTCAAGCTAGAAATGTCTGGAATAGTCCACGAAGTCCTTATAGAAACCTAAATGTTGTTTTTATATATATACGGTGAGTATACAAGTATACTCCCTAGGGAAGAAATTTTATTAACTAAATATAAATAGTTATCCAATACCCATTTTTAGTGATAAAAAATAACACGTAAAAAGTATTCCATCATCACATGAACCACAACTCAAGCAAAGCCCTTAACTACCATAATTTTTAGTAGGTAATTATATCATATAATCACAATATGAAATGTAAAAACATATGATTCAAACCCCTTCCCATTCAATTTAAAAAATAATAATTATATTCATTAATTCGGTTAGAAACCATCTTCCCAAAGGTAAAAAAATAATAACCCATCATTCATGATACACTAGGTGAGAAATGAAGGATACCCTTCCTTAAATGGAGATTTAAGATCCATTGTGCAAGGTTAGAACAAGAGTAAGGCCACCACCGAACACCAAAATAAAGGAGAGAGCCTTAACATCCTAGAACACAACAACCACATCAACTTATTACCAAAGCATGATTAATACAAGAGGTTCCCCTTGATATCAACCTCTCCTAGACAAGAATCAGGGAGTAAAATATGCACAGAATGAAGGGAACTTACCTAGAATCACCGAGGATCAATCTCAAAGGGTGAAGTTCAGAAGACACTGAAAGGGAACTAAAATAGACCCTTGTAATTCACTTGGGTCTCCCAAGAAATGAGAGAAAAACTGGGAAATTTTAAGGTATGAGGGGATTTTTGAATTTATACCCAGTCAAAAAAACATAAGACTATAGTGAAACCCCTAAGATGACACCATAGTACTGTTAAAAACTAGAGAAACTATGTAACATCACCAATCACCCCATATCATTTATACTGGTCAAATAACCTATGGGATTTATAGTTATCCTTTCACAATAAATACTATTAAAAAGTGGGAATGCCACAGTGCAGAAGGAGACGTCACACTGCAGACCCCAACTTCTGAGAGGAAAGCTATATCGCACCCCCCCCCCCAAACTCTATTCCATATACTCTTGAAAAAACTCAACTCCATATCTCAAATTCTCTTCCAAAATATAGGGTGGTACTATGTAACATCTTCCAATCTGGAACTATCTCACATGGCTGAAATGGGTTGGTTATGATACCTCAAGTGCACCTCCCTATATGTTAGAGAATGCCAACTAGTAGCAGGGGTGTGATGAGTATAGTGTGGAGACTATACCCACTGGTTATAGAGTTACAAAATAGAATAAATAAGCAACAAAAATAGATAAATAAATATCATATTAGAATAAATAATTGAAACAAAACAATAAAATGGAAAACCAACAATAAGGCCAACTGAATAATCTAATAAATAATAAAGGAATAGTGTAATGACATGATGGGATATAACTAAATGTCATGTTAGATGTAATAAAAGTAAAATACTATAAGTCTCAAATAAAGACTCAAAATTCCTCAGCCCTGAACCCCATGTTAGTCTCGTCTCTATACTCTAGCCCATTCAATAACCAATAATAAATAGCAAGGTCTTCTTACCTTATCCAATCCTATATCTATATAATTTTCTCAGATCACAAATGGTATCCCAAATAGGGTGTGAGTATAACTCAAAAGGTCAACATCACTGAATCTAATAATAACCAGTCTGATAATAAGTGTATGCAATAATGAAATAAACAAGTTTATTAAATAATTAAATAATTAAATTAATACCACATCAACCTGTTTCGGCACCATGTTGGAATATCTATGATCATGTCTCACATCCATACCAATCATAACCATATATCCAATGTAAAACATAACCTATCATAGCACCATGTCATAATGTCTCTCACCCTGTCTCACAACCATGCCAACCATAACATTATAACCAAGGTATATAAATTTAATAAGTCTGGGTCGAAACCACTATATAATCATTTCAGTAATCAATCAGTTTTGAGCCTAATATATCATTATTCCATCATGTCTTAAGGTCTATCTCAGTATATCATCATTTCAACATGTCTTAGGGCCAATCCCGACATATCAACATTTCATCATTTCTCAAGTACAAGCCTTGCATATCATCATTTCAAAATTTAAAATGGACCAACACCCCATATAATAATTACATCATAGAAATCACAACACATGTCATAGCAATAAGGATATCACAATATCACATCATAAGGCTCAATGTTTAATTATGAAAATACCATTTATCTTTCAATTAAACATTTCATTTATCAATTTTTTCGTAATTAATAACATTCTAGTTATCTCAATAAACAAGCCAAGTAAAAGTTAATATATATCAATAAATCACCTAAAATCCATGTAATTCTAAACATACTTTAATCCATTTATCAATTCATTTATAAACAAGGGTTCTCTCACCTAAATGGTTTCCAAAATCTAGGTCAAAAGACAATTAGATCCAAAGGTAAGGAACAATCCAATTGATTGAGGTGAGTCGAACCTGAGACCTTCTCAACACCCAAAAGGGAACTTTTTCATTAGGCTAATCCCTATGGGTGGAACAATCCAATACATAATTTAATTAGTTAAATCACACAATATGTTATAAAAATTTCAATATTGGACATTCATGACAATTATCAAACCATAGTGTTAATTTTTAGACCCCATACCTTTAACTGATAATCAAAAAAATCTTCAACAGCAATCACCCATGAGGAAGAAGGTTTTGATGATTGCAAGAAGGATCCTAGATCAAAATCAATCAAGATAAAAACCAAAAATTCACATGATCAATTGATGTCACCGAAAAGGTTAGACATCAAAGGGAGAGAAATAAAAACCTAACCAAAACCAGTTTTTAGGGATTTGATGCAAGATTGGGATGTCTAGAATCAAGAGAGGCACTCAAAAATCACTTTGAAGGTTCCCTAGGGTAGAGAGGAAGAAGCAGCATGTGATTTGGAAATAAAACCAACTTCATGAAACATTTAAAAACTGTTTCTTGGGAAATTACATGGTGTGTAACTCCTTTACACATCACGTATTTATTTTTAGATGGATATGATGAAAAACGTATATTCTTAGCTGAATATTTAATTTTCCTGAACATTACATGTTGTGTAACTGGTTCACAATGTGTAACCACTTCACATCATGAATCAGTTCACAACATGATTCTATTGGATTTTAAACTTCATGTAACCCATTTACATGGAATGTAAATGTCCTATAGATAGTTTTCATACCATTCTTCTTATAAAACTATAACCCCTTTAAATATTCTAAACTTACCAATAATATTTGGTAATACTTGACCAATTTTTACATGGACTCCATTAATTCAAATAAACATACATCCCCATAGTTTAATTCATTTTCCCTAACAAAGGCTCTCTGTGTATATCCTCTCTAGTTTTCTCAAGTTCCCTCACAACTCAAGTCTGCATTTATTCAAAAAAATAGACATCCATAAATAAAAAACAACCACTAAAGTTTAAATAAGTGAAAAAACTCAACCAAAATAATTTTAACAAAAAACTCAAAGATATATGTGCTTGGAGAAATATGGGATCTTACAACCACCCCACCATATGATAGCTCATCCTCGAGATACTCTAAGAATCACTTTGGGGTATCGAAAAACAAGTCTGGACACTACGCTCGTATATCAGACTCCCTCTCCCAAGTCTTCTCTTGAACTCACCTATTCTTCCACTACAATTAAACCAATGGTATATTCCTACCCTGTATGTACCTCTCACTATGATCCATGACCCATATCAGATGCTCCTCAAAGGACATATCATCACAAAGCTCAAAGTCTACTATGTCTATCACATGATAAGGTTCTAGATAATATCTCTAAAGTTGAGATACATGGAATGCATCATTGATGGAACTAAATAATTATTGAAGGGATAAATGGTATGTCATTGTACAAACCCTATCCACTATCTCAAACAGAACAACAAACCTGGGCATTATCTCCCCCAGTTTCTTGATATGGCATTGCCCCAATCTAGTTGATGCACAAAGGAAAACATGATGGAAAAAATTGAACCCCATAGGTCATCTCTTATGGTCAACATAGGATTTTTTCCTTACTTTTCATAGTCACAAACTATTGTCTAATCAACTAAACTTTCTTAGACGTCTCCTGCATGAGACTAAGCCCAACAAACACTGACTCACCTACCTCTAACCAATAAAGAGGAAAACAGCATGGCCTTTCATAGAAGGACTCAAAATATACCATATGTATAGATTCCTAAAATATATTATTATATGAAAACTCCATGAGTTTTATATACTACTCCCAAAAACCACCAAAATCCAAAACAAAGTCTCGTAACATATCCTTCAGAACCTAAATAGGCCACTTAGATTGACCATATGTTTGATGATGATAGGTCATACTCAAAAGAACATGTTATCCCATATACTTTTGAATAACCTTCCAGAAATATGATGTGAAATTAGGATCCCTTTCTGAAATGATACTCCTTAGAACACCATGAAACTAAACTACCTCGCACACATAAAAACTACCTTAATCATTAACTATGAAGGTATCCTTGATAGAAAAAAAGTGATCTACCTTCATCAGTCAACCCAAAATCACCCATAATACATTATTCTTATAGTTTTTATTGGTAATCCTATCACAAAATCCATTGGGAAATCATCCCACTTCCACTTAGGAATAGTCAAAGGCTGCAAAATCCCATCTGTCCTATAATGCTTTGCTTTCACCAACTGACAAGTGAAACATCTTACCACAAATCCTAGTACCTCTTTATTCATTCCTAAACACTGGTAATATCTAAGGAGATCACAATAAATCTTTTTCAAACCAGGATGTACTTCACATATATAAGAATGAAACTCTTTCATTATCTCCTCACACAAACTCATAGGAACCCATAATTGGACACACAAAAAGAGAGAGAGAATTTTCACTTCTGTGATACCATCATGAAGGTGTCTCCCAACCATATACACTATCTCTCAAAACTAAGACCATTATATTAGATAACTTATCAGTCTAAATATGTTCTAAAATCACAGGTATAATAGATGTAAATTTTAGAGCTACTCATCCCTAAGACTCCTGGACATCTAGATGCATGACTGCAAAGAGGGCCATTACCCACCTCTCATCGCAAGACTCCTTCACTGCCTTTGTCTGCATCTTTAATCTCAATGAATTAGTAATGATGTTCCCCTTTCCTGGTGTATAATTCAAATATAATTCAAAATACTACAGATAATTTACCCACCTCCTCCACCAAAGGTTCAATTCCCACTTATAAAAGATGTACCTACGACTCTTGTGGTCCGTGTATACCATAAACCTCTCACCCATAATATAATTCCTCAAGTATATCTGGGAATGTACCACTACTTCTAACTCAAGATCATGAGTAGGTTAATTCCTCTCATGAAGTCTCAGCCTTGTGGAGCCATAAGAAACCACTCGATCCACCAATATTATATCTACTCTGAGTCCAACTACAAATGCATCACAGTATACGGTATATGATTTACCCAGTATAGGTAAAGTTAGGATAGGTGTTGAGGTTATACTACATTTTAGATCTTGAAAATTTATATCATAATAATATGACCAAACAAACATCATTCCCATTTTATTCATCCCTAGAATCAGTGCTTCTAGATAGTAGAATTCCTAGATGAAGCACCGATAATAACCTACTAAACCTAGAAATCTATAAATTTCGAAGAAATTCTTGGGATACTCTTAAGATACCATTGTTTTAACCTTATCTAGGTCCACTAAAAATCCTTCCTATGATATGACATGGCCTAAGAAGTGAAATTTATCAAAAGAGAAACTACATTTAGTTAGCTTAGAATAAATAGGATTCTCTCTCAATATACTTAGGATGTTTTCAAAATGTTTGTCATGATCATCTTCTGACCGATATTACACTAAGATTTCATTAAAAAACACCATAAACAAGTATAAAAAAGATGAAATATTTGATTCATCAAGGCCATGAATATAATTGGTGTATTATTCAAACCAAATGGCATCACTATGAATTAATACAAGTCATGCCTCCTACTAAAAAAAGTTTGAGGTATGTCTGATAGTGTTAACCTCAACTGATGGTATCCAGATCACAATTCGATCTTGGAGAATATATTAACACCTCAAAGTTTATTGAAAAGATATTTGATACACGGAATAGGATACTAATTCTTAACTATTATTTGGTTTAATATATGACAATCCACATACAAGTGCAAAGTCCCATCATCCTTATTAGCGAAGAGAACTGAAGAACCCCAAGGAGATATAGTAGGTTGTATGAAACCTTTATTTTTTAGATCTTCCAACTAAACTTTAAACTCCCAAATCTCTACCGGTTCCATTCTATAAAGAATGATAGAAAATGTCTCTTCTCCCAACACCAACTTTATTGTAAACTTGATCTGCCACTTAGGAGTTAAGCCATATAACTTTTCAAGAAATCAATCCTAAAAATATTCTTCCATTGGAAGAAAATAATTCTTCTACATTCTACCATAATCTAGAGAAATACTAGCTATTTGATCCATGAGACAATCCAATCTCTACTGAATTGGTCCTCCACAACCATCCTAAATATCCCACTCAACTAGGTGAGAATAGATGTGTCCTTATGAAGATTGAAAGCTAAATATCCTATAGTAATAGTTGATATGAGCCTAGTATAGAACTAACCAATTCATTTAAAGAATAAAATCAAATCCTTTCATTTCTATCATGAATGGTTACCAAAATTAATGGTAACCAACAATCTCTAGATAATATGCCCTGCAGTATTTGATATTCTCTTACCACACTCCCAATGGTTTATTAATGGTCAAAACACCATCAAAAATTTCCACATATAATCCCAAACCATTTAAAAAAAGATTAGATAAAAATAATGTAATTCTTTTGTATCAAAAAAACAAGAAAGGGTAGATGATATAAGAATCTTACTTTTGATAGAAGATAGTCTTGCATCCAAAATATCCAGTGTAGTCATAGAGTGTAGCTAACCAGCCGCTCTACCCTAGGCTCTAGCCTGACTACCCTAATTTATTCCCTCTAACTAATATTTTCATTCCTAAAATGGGGTACCATATCCCATACCTCAACTATAATTTATTTTGGAACTCCAACTACCTATCTGCTGAGGAGTAGATGATTCCTTCAATGACTCTGGTGCATTTCTTGTTCCCCTTCAACTTCTCTGTTACTACATAGCCCTACAAAACCTCTATAGATGGAACATCCTTCCTCAATAATGACACTAAAAATAAGGTTACGGACACTGAGGTCACTTATGGCCTATCTTTCCACACTAACAGCAATGCAACAAAACATGGTCTAGATATGGAGTCACGCTTCTCTTACTCATTTTCCTATTGTTTCTTTGGAGAAAATTGTCATAAGGACACTTCTTTCCACTATAAGAAGAGTTTAAAATTTTTTCTGCTAAAACATCCTAACCACTACTTGAGGCCTCTCATAGATTACCTTTCGTGATGAGTACCTGATTTATCACAACTACAAAACTGATCAAATAGATTACGTTCACTAATGACATCATCGCATATTGAAGACCATCCTGAAAAATTTTCACCCTAGAGATCTCATCAACTACCAAAGATGGTACAAAGTGATGTTGTTCGGTAAAACATTCAGCATAGTCCATCAATGACATGCCCTCATATGTTAGGTGCATGAACTCATGATACTTCTAATCCCTTAATGTCTTGGTATATAAATGGGTCAGGAAATTCATCTCTAATTACCTCCAAGATAACACTACTTTCTTCTCTACCTACACCAGAACATCCAACCAACGATTAGCTGGTCCATGAAGCATGTATGAAGAAATATTCACCCTCTTATCTATGAGTGTCTCAAGATTCTTGAAGATCATCTAGACTAACTTAGCCTAAAACTGAACTTCCTAGACACCTCCTTCCCCAGTGAAAATAGGTGGATGATGTAGTTCAAACTCTTTCGTTGTCTCATACATCAAAGGTATGATACGAACAATCTCCATTTCCATAGATCTAATGAACCTCCGGAAGTTTTCATAGAGATGACCATCCAACCGATCCTCATGAACTACAAGGTTCTTTGGTTTAAATGTGTTAGGAGTGTGTTTATTACCACTCTGTAGATGCTCAACTCAAATATGACAATGAGTAATTTTCTATACAGTACAAACACACTCTTTATAACACTAGTTATCAACAAGGTCAACCTCAATAGGTGATAACAACAGAGAAACACTAACTCCTGTTCTATCTAAACATGTATTACAAGTATTTTATCATGACATAATTGTTAATTTATTTCATTTCATTTAACATATAACAAGTTTCTGATATCATAGTTCAACAAGAAAGTATATATCACATTAAATAAATATGTCCCTATCATAAACATTTCATACCAATATATATCCCTATGAACCTAGTATGATTCAATGCTACACATCTCATTCCATATCAGGCCATGAGTATAATCTCAAGAATCAATAATATCATAACATTATAACACCACAAAACATTCAAAACACCCAAGGTGAAATAACATAAACTGTAACAAGCGAACATCATGAACAAAAATCCATCCTTAGGTGATCTGATTTTCCCCGATATATGGGTTAGATACTCCCATGCACAAGCTCGTTACTAAGTCCCAACACATCCTAGTTTCCTTTCTACCTTTTCGAAATAGTAAAGAAATAGAAAAGAAACTTGGTGTACTCTGATACCACTTTATAGCATCCCCCAATATGGTACTCTCACACATGGCTGAAATGAGTTGATTACGTGACCTCAAGTGTTCCTCCCCATATTCCAGAGTATATCGACTAGAATTGGGGGTGTGATGAGTATATTGGGGAGACTATACACCCTAGTTATAAACTTAAAAGATAGTGAAAATAAGAAACATAAATAAATGAATAAATTTTAGAGTGGCATAAATAATGGAAACAATATAATACAACAAAAAACCAATAATAAGGTCAACTAAATAACCCAATAAATAATAAAGGAATAATTAAATCACATGCTGGAATGTAACTAAATTTCATGCTAGATGCAATACAAGTAAAAGAATAGCTGACTCAAATAAAGACTAAAAAATCCTTGGTTTCAAACCCCATTTCATTCCTATCTCTAAACTCTAGCCCATCCAGCAAGAAATAATCAATAGCAAGGTCAGTTTCCCTTGTCCAATCCTTAATCCATGTAATCTTCTTGGGTACCAAATGGTGGCCTAAATAGGGTGTGAGTATAAATAATTAGGTAAACACAACCATATCTAATCATAACTGGTCTAATATTAAGTGTATGCAATAATGTATTAAACAAGTGTGTTAATTAATTAAACAATTAAATTAATTCCACTTAAATCTGCTTTAGTTCCATGCCTAAATATATCTGAGCATATCTCATAACCATGTCAACCATAACCATATAACCATGGTAAAACATAACCTTCCTAAACCCCATGTTGGAATGTCTTTGATCATGTCTCACAACCATTCCAACCATAACATTATAACCAAGGTATATAAATTAAACAAGTCTAGGTTGGACCCACTATATAAGCATTCCAACAATCAATGAGGGATACACTTTCTATATTAGCATTTTAGTATATATTAGGGCCTATCCCAATATATCAACATTTCAGCATGTCTCAAGGCCAATCCTGGTATATCAACATTTCAAAATTTCTTAGGTCTGAGCCCAATATATCAACATTTCAGTATTTAAATCATGCCAACACCCTATATAATAATTACAACATAGAAATCACAACACATGTCATAGAAAAAAGGATATCATAATATAAAATCATAAGGTTCAATGGTTAATTATGAAAATTACCTTTTATCTTTAAATTACACATTTCATTTATCAATTGGCCATAACCAATAACATGCTAGTTGTCTCAATAAACAAGAAAAATCAAAGAAAATATAAATCAATCAATCACCCAAAATCTATTTCATACTAAACACACTTTAATACGTTTATAAATTTATTTATAATCAAGGTTTTGATCACTCAAATGGTAACCACAATCTAGGTCAAAAGCCAATTGTATCCAAAGGGACACTAAGGAACAATCCAATTCATCATTTAGTTTGTTTAGGTGTAAAATATGTTGAATCAATTTCAATATTGCACATAATTGAAAATTATCAAACCATAGGGTCAAGGTTTAGACTCCCTACCTTTAACTGATGATCACAAAATTCTTCCAAAGGCAAACTCCCATGAGGAAGAAGGTGTGGGTGATTTCAAGAAGGATCCTAGATCAAAACCAATCAAGATCAAAACTAACAACGCACATGGTCAAGATATTTCACTACAATGTTAGGAGATCAAAGGTGGATAACGAAAAACCTAACCAAAACCACTTACCAAGGATTTTATGCATGATTGGGATGTTTGGAATCAAGATAGGTGCTCCAAAATCACCTGGAAGGTGCATTAGGGTTGAGAAGAGGAAGTTAAAAGATAGTTGGAAATAAAATCAACTGCACGACACATTTAAAAACTATTACATGGGAAATTACATGGCGTGTAACTACTTTACATGTTGTGTATTTATTTTTAGAGGGATATTATAAAAAAACCCATTTCCTCTAATAAATATGTAATTTCCCAAAAAATTACATGTTGTGTAACTTTTTCATGATGTATAACCACTTCACATCATGAATTAGTTCATGACATGAGTCTGGTGGATTTTACACATCATGTAACCCATTTACATACTCTGTAAAGGTCTTAAATATAGTTTTCATCCCATTTTCCTTATAAAACTTTAACCCCCTTTAAGGATCCTCAACTTACCAAGAATACTTGGTAACACTTGACCCATTTATACCTGGAATCCATTAATTCAAACTAACATACATCCCAAAACTTTAAGTCACTTTCCCTAAGAACGGTTATCAACATAGACCCTCTTTGGTTATCTCAAGTTTCCTCACAACACAAGTATCTATTTATTTAAAAAAACAAACATCCACAATGAAAACACAACTAAAAAGGTTTAAAGATGATGGAAAACTCAGCCAAAATAAGTTTAATAAAAAAAACTCAAAGAGAGACATACCTAAAAAAATATGGTATCTTACATACCATTTTTTAATAACTAACCAAACAACCCCTTGAAGCACTATGGAACATCCAAATCCTCTTATATCATAACCACTAGACCTTACAGCGTAGCCTCGATATCTATATTTTAGGACTCCCACCATCATCTCCAACCTCGCCTTTTACAATTCAAACTCCTCGACACTTCCTACAGTCACCTCCACCACCTAAATTTACCATAAATTGATGGTAAGGAAGGCATGATAAATTACATCAGATACCTCTCAATCTATTCTATCACTTGAGAATCATAACCAAACCAAAAAGGAAATAGATAAGTATGTCTAAACTATCATCCCTCGATATACCTCTTCGGGATCTCATTACATCCCAAACACAACCACACCACCAACCAAATATAACAAACCTAGAAAATATCATTCATTAAAAGTACCTCACAACCACATCACCACACTACTTTATCATCCACCCTGCCTGGAACAAAACCTCACCATTTTACATCAACTGTAAACCATTACCCTTTTCACATAGCCAATTGCACTATCATATTATCCCCCATAAAGGCCAAGCCAATGATCACCGCTACTATCACACAACCAAGGCCCCAATCAAAAAAAATAAGGAATTTTATCTATCATGTCAAGATATTATCCAATTTGGGAATAACTAACTAGACCACATAGTTTTAATTATGTAAAAGTATAACATTTATCGATTAGGGATCAGATTTACCCTCTTCATATTCTTTAAGATTTAATCACACATCACATCAATAAGAAAGAATCACATATTATAAACTAGAAATATTCAAAAATCACATAGATATGAAAAATAGAACAAGTAAAAACATGAAAAAACTCAAAACAAATCAGGGTACTTGGAACGCATATACATATCTCACTCTAAAGTACTCTCCTACATGACACTATGTCTCCACAACACATGAACCAAGGGAATTATCCACCCATACAACACCTTCTCCCAATTATCCTGGATCTCCACTGATCACTCCCTAAATTTCATGTCATCCTTGATATCCAAATCCCCTTAATTAATGAAATGTGACTCATCATGAAGATACTAATAGATCTGAGAGATAAGGAAGAAATCATGGATCTGGTCCAACTGTGGAAGAAGTGCCAACTAATAATCCACCTCACCAATGCACCCTAACACCATAAAAGGTCCAAAAAAACTACGGAGAGAACTTACTCCCCCTACCAAACCTTTTATACCCACATCGATGGGAGAATCTTAAGAATATATGGTCTCTAACCTCATACTCCAAGGGCCTCCTCCTACAATTAAAAAAATAATTTTTCTAGTCCTTTGATTCTTTCATCCACTCACAAACAACCTAAAAATTCTCTATTGTGATCTACACCACATTAGGACTAAGAATTTATGACTCTCAAACTTTGGTCTAATGTGATGGAGAATGAAACTTCTACTCACACAAAGCCTAAAATGGGGTCATTCTAATATGCGAGTGATAGCTATTGTTATAAGAAAACTCAACCAAAGTAAAGTTCTTTCCTCAAGATCTATAAAATTATAAGATGCACACCTACAACATATCCTCCAGTATCTAGATAGTCCACTCTATCTTTCTTTCCATATAATGGTGGAAAGTAGTGAAGAGGTATAATTGAGTACCAAAATCATTCTAAAATTCCATCTTGACTAGGGTGGAAAAATGTAATACCCTAAGATTTTTATGAGATAAATAATTTTTAATTTATTTTATTTCTTGTGTTGTAAACTACACCAAGATAAGCATGTGCTATACACAACACCGGCTTAGCTTGCGGTATACGCAAAACTATGCTTGGCTTGTGTTACATACAATTTTATGTTATTTTGATATAATTCATCTCATGCAAAACCGAGTTTAAGTGAAAAAATAAATATTATTTTATTATATAACCTAGTCATTATAATGGCAGGTATAAACAATATTAATTTTCTTCTAAAAAACTATTAAATGAAAATAAGTGAGTTTATAAAATAATAAAATCAATCTTGATTGATTTTATTAAATTAATATATATGTAATAAATTTAATATAATTTTTAAAATTCATCTTATATGTTTTCTAAACAATATATAAGAACGAATTCAATTTTTCTGATAAAAGAAATATTTTTCAAAAAATGCATGTTTGTCTCCTTTTGATGGTGCATCCATTTTAAATAGAGTTTTTGACACTTTTATATATTATAATTTACAAAATAAACTTATTATTTGGAATGAAGATACAAAAAAACTTATTTTAAAGAATTTTTTATATTTTTCTGATAAGTTTTATGTTTTGATGAATACTAAAAATATACTAAATTTTAATTGAAAAAAAATCATCAAAATAATTTATATAGATAAATCATATTATTCAATGGTTTTAAATTAAAAATAAAATATATTTTTATAATTTATTATAATTTTTTTCATTGGAATTAATTTTACCATTAATTTTGATATAAAAACATTTCAATATTTTGCAATGTTTTAACTTTTAAAAACCCATTTTCATTCTAACAATGTGATTGATTTTAAATTAATTACTACTAATTTTGTGTTTTGAATTTTTAAAAACCGATTCCATATTTTTAATCAGTAGGTTTAAAATATTTAAAAACCATTATTTTATTTTTGGGCAATATGAATAGTAACTTCAGTAATTTTTATTAATACGGTAAAAATGTAAATCGGGTAATTAAGGGTAAATATAATATTATAAAATTGCCTTAACACTTGTCCTAATATGATTGGATGATTTTTTTATACCTAAACCATCCTTGGGTCATAATTATACCCTTTGGAAGCCACTTTTATGAGATAAGGACATTTAATATATTTTATTTAAAGAAAATTTAAATATGTCTTACTCAAATTTTAATAACTTTATCGTTTTTAAAATAAGGTTATATAGAATATAAATTCGAATATAAATACTCATTTGAAATACAAAATGTTTTTCTTTATAAAGGTAATTTATTTTTAATTTTTAGGTAATAAATAATTACTTTAAAGTCTTACACATTGATGATCCATAAATTATTTAATTGATGAAAATCAATCAAATAATTTTTATTAAAATTCTAATAACCAATAAAAGACAAAAACACTTGACCAAATATTATTTTTTGAGTATATATAAACCATAATCATCCAACGATGTAGTTATTGTCCATTTTGAGCCTTATAGAAGAGATTATGACACTTATATTATTTTATTTAAAGTGATGTTAAACTTGCAACATTCAAGTTTTAATAAGTATAACATTTTTAATGATCGATTTTCCAGAATATATATTCGACTAAAAGTATTCTTATAAAATATATTAGATATATATTCATAATCTTATTTTATTTTTAATTTTTACCCAACAAATAATTATATTAAACAATTAAAAAAATGAGGTAGTAATTATTTTATTAATGCAAATATCAAATTAATGTTATTAAAAATACTAAAATAAATATAATTTGGGATAGTTAATATATCCAAAAAAATATAGATTACCTTGACCCTGTAGATATATAATAAAATATTTGGTTGGTGGTTAACATATTATCTTGATATTTTTAAAAATCTCTTAAATGAATAGTGTCAAAATTGACACTATTGATATTTTGTCAAAATAATGTTTTATTAAATTATTTAAAAATCATAAAATATTTTTAAAAAAATAAAATAAGTACGGTTTACTATAAATTTTTTTATATTGATCATTTATTCTCTAAAATGTTCTAAATTATTTATTTATGATCTAATTGACATCAAATAAGTAAACATTTCACCCTTTTAATATATAAATATTTGTTACCCTAGTTAAAATAAAATTGAATAACTAAGTGTTAAATTAATATGATAAGGTTTAAATGGATCAAAAAACCTGTCTAAAATTTATTTTTTGATAATATTACTACCTTATGTCATATAATATTTGAAATTAGGAAATTTTGGAGGTTTTTAGATGTGTTTTGATTTTATTATAAAATAATATTTTTTGAGATTCCAAATATGCCCCTTGCGTCAATTATAAAATGGCACACCCTCCCTCACAAATTAACTTTACTTTGAGCCTCAAATATATTCTATCCCATGTTAATTTCCTTTCTCAACTTCCTTAGTCACATTCTAGAGGTTTCTGTATTCTCAAAAGACCAGCTCTAGTGCCTTTAAGAGGAGATCTATAGAGAGCTTATCGAAGAAGCGGTAATCTCCTCTATTGATTCTTTCAAACTTATTTCGTATTCTACTTCCACTTCATGATTTTTTTCTACTATAAATTAATAAATATAGTATCATTTATATAATTAGATGTTATTATGATTATTTAAAAACCATATTACACCTTCTATCCATCCTACAAAAAATGAAATCGCCACGCATGTGTACATACGACTTACTGTCTCCATGTCGTGGTGTAATTTGTTTTTCACCACCACCTTACTGGGATGGGTATAATGATGGAAATAATAAATATATATGATTATTATAATATTATATTTATTCTATAACAACATATACTCCATCCACTTCAATACCATTCCATAATTATCAGAATCATATCATCGCTCCTAGATACGTATGACCTACCGTATCAATGATGCGATGTGATTAATTCTACATGATATCCATTAAATCATGATTATATAAATGTAAATAATGAGTAAATATGGTATATATTATGTTAATATTGTTTTTTAATGATATAATTATGACTTAATAAGGAGAATCAAAACTTATTTGACAAAACATGCATAAGAACATAAAGCAGTTAACACTCGAATAATGAGTAACAATGAAATGTTACTAAAAAACAGATAATAATATGATCATATATGATATAATAAAAATGAATATGATTTTTTAATAAGTCAATGACATTATTTAAATCATTATATAGTAGGTTTGGATACATACAAATGATATTAGACCTAAGGTAATAGATTATTTTGAATAAATTTTATTTTTGTGGGACATGTGCCTTATACACCACCTATTTCTCTTGAGTTGTGTTTGTGGTGCACATGAATGTTTTTATGGTTATTATTATTAAGGTTATTATATTCATATAATTTTCTTTATTTTATTAGGCATATGATTTAATTGATTATAAATTGGTAAGGGATAATTTTGCGATCTCATTTTTATTTGAGATTGTTTATACATTAGTATTTACTCAGGTATATTTATCATCCATTTCCATATTTTATACTAATGTATTATAAAATATTATTTATATTATTCTACTATTTTTTAAATTAAATTTTACCCTTTGGTTATTTTTTATGAAACAATTCTAAAGGAGTCTTTTGTTGTTTTCGATACGAGGTACTTTATGACTTATCCGAAAAAAGTACGAGAAGAATATTTTCTTTTAACTTATATGGCCTGATGGGTTTTTAAGTTTTCATAACACCATATTTCCATGAAGCTTCCTTTACAATATTTCAAGTTTATTTTTAAATAAATTATTTTCTTTTAAAATTTTGTGTAATTTTTAGAAAATTAAATGTTTTTTAAGAAGAAATAATATTTTCCTTAATAATTAATTTCAAGAGTTTTATCAAAATTATTTTCCATATAAGATGACATTATTTAAATAGAGATATATTTGTATCCCTATTATCACTATTATTTGATTGTGTTTATTAAATAATTCTATTTATGAAATAAATTTGCCTTATATGGATTATGTTTTGATGAAATAATATTTAAGAAACCCATTTTTATTCTTTGGTTTATGCTATGATGAATGATTTATATTTTATGGAACACGTAAGAATTATTTCATTATGAGATGGGTCAGACCTATATCTCTCTCCAATTAATTAGTTAAAGATATATATCTCATGAGATATACATGACTGTAATGGAAAGTAAATCTAATTCAGTAATACAAAGATGTGATAGAAAGTAAATCCAATTTAGTATAGGACTTCATCCACTATGATGGTCTTGGCAATGAGACTTATCTAATATGGAAAAAAATTATATGCTTATGTGTTTTCAATAATTACATGTGAAAGGTATGGTATGTTCTAGCATTATTTTTTACTTTAAACCTAAAAATCATATTAGATTAAGGTTGAGGAACCTTAATGAATGATTCATATTTTAGGAAATACTAAGATAATGGATCTTGGGTAATGGTTTAAGAATAAAGTTGGATGATTGAGGTATATATGTTTTAGAATTCAAAGATTATGTTATATGAATCATGAAATATATAATTTTTTTAGTATACTTTTTTCATTAAGGATTGTAAAGGATATGTTGAATAGTTCTAAGGACCTAGAAACGTTATTTAAGGGTAAGGTGATATACTTGGAGAACACATGATTAAGGAAAATATGACCCTTAATATGATCGTGATGATGAGATAATGATATTTGGATAATGATATTTTGGATATGAATAAGTAAATTGAATAGTAATATTTTACTTAGAACTAATTATGTATTGTTGAAAAGTGGTTTATGCTATCATAGATGAATTTTATAGCTTTTTGGACTTAATAATAAAAAAACATGCATATTCTCAATAAGGATGTATAGTAAATAGAATACATGATTAAGGTATTCAAAAGTTTGGAATGTGACAACCAAAAACTAACTTATGAGATACAGGAGATAAATTTTAATCTATTTTAGCTCACCTCTTTTTATATTTTTAGATTTACATTTTTTAAAAGGATTATAAGGTTATAAATATATGGAAAGATTAAGTAAAAATTTAGATGAATTTTGTTAGAATAAATTATAGTCTTACCATAGGTGGAATTATTCATATTTTATTACTTCTACTAACCTTTTTGTTGTGATAAAGATAGATGGAATGAAATACCATTCTATTTATGGATCACATGATCTAGTAACACTTCAGGAATAAAAAATTCAACTTTATTTCTTCGAATAAGAGATGAAGTGGAAATTGTTCAAGGCACGACCAACAGTGAGATTATTCTAAAATCAAGTATGTATATATTCTCATGAAAAAACATCAACATTAGGAAAAGGGATAATGATGTAAAATGATTTCCTATTATCATCATTTTTATGATATCAATGACCTCTTTCACACTTCTTTAGTTTATGGTTTTCTGATTATTAACTTTCTCTGGATGACCCACTTTCTTATGATCAGTAATCTTTATAAATATCTATGATTATTTAAAATTTTCCTCCATACACAAATCTTCACGTAGATACCTAGTTATTATTTACTTTAGGTAACTCTTATTTTCTAACTATTCCTTTTTAAAAGGAAGTTTTAGACTTTATTTTTATGATTTGGGTTTCTATAAAAGAAAATTTCAAGTATTAATAATTTTATAACCCAGATGAATTTCAAGGGAGAAATTCATTTTAAGGGGGATATAATGTAACACCCTTATATTTTTATGAGATACATTTTTTTTAATTTCATTGATGTCTTTTGTTGTACACTACATGAAGATAATCTTGTGCTATACGTAACATCAGCTTAGCTTACTATATAAATAACACTATCCTTGGATTGTGTTACACATAATTTAAAGCAATTTTTATATAATTCATTTCATGCAATACTGAGTTTAATTGAACAACTAAATATTATTTTTTTACCTTATAACCTAGTCATTATAATAACAGGTATGCACAATATTAACTTTCTTTTGAAAAACTATTTAAATGCAAATTAGTGAGTTTATAAAGTAATAAAATCACTCTTGATGGATTTTATTAATGTAATATATTTAATATATTAAATATAATGTTTCAAATTCATCCTATATGTTTTATATTCATTATATAAGAATAAATTTAATTTTTCATATAAAAGACATATTTTTCAAAAAAAATGCAGTTTTGTCGCATTTTGATGGCATGCCCATTTTAAATCTAGTTTTTGAAACTTATATATATTATATTTTACAAAATAAAATTATTATTTAGTATAGTAATATAAAAAATTTACTTTGTATGAATTTTTGATATTTTTCTGATAAGTTTTATGTTTTGATGAATAGTAAAAATATACTAAATTTTAATTGAAAACAAATTTTTCTTTGAAATTATTTATGTGGATAAATAATATTATTAAATGGTTTTAAAGTAAAAATATAATTAATTTTTATCATTTGGTATAATATTCATAATTGGAACTAATTTTACCATGAATTTTGATGTAAAAACATTTCAATCTTTTGTAATGTTTTAACTTTTAAAAAAAGTTTTTCATTACGACAATGGGATTAAATTTAAATTAATTAGTAAAAATTATGTATTTTAAATTTTTAAAAATGGATTCCATATTTGTAATCATTAGATCCAAATTATTTAAATATAATTCTTTTATTTTTGGGCATTATGAATAGTAACTTCAGTAATTTTTATTAATATGGGAAAAATGTAAATCGGGTAATTAAGGGTAAATATAATATTATAACATTACCTTAACACTTATACTAATATGATTTTATGAGTTTTTTTACCTAAAACATCATTGGGTTGAAATGATACCCTTTGGAAGCCACTTGGATGAGATAAGGATTTTTAATATATTTCATTTAAAAAAAAGTTAAATATGTCTTACTCAAATCTTAATAAATTTATTATTTTTTAAATAAGGTTATAGAGAATCTAAATTCAACTATAAATACCCATTTTAAAGATAAGATGTTTTTATTTATCAAGGTAATTTATTTTTAATTATTAGGAAATAAATATTTACTTTAAATCCTTATACATTGATGATGTAAAAATTATTTAATTGATGGAAAATCAATTAAATAATTTTTATTAAAATGATAATAACCATTAAAAGAGAAAAAAATTAGAAAAAAACTTATTTATTGAGTATATATCGACTATAATCATCCAATGGTAGATTTATTTACCATTTTGTGCCTTATAGAAGAGATTATAACACTTATATTATTTTATTTAAATAGATGTTAAAATTGTCACATTCAAGTTTTAATAAGTATAACATTTTTAATGATGGATTTTTAAGAATATATATTCACCCCTGAATGTCCTTAAGGCCTTATTTTTTATTTTATTATGGATAATAATCCTTTTAATGGTTGAATGGGAACCCATACATGACCCGTAGGCCCAAGGCACAAGGCCCAACTGACCCGCAATACATGACCCAAAGGCCCATAGGCATACCATGCCCAATACCTGACCCATAGGCCCAGCCCACTTGAACTACCCCTCCCCATCTTCTTCATCATTGATCACATAGCTCCACACTATATATTTTTGATTGGCTAGCATTTCCCCATACAAAGCTGCACGGTGCCTGGTCCTAATGGCGGCTACCATACCCTCTCATTCTTCCAATCTGGTTAGCTCTACTTCTGGTGGCTGCTACTTTTGTTGCTATGATCCTCTTCTGGGGCATGTTCAGTGGGAACTGGGATACTCCATGGTCTACGTGGCCTGAAGGACCTATGGCCCAAAGGCCTTTGATGACCCATAGGCCTAAACTGGTGGCCCGGAGGCCCAAATCGAGTTAATAGTTCTGACTACTACAGTACCGAATAGTAACTGCTACAGTGGCTACTATAGTTCCCTGAAATTCACCTCCACCCGGTTTTATTTTTAATTTTTACCCAAAAAATAATAATATTAAATAATTACACAAAACCAATGTAGTAATTATTTTATTAATAGAAATATCAAATTATTTGTATTAAAATACTAAAATAAATATAATTTGGGATAATTAATATGTCCAATAAATTTTATAGATGACCTTGACCCCTTATAGATAAAATAAAATATTTTTTTCAAGGTAAAAATCTTATCTTAATATTTTTTAAAAACCATTAAATGAATAGTGTCAAAATTGACACTATTGATATATTTTCAAAATATTATTTTATTAAATTATTTGAAAATAATAAAATTTTTTAAAATATATATACAATAATTATTTTTACTCTAAAATTTTCTATATTGTTTATTTTGGGTCTGAAATGTTCTAAATTATTTATTTTTGATCTAATTGACATCAAATAAGTAAATATTTCACCCTTTTATTGTTGAAATATTTGTTACCCTATTTAAAATGAACTAGAATAACTAAGTTTTAAATTAAACTGATAAGGTTTAAATGGAAAACAAAACTTGTCTAAAATTTATTATTTGAGGGTATTACAACCTTATCTCATCTCATATTCTAAATAAGTACATTTTAGAGGTTTTGAATGTGGTTTGATTTTATTATAAATTAATATTTATGGAGATTTCAAATATGCCCCTCACCTCAATTATAAAAGGGCACACACTCCCTAACAACTTCAATTCACTTTGATCCTTAAATATCAATTATCCAATTCACATTTCCCTTATCAACTTTATTAGTCACATTCTAGAGGTTTTGGTCTTCACAAAAGACCAAATCTAGTTCTTTTAAGTGGAGATCTAGAGGGAGCTCATTGAAGAAGAGGTAATCTCCTCTTTTGATTCTTTCAAAGTTATTTATTATTCTACTTTATATTCATGAGTTTTTTTGGTTATAAAGTAATAAATACAGTATAAATTATATACATAGATGATATTATGATTACGTAACAATCATATTCCACCTTCTATCCATCCTATGAAAAATGAAATCACCTTGCGTGCATACATATGGATTACTGTCTCCACATCATGGTGTAATATGTTTTTCACCACCACCTTACTTGGATGGGTATAATAATGGAAATAAAAAATATATATAATTATTATAAAATTATATAGATTATAGAATAACATATACATCATCCACTTCAATACCATTCCATAATTATGGGAATGATATAATTGTTCATGTGTACATACGGCCTACCGTCTCCATGATGTGATGTGATTCATTATACAAGATATCCATTAAATCATGATTATATAAAAGTAAATAATGAACAAATATGTTTTATTTTATTTTAATATCATTTTTTAATGATATAACTATGACCTAATAAGGAGATCTAGAACTTATTCGACAAAACATTCCTAAGAACATAAAGCAGTTAATACCTGAATAACAAGTAAGAATGAAATGTTACTAACAAATAGGTGATAATATGATCATATATGATATAATAAAAATGATTATGATTCTGTAATAATTCAATGTGATTATTTAAATCATTATGCATGAGGTTCGGATATATACAAAGGATATTGTACCTAAGGTAAGGGATTATTTTGTCTCACTTTTATTTTGTGGACATGTGTCTTATACACCACATATTTCTCTTGAGTTGTGTTTATGCTGCCCATGAGTGTTTTTATGATTCTTATTTTGAAGTTTATGATATGAATATAATTTTCTTTATTTTATAAGGCATATGATTTGACTGATTATAAATTGGTCAGGGATAATTTTTCAATCTCATTTTTATCCAAGATTGTTTATACGAAAATATTTACTAGGGTATATTTATCATCCATTTACATGTTTTATACTTATTTATTATAAAATATTCTTTATATTCTTCTACAATAGTTTAAAGTAAATTTTACCCATTGGTGAATTTTTATGAAATGGTATGAAAGGAATCTTTTTTCATTTTCGATCCGATGTACTTTTTGACTTATCCGACAAAAGTACGAGAAGAATGTTTCCTTTTAACTTATACAGCATGAAGGGTTTTTACATTTTCATAACACTATATTTCCATGAAGATCCCTTTACAATATTTCAAGGTTATTTTTAAATAAATTATTTTCTTTTAAAATTTTGTGGAATTTTGAGAAAAGAAATTTTTTTGAAGAAGAAAGTATATTTTCTACAAAAATTAATTTCAAGTGTTTTATCAAAATTATTTTCCATATAATATGAAATTCTTTAAATTATGTAATTTTTTTATACCTATTATCATTATTATTTGATTTTGTTTATTATGGAATGATATTTATGAAATCCATTTGTTTTATATGGAATATGTTATGATGGAATAGTTTTTAACAAACCTATTTTTATTCATTGGGTTATGTTATGATTAATCATTTATGTTATGTGGGACACATAAGAATGATTTCATTATGAGATGGGTGGAACCTATATCTACCTCCAATGCATTGGGTATGGATTTATATCTCATGATATAGACATGAATGGAATGAAAAGTAAATCAAGTTCAGTAATACAGGGCTGGAATAACAAGTAAATGTGGTTCAGTATAGGACTTTGTCTATTATGATGGTCTTGGAAATGAGCCTTGGTGAATATGGAAATGATTTTCTATGATTATGTGTTTACCAAAATTCCATCTTTTATGACAAAGTTATTTTCTCATGGATCGTGTTCCTTTATGATTTATGTGTTATTAACTACTAATATTTATTTCATGACTCGATATTTTGGTATTTGTTATACATGGTATGGTTTTCAAAAGTTATTTTCATGTTTTTACATTCTTATGTTTATGTTTTGTTTGATATTTTCCATGTTTATCCTTACTGAGCATTTGATCTCACCCCTTTTTATGTTTCTTTTCTATAGGTTGTGAATAAGGGTATTAAGTAACATGTGTCCAAAAGGGGTTCTAGTTATGAAGAAAAACATAGGAGATGATGTATATGTTTTATGAACTAGTTGTTTATGCTTCCCAGTTTCCAAAGACACAAACAATACGATATTTGGGTGTCCTTTTGTGTTGTTCATTAAGTATTCTAAAAAATTAATGTAATTTACATGTATGTCAAGATTAGGGTATTTACATAAAACACATGCTCCAATCCAAGACAATAGACTTTGTAACTCTATGAAATTATACCACCTCATCCACATACCTCATCACCAAAAAATACATGGTACCTGGCTTCTTGAACGCTGGGATGTGAGAAAATTTTATCAACTAATCCATGATTACCCATATAAAATCACAACCTACCTATTATCAGGGTAATATGATGATTAATTCCATTGATATTTATTACCACATCCACTTAGGAATTTCCAAGGGCTACAATAAAATTCTAGGAACATAATTCTCATCCTTTACCTACTAAATAACCAAACACCAATCCACAAACTCTACCACCACCTGTTTCATCTTGGGCCACCAAAACTACATCCTCAATCCATGGTACATCTTGGATACCCCTAGGTGTACCTCCAAAGGTGATATATAAAACTCATGAAGGAAACCCTTACACATATCCACTAAAACAAATAGCCTCTCCGAAAATAATATCTGATTCCAACTATCCTCTAGCCATCCCTCGATGCATCATCATGTCCAACACAGTCACGCATCACCTTTACCTCAGATTCTCCCCACTAAAAATCCTCCACCCATTTCATCAGAGAAGAATACACTATCATATGAAATAAATAACTTCCACCACTAACCACTTTCACATCAAGTTGAAGGGATTCCAACTCCTCCATCACCCATCAGGCATCTTTGGGATCTTTAACAACATCATTCCACAACTTCCTACTCAAAGAACCATCCATAAAATTACCCATTCCTGAATTATAGGATATCTTGATGTCATATTCTTAAAGAAACCCTATCCCCCTATGTTTTATTATATTTAGACCAAATTGAGAAAATATATACCTCAAACTCTTGTGATCTATAAAGATCGCAAAATACTCCCTAACGAGGTGATGTTTCCATAACTTCAATGAAAATGCAAAATTGGATAGATCTAAATTATGGGTGGCATAGTTACCCTCATGGGGATGAAATTTATAAAACCCATATGAGATCACTTCTCTCTAATTTATCAATACACACCCTAATATCACATAGGAAGCATCACAAAACACCTAAAATATCACCCCTTCCTATGGAAATTAGAGCACCATATCACTGATCAATTTTCCCCTTTGGGTGGTTGAATGCTACCTGAAATTGATCAATATATCTAAAATCCTATCCCTTCCCAGAAAAATATATCAATAAGGTTTCAATCCATGTGAATTCAGATACAAACATCCAATAATATCCTGTAAGACTAAGGAAACTATGGACCCTTTTCATATTCTAAGGTGTTTCCCAAGAAAAAAAAATACCTCAACCTTTGATGGTTCCATGGGAACACCCTAATGAGGCACCATTTTCCTCATAAAATATACCTCTCAAGTTCAAAACATAAACTTGGAAAAAATTTCATAGAGCCGGTGGCATCGAAAAACTTCCAAGACAGCTCCAAGATGATCGACATGATCCTCCTCTGAATTTGAGTAGATCAATATATAGTCATTGAAAACGACTATGAACTAGAAAATTAATTCATAGAAAACATATTTAATAGTACATATAAACACATTTATTACATTAATAACATTTAACATCATGACTATGTACTTTAAGTTCCCATACCTGTATCTAAAGGTAGTCTTTAGAATATCACCCTCCTTCACCCTCAACTGGTGATACCCGGACCATAGATCAGTATTAAAAAACCAAATCACCCCAATCAGTTGTTTGAAAAGATCATATATAATTTTAATAGGGTAAAAATTATTTATCTTTACCTTATTCAACCTCTAGTATTCTATACACAACCTCATACTATCATCCTTCTTCTTGGTGAATAACACCAGAGCACCCCATGACAATACATTGGGATGGATAAAACTTTTATGAATTATATTATCTATCAAAAAACTAAATTCCTAAAACTCATAAGGTACCATAAAATAAGGATACATCTTAATTATATAATCACTTATATGTATATATATCCCAAACACAATATCACATTAAGTGGGTAGTGTCACAACCTCCTTGGGAAAACATCCAAAAAACTCGCAGAAAACTCATGGAGCCTCCACCATCCTAGCACATTCTAATTCTATAGAAAACTCATCCATTAATAAAATAAGGGGATACATAGATCTACTTACCACCTAAAAACTCCACTCTCTAATAAAAACCATACATTGTCATTCCACATCCAAGAATAAGACACCTTCAGAATCGGTCGATAATAGAATGCATAGAATATAACCATTCAATGATGATAATGACATCATACGATTGTAATTAAAGAAATAATAGATCCCCACATGACTTATGTGGCCCCATAGTTAGTCTAAATCCCCATCATACATCAAATAATCTGATTTGACCTTCGATTTTCATTGTCCATGGGAAACCTCTTTATATCTAGTCCTAGAACACGGACTAGAGTAGGTGAGAAAAAAGGAGGGCGAAGTTCCTGAATTAAAAAAAACAAAAAGGGTCAATAATAAACTTATAATACCTCAAATGATTATTTTCCACTCTTATGTTTCCACCTCTACTATATGAAACTAACCATTCTCAACTCCTCTTCCTGTCTTATGATGGTCACCCCTATATCCACACTTAGGTAGGGGTCCCTGAACATGAGTTACATACTAAGGTTGACCCATACCTAATCTATCTACTCTCATTAGGGTATAAGCCTACATCCCCTACTAATAAAACGGTCTCATTGGTAGATACTATTGATACTGACATTGATCCTATCCACTTCCACCAAACTAAGCTCTGAGAACCACCACTGGGCACAGATTATGATGATGACTATGAACCCCACAGAAAAAACACACTTGACCAAATCCCCTAGGAAAATTATGAAAACCACTGAACTCAAAAGGATGGAAGGCAATATACTAAGTTCAACTCCCCACTATTCAAAACCTCAAAGGTATCGGCACTTGAAACCTGTTACTAATAACTCTTGTCCTCAGGGAACCCTATCGATTCCCTTCTCACAATAAACCTCCTCATGAGTGCGTTCACTTGATTACATCCACCTTCTTCTAAACCTAAATATACATCAATAATGTAAAGGTATTAACTACATAGTGGATAGAAGGACAGAGTGCCCCCTCAAGATGCCACACTCAGGACTCCTCACCCGGAAAAAGGTCTAAGGAAAAAACATAGAATATCCTTTAACTTGATCCTAAACTCTTATGTAGATATACTACCCTACTGAAGAGATATAGTTTTGTGCCTCTTAAATTCATTCATAGTCAATGAAAGAAACATTACTCAAAACTCCTTATGAATTTCCACCCATGAAATATCATCCTCCTTCTACTCATCAAGATACAATGCCTACTACTAACATGCATCTCCACGCATATGATTGATTGATAGTGGGACCCAATACTCCGCTAGGGGTCATATAAAAATGAATGTGATATCAAGACCCTAAAACTATATCTCTATCTATTTATAATAAGAACTACCCTCATACATCCCCAAAACCTTCTGCTAAAAAGTGTGAAACATTTTATTCCACTAATCATACTTCTCTACTTGATCAAACCTCCAACGATCAATTGAATCATCATGTTGAAGCTCCACTACCTAAACCACATGCATATGATGACCAAGATACATATATTAAAGGTAAACAATATTTAATAAGCCTGTTATTAAATAATTTTATTAAGATTTATTTAAATCATTTTAACTTCCCAAAATCACCAAAATTCAAATAAGAATGCATATCAATCATGATCCATGTATCACTCCATGGTCTTTATCCTATAAGTGGTGATACCTCACTTATTCATTTGGTAGGCTCATATTCATTACATTGGATCATGGGGTCCTAAAATCCCATGTCCTAGTTGGTTTTCCTTATCCTATGTCATGCACTAAGTTCAACTAACAATGTCTCCCTACCAACCCATGCAATTCTCACAGTTCCTAACTCCATAATCCATCCTATCTCTCAACTATCAAACTCTAATACAACTCTTTCATGACCCCCTACCTCTTAAGGTATACCTCCTAAGATAAAAATGAAGTAAAAGGGAAAATGAACCCTAATTCCTGCCTCCAGTAGGCCCTGGGTTGGAAACTAGCACTGAGGGTATAAAAATCTCAAAATGGGAGGCATTACCTTCTATAATAATAGGATCATGAGATAGTATAAATCAACTAAAAGTAAATACATGACATAATATAAAAATGAAATCAAAATCCTCTAAACATGAATGTATAAATGAAATATATATAGATAAAAGTATCTAAATAAATACCCAAAAGGAAAAGCTACAGAAGAAAGAAAACAAAAGCTCCAAACCCCAAGCTAGAAATGTTTGGCATAATCCACAAGTCCTACTAGAAACCTAAAATCAGTTTTTATATACTTTAAGTGAGCATAAAAGTATAATAAGAAGGGAAACCATTTTATTAACCAAATATAAGTGGTTAGACAAATCCCATTTTTTGTGATAAAAAAACACAAAAAAGTTTATGTCATTAAAACAACCATAGTGTAAGGAAATATCTCAATGGCCATAATTTTTAGTTGGGAATTTATCCTATATAATCACAATATTAAAAATAATATCAAATCTATAAAAACAAGTGATTTAAACCCACTCCCCTTCAATTTCAATAAAATCGGTTAATTATCTTCATTAAATTGGTTGCAAACTATCTTCTAAAATCTAAAAAAAATAATTACACATATCGTAGTATACAATTGGGGAGAAATGAAAGATCCTATAACTTAAACAAAGATTTATGATCTATTTCACATGGTTGGAATAAGATAAAGTCTACCACCGAACACCACAATGAAGAAGAGCACTTTACGAACCAAGAATACAAAAACCACATCAATTTATTACTAAAACATCATAAAAATAGTAGGTTCCCCTAGATGGAAACCTATCCTAATAAATAAACAAGGATTAAAACAAGAATAGAAGGAAGGGAACTTACTTGGAAACACAAATCATTGATCTCTAAGGGTTGGAGTCAAAATACACTAAAAGGGTGATAAAATATATCCTTGAGATGCACTTGGGTAACCCAAGAAATGAAAGAAAACTAGAAAAGTGGGAAAGTATGAGAGGAATTAATAATTTATACCCAGTTTTTAAAACATAATCCCATGGTGTAACCCCTATAACTATGTTGTATTATTAAAAACAATTGAAGAAAATATAGCATAAAACTCATGACCATTTTGTAGCCATAATGGTCAAATGCCCTTAGATATTTTTATTTATCCTTTCACTATAGATTCAATAAAAATGGGGGGAAGACCATGGTATAGGTGGTGACACCACACCACATATCCCATACACTAAGAGGAAAGATACATCACACCCCCCCCCCAAACTCCACATCGTAGCCTCCTGGAAAAACTCACCTATATGTCATAGAAACTATTCCACACCCCAAGGTGATACTATTTTAGAAAGACTATAAAAAAACCCTCCAAGAATTACAGAATAGCCTGATCCTTCTATGTTGAAGCCACTATCCCTTACGGTGTATCCATAGGACTCCCTCCAACAGCTCCAACCACTCCTTTTACCCTCTAAACTCTTCAGGACTTCCTATGGACACTTACACTACCTTAATTTCCTAAAAAGTAATGGGTAAAAAGGTATAATCCATAATAAGAATAATTAGTAAGAGGATGTGAGGTATGCATATTAACTTATATAGGACATATGGTAATATTTAATAATGTATTAATTGGTAGTATCTCTCTTAATTGGTGTGAGCTAAAACTTGGTAAGATTATCATTTTTTCTTGAATTTAATTAAATTTCCCTAGATTGAAATTAAATGAGTGTAGGGGAGTGATAAAATGAAAAAATTACGAATTTTTATTTGACTTTTATTTCTAATATTCTTCCATATTTTCCTATATTCCAAGAAATTTTCATATTTTTAATAGTCTTGGTTAATTAGAAAATAAATGTTAAAATGGATTAAATTCATGTTTATAATTGATTTATTAATTTTTAAAATTATTTTAGAACAAATACTATATTGATTAGTGAATTTTTGAAAGTGTTCATAGAAGAAAAGACCATACAAGACACATGTGTAAGAGTAAATTAGCTTTCTAACTAGTTATATAAGATTAACTCTTGAAATGGACCAGTTATGTAAGAGTGTCTCCCTTTACCATATATTTAATGAACTAGAAGAATAAATTATCAACATGTGAGTGTAAAATGAAGTAGAATAAGAGTAATAGGACCATGCGAATGTGGTGTAAGAATAAATCTTAAATTTTAAACACTACAAAAGAATAATTTGACAACTATATAAGAATAACCCAATATTGTATGAGAACAAAATGAGTTTCAAATAGTGATATAAGATTAGATTTTATGGGTAAGTTAGTGTGAATTAATATATTAAAATGGATATATCAATGTCTATAACTGAGACTCACACCAAATGGGATTATTTTCTTTTTACAGCTCCGCCATACCACCACCAATGAATCAAATCATTATCTATGACTACCATGAGTTGTTTCCTATTACTATTACACAAGTAGTGAAATATAATATCATAACATGAGATATAAAATTATATGGACCCCCGATTATATAAAAATCTTGTAACCAACTCAAAAATGTGGATTATGATCATTGTAAAAGGCCAATAACCCTCGATATGATCAATGAAAGTTGTGGGATTAATTTAATTTACACATGGAATATATTAATTCCCCACATGGCATAAAGAAACTCCACATTCATATTGTTTTCCCAAATTAATAAATTATTGAATAAAAATTTTACATGGATAAGATCCATGAAAATACACCAATAATGGATCTTGAGATTTTTGAGGTAAATAAATAATAGAGAAATAAGATTCTATAAGGTATCTACATGTGTGAATATGAGAAATAGCCACTTTCCATATTGAGTCTTACCTCGTATGAAAAAGTAAAATACCACTACCTATTTATACAAACCCATTTTCAAATTGTAAAATATTATAAACCTGTCATATTGGCATTTTTTAGATTAGTTTAGGTACTATAAATTTTCTTTTTCTTTTTTATATGGTGCATTGTCTCTTTTTTATTTCATTTTATGTGTTTGTGTGTGTTTTATCCATGTTTTAGTGATATTAAATCTCCATTATTGATTAGGTGATAATGTAGATTAACCCAAGGGAGAATAATGTGAGTTTTTATTTTATTTTTCAATATTTTTCTAATATTATTTTTACATTGAGAATTCAATGGGGTTTAGGTGATTATGGTAGATGATAGTGACTCTTCACCCTTGTCTTCATTTATTCTCTTCTAATTTATCATAAATAATTCATTTCTTACCTTTATTACCATAATGTTATATTGTGGGACTATCATTATGGTATTGAATGGGTGTATTGAAACACTAGGGAAGTGAGTGGGAGATTCTCTCATTGAGGATCCTTTGATTTTATTACCAATATAAGAGTAGGTATATAGTGTTATTGGATTTTTCATATATATTATGAATTATAAAAAAAAATTACAAGGGGGTGTGTTCTTTAATGGTTGGAATTACATATTGAGTGGGGGTGGGGTAAATCTTTAGGTGGTAAATATATTATTTGTTAGTATTTTTATAAGGATTGGTTCATTATTTATTAAAAATTTTGTTTTAATTTTTTAATTTCAATAATTTTTATTTTATATATATCAAATCATTTTCATTTTTTTAATACTTATATTATTTATAAAATTGAAAAAATTTAAATAGGTGAAAAATGGAGGATGGTGAGTATTTAGTGAGGTTCCTCGAGATACAAACTAGGTCAACCATTAGGCTATACCTTGAGGTTAAAATTATATTAAAAATAACCCTAAAACAATTCCCTAGTTAGATTTAATCAACTTTAATGAGAAATTTTTAAAACAATAATTCATTTGGGACACATGGAATTATCATTAAGCATTATAAGAAAGATAATTTCATCCATTAATTGAAGGGTCAGAGACTTGGATAAACTTTATAAAGTTTTATTTGGTAGACCTAGAAAAAGTATAATAACATTGAAAAATATGGTTCTGAGAGAGGTATAATAAGTGAGATCTAAAAAATCATAGTTCTATTTATCACATATAGTTTATTAGATAAAGTGTATCTCAGAATATGGAATACTATTGAAACATCTGGTTGTTGGAGTGAAATAGTATTAATTCTTGTATAGAGCTTTACTTAATCTAGAGGTGATATTTTAATAAATTATGATTGTGTGGTAAATATTTATCTTACTTACTCATCAAGGAGTAGATAATATCTTATTTGATGTAGAGGAATAAAAAAAATGTGGATTTCAATGAAAAATCAATTTTAGAATTATGATTAATGAAAATTCAGTTATGCATGCTGATCTAAAAGGGACCTTTATATATATAAACTGAGGAAAAATTCACTGAAGTAATGCATGGAGAAGGATGAATAGGTATTAACCCTTTTATTAGTGGTGAAAAATCCATAGACATTGTAAAGGTCGAAATCCTTGTAATTAAGTGACCCTGACTGAATTGTATCCACTAACACAATGTGTTATAATGGATTTTAGTAAATTAAAACATTGATTTTTGTATGCTCATTAGACATAACCCAATGTGGCTAAACTAAGTAAAAATAATTTTGTTTTGTGCACTTTACATTTATATATTTTTGTTTGTTTTTTAGGTGTGAGACAAATTTATTGAGATAGATATTGAACATTTTTATTTCTAACAAATTAATAATATCCAAAAAGGATGTAGGGGAAAGGTTTAATTTGGGAAGCACCTTGATTTAACTCCCTCGCCACTCTCAGTATTTATGAGGACATTAACCATTACCCATTATCTTAATATAATCCATAAACATCCAACATCAAATAAACAATGAAAGATAAGTCAATTCATATGCATGAGTTCCTAAAAAACAAGGAAGTGAAAAAAAGGAAGAGGTTGAATAGCCTAAATATTCATCTACGCATATAAAAAATGAAATCAAAACCAATATTTAATAGAAAAAATTAACTCCATCTCCTCACAACATATAATCTTTCCTCATATCTCACCCACGATTATATCTTCTTATGCATTCCTATGGTTCATCACCCAAATAGATGGATGCCTTCCATTTACTTATAACATTGATAAACAAATTTATATACACACATGTGTGTATATGTAGGTATTAGTTATGAAACTAATAAGATACCTCCAAATATTCTACAAATTTCCTTTCATAAGAAAACTCATATATGCTAATTTGAAAATAAAGAAATAAAACACTTGTTTTTTTTATAAAATTAAAGAATGAAATTATAAAATATATTTTATCTTTTATTTAAAAATAAATATGGATTAAAAAGTCATCATAAAAATTTCATAACCAAAATTTTACTCTCTCGCACATTTTTATGAGAAATACTAAGTTATCAAAGAAACATTAAATCATGATCGTAACTAGGGGTACTATCTAGAATATGATTGTGACTAAAATTGCACTCATCAGTATAATCCCCCATTAAATGCTTAAGGATTCCCATAAAGCTTAAAACCAATCATAAAAAAGATCAAAAACTAATTATAAATTCACTTATGAAATATCCTATACTCCCTTTCATATAAATATTCCCTTTCACATCAATAACCTACCATTTAATTTTATAAAAAATCCAACAATGACATATATCACATTAGGTGAATCTCAATAAGGCATAATAAATTCCAATTTCACTTTTTTATCATAACCAAATATGACTTAAAACATTAAAATTAGAATTTAAAAGCCTTGAATAAACCTTTAAAAAACATTGATCATTTTCAAATTCTAAACATGGTATAATAAAACCCAAAAAATATTATCAATACATTTTAAATAATTATAAATTATTAAAATAAAAAAAATCATAAACCCATGGATAAATATTTACTAACACCTATATTCATAATTTAAAAAACCAAACTTTAACATAAAACAAAAATAAATATTTATGATGAATTCTTGTCATGGAAAATTGAAATAGAATAATCAAGCGTAAGGGATTTTTTTCAAATATAGGTAAAGGTATAAAATAGATTATTATAACCTAATGAAATGAAATTATTCCTATAAATATGAGTAGATTGGGGTTTTAGGATGCCTCTTCACACCCAATAAATCAAATCCCCCAATTTTTTTCAATCCCTAGTGGTGTAATTAGACTACTAAAGAAAATTAGGACAAAGAGAAACAAAAATAAGAGAATAAAGAGACAAACAAAGAGAAATGGATCCCTAGAATTCATATTTCACCAATTAATAAACTCAAATCTAGGGGGAAGGAGACACCATAGAAAAATTTTGGTGAGATCTAAATATCCTAAAGGAAAAATGAAGGCAGTTATTCAAAAAATATGGTTTAGAAAAATAAATATATATCTTTTAAAAATGTTTCATAACTTGATAACTTGGCCTAATAGACCATTAATAAGACTATGCATTTCTCAATAGAACTCTTCCCCAATCTCACATGGTCTATGATGCGTGGTATCCCTAGTAATGCTTTATAGTTATTCATTTATGTAAAATTAACAAAATTTCTTATTAATTCACTCAAACTTCATTAAACTCAATAAAATAAATAATAACTAAAATTAATACATGCCAGTGGAATTTTGGGTGTCACAATTATCTCTATCATGTTGTTTTATGCCCTGAAAAATCTATTGACATTCCTAATTACAAAACAAATTCGACCATTAATTCCTTTATATAGATTCTTGCTCTTAATTTTAGAGATATCTTTTTTGTGATACCAATGAACTAGAACCAAAAATATTGACTTTTCCCATAACACATTATTCTAGTGATCAAGAATTTAGATAATTTATCACTAGTAGAAAATAAATCTATTTCCATGATCAAAAATTGTGGAAATAACCCCATTTTTATATCCTATGGACATGGTCAGGGGTCCATAACCGCTATCATTTTTGGCATTGCCTATGATGAAAGTTATGCACTGAATGTGGTTAAAACTTATCATTGACTATGGTCAAAAACTATGGCCATAGACTAAGGTCATTTTCCATTAACTACATCCGTGGTTGGTGATTATGTCCCTAGGCCTTAAAAATAAATTCCCACTGAGGTTTCATCCTAAAACCTCCAGCTTTTTATGCTAAAACTTTACCACTATATTGGGAGTCCGCTTTCGGGGTGAGCCTCTCCCCCGGGATCCACCCACCTTGCCAGGTCACCCAGACTCCTCTAGGTGGAAAAAATGAGGTGCGCGCCCAATTGCTGACGGATCGCTGTGACAAACCATCGTTGTCGTGTCGTTACCCTCTGGGATGCTCTGCCATCTCGGCTAGCAACGGCTCCTTCCCCGGCTGGGGAGTTGCCTTCAGGTACTACCCCTTCATGGGGGAGGGGGGTTTCTCTGTGTGGATGGTTCGAAAAGTCCACACTGGGGAATTCCCTTTTGAAAAAAAATATAAGTAATTATTTATGAATTTTTGTGTGTGTGTGTGTGTTTATTTATTATATATATATATATATCCCACACCCTTCTTGCATCATTCCTTCTCCATTACCATGTGATTATAGTGTTCCTATGCATGCATACCACCATGGTCCCCTTTTATCATGGTGATAGGTTTGATACAACCATGATATTTATTTGATTGTAGTTGTAGGCTACCCTATATCCATGGTTTTTTTGACCATGGATGAAGGGGTGTGGTCATATCTAAATTTTTCACTAGCATGTTCCATAAATGCGACATCATTATTTAAATTCATATCTTCCTAATCATTAACACATGAGGGATTAGGTTGATACTTTTTTAACTAGGATACATGAAATACATTTAATATATATGAAATGAGGAGGGAAATATATCTGATATTTTCCTTATCTAAGTCACTTCATAATAATTTGCACATACATATTTCCAAGATATTCTACCTTGATACTTTCCTTGGTGGGAGGAATATGATTGTATTTGGTTAGTTGATTAATAATCACCAATATAACAATCTTTATATAAGGGTATTGAGGTGGAATAATGTCTATATAGATCTCATCCCACTTTCATATAGGAATATGAAGGAATTGTAGTAATTATAATTCTTTTGATACAAAGTATTCACTTGTTGAAAAGTGAGATGATGAAATAAAACATTAGTAATTTTTTACCCTATTCCATGACACCATTATTTATTTTTTATGTCATAGTACATATTTTTTGAACCTAGATGTACAAGTTAGTTAGAATTACTAAAATATTTCATTATCACTTTCCTTAAGTAAATATGAATTATAATCCCCTTCCTAAAATAGATAATTCCATTAGAATCTCAATACCATTCATCGATAGTATCACTGCTATTTAAAATCCCCCTTATATATTGAAATGAAAAATATAAACCTAATATTATGAATTTTGATCAATCAGAATGGGTGTAACTTTGACACTAAATAAGATTATACGAGTCCCATCACCTTTCATCCCCAAATTTAGTTTAAAAAATGATTTATTAATTATCATTTATCCATGGACTCCCTCACTATCTAGGATGGAAAATTTATACTAAGAGCATGGAAACCACATTTCATTAACCAATTGTGTAAACTATATCAAAATAAAAGGTCTGTAAGTGCTCCACTAATAATATTGTAAGAACCTGGATTTTCTTTTTCAGGTATGTTTTTATTTTCTGGTTGTTTTGAGAAAAATAAGAAATTTTGGAAATTTTCAAAGTACACGTCGTGTAATTTCTGAGTACACACCATGTACTCGGTTACCGCGGGTAGACGTGTGTTGGCCATGTAGCGGCCATGCATGTGGCCATGTGGGGGGTGACCTAGAGGTCGCTTAAAGTGGAGTATGGAAACAGAAAGTACACACCGTGTACTTCCAAAGTACACGCCGTGTATTTTCTTTTTTTTTCATTAAACGTATTGGGGTCACGTCTAATCACCAGAAACTCATTCTTCGAAGTTTGGTTTGTCCAAGAGCTCCCGTACGGCCGTGATCTTCCTCCAAGCCCCCGAATGAGCATCTGATCTCCAATTTGACCACCGTCGATTGTGTTGGGATTGCCTCGGTAAGCTCTTCCTTCTTCTTGAGCTTCATTTCATGATTACTCTTTTTTCTCAAGTTATCCTTTGTTGATAATTTTAGACATTTTTGTAGATCTTTAGTTTTCTAAGGTGATTAAATACCTGTGACTCAAGTATATTGATCTTCCAATGCTGAGGTAGGTGGTTTGTGCCTTTCTGTTGAAATTCTTGATTTATATGTGCAAATTTATCCAATACCCTTGAACGGGGTATTGTGTGTCTGCTGTTTTAGCCATGTTAATTTCCTTTCATGCTTGTGTGCTTGTATAGAGGTTAATTGAATTTGAATAGGGTTGATTTCTATGCTTTGGAAGTTTTTTCCCATGCATGATTGCATGTTTTGATCGTTGGGTCTAGTTTTCCTGTTAGGTTTTTGTTTACTTTCCCATGCCTAGTTATAGGATGGTGTGATTGTTCTGATATGTTGATATGTTGTATACTACTATCCAAGTATTTCTTGATGTTTAATTTGGCCGATGTGTGTTTTTATACCTACTTGACTTACACAGGGTTGTGAGAAATTGGTGTAGTAGACCATAGAGAGAATGGACGTAAGGGCTTCTCCAGAGTGTCTGTTTTACTTACGATGCGAGACCATAGGAGGAATTGACGTAAGTTCTTCCTCATATTGTCTGTAGTTCCTCGACGTGCGCCATCGAGAGAATGTGATGTAATTTCTTCCCTAGAGCATCTTTAGTTACCGATACGAGACTACAGGAGGAATTGACGGTGAGTGCTTCCTCAGAGAGTCTATGCTTAAGCTGAACCAGAGAGGTTAGACTGAGTGTACTACCCAGAGGGTTGCTTTTGATGCTAGGTATGACCAGAGTAGATAGGTTGTGAGTACTTCCCAAAGGGTTACCTTTTGTGTTTAGATATTTCTTGATATATGAAACTGAATGCATTGAAACTGTGGATTGTTTACTGCTGAGTACTTCCTTGTTTACTGCTTTCTGTACTTATTACCTGCCATATATTCACTGAATGTTAGGCACAGATCTTGTGGTGGTTTTCTACTAGGATTTAGTCTCACATGCTATTTGGGACATGATTTTGGGCCCAAAAAAATTATATTGTTGCAGTTATAGATAAGGTCAAGCGCCCTTCTACCTCTGGTACTTGATTTGTTGTAGAGCTGGAGAGCATGGGACCAAGCTATGGCTTGCGATGCTGAGGAGTTGTTTACTTGCTTTCTTTTGTACTTGGTTTTAGTACTGTTGTATTCCATCATTGTGATTTGTTTGGATGATTTCCTAGACATATATATCATGCATCATTCATATATATGTGTGTTCACCAGTTTATTATTTTACAGTCTCCTACTGTTTACTTTTGTATGGATTATTCTTGCATCTGCTTTTTCTATTTCTTTCTTTCGTTGTGTTACTCTACTAATGAGGTCATAGTTTCCCCACTATCACACCAAAGTCCCATGCTGCTAGTCGGTATCCTCTGGTGATCGGGGAAATGCGCTTGGGGCCATGTGACCAACCAGGTATGGGGAGCCTCTAGGTGGCTTCTGGAAACAGGACGTTACAAATATTTTCTTAAATTTTATACACTTATGAGAAAAGATGCACTTTTGGATTTTTTTTAAACCATATATACATTAAATTTATCCCCAAATAAATAATATCACCAATATTTTAGGGTAGGAATAACAGCTACAAATTTAAGGTCATGGGATGGATAATTTTTCTCATATGGGAGAAAATGATGACAACCATATGTTACCACATGATCATTATTCATAAGAACACAACCAAAACTTATACCTTAGGTATAACAAAAATATATATAACCTTCACCCCACTCAAATATAATTATCATAAGAGATAAAGTAAAACACTTTTTGATTTTATAAAAATAAATCTAAAATTTTTCACTCTATTAAAAATTTATTCCCTTATGAGTCAAATTAGAAAATGGTGAAGATAAATTCAAGAAATCAGGAACAATGTTCTTGTAATATTATATCAATCCTAGAAAATGTTTAATTTAAAATACATTTTTGGTATTTCCCCAAGATATTACCATTGTTATCTTCTCATGGTTAACTGATATGCCTTTATAAAAAACAAAATGACCCACAAACTTGAATTCCTAAATCCAGAATTAGAATTTATAAAAATTTCCATACAACTAATTCTTCTTGAGATTCCTTGATACAATCTCAAGATAATTTTCATGTTCTTTCTTAAATGTGGAATAAACCAAAATATCATCTACATATACCATGAATAATTCATTGAGGTATCTAAAGAATATATAATTCATAAAATTCATAAATAATACATGATAATTTGTATTCTGAAAATTCATCACAGGTTATTAAGACTTATCATACCTAATTTTTAAGCGAGTCTTAGTAATACCAGCCTTTACCCAAAAAATTTGTTATGGTGACTGTATATCAATCTTTGAAAACAATTTTTCTTCTTTGAGTTGATCAAAGGGTTAATTAATATAAGGAAAAAAGTATTTACTCTTCATATTTCTCTGGTTTATCTTTCTAATTTAACTCTATTTAATTGCATATTTTCAACATCATTATTAAGATATTTTAATTATTTTTCAATCAAAAATGTACTTAATTTCCTAATATTTAGAATCTAGTTCATTTTGTTTCAAAACTATAATTCATTAAATATTTATTATGGAAATGTATATTTTTGGTAAAAATTGTAAAAAAAAATTTTTTAATCCATCTTATTTTGGATCAAATTCATTTTTTTATTTTAGTGGAATTAAATAGAAAATATTATTTTCGTGTGTTAAAACTTAATTCTTTCATTGTTCTATGCCTTTAAAATATTTACATCAAATTCATGGAATATAGTTTTCTTAATTTGATTTTAAATTAATGTTATATAAATTTTAAATCTATTTTATAAATTCAATTTGAGTATTAATTATTATTTTGATTGAGATATTTGATCAAATAATTATTCAATTAAAATTTCTTTCATTTTTTGTGTATTTAAATGTTTTTAGCATTGAAATTTTAAGTACAGGACATAGACATTAAAATTGTAAAGAATTAATAATTTATATAGTCTTTATAATGACATTTGGGATTATTGAAATGAATTTTATTTATTAAAATTTATTTTTGGGTGTTGGTTTTTAATTCTGTAATTTGGATAAGTATATAATGCTTCCATGAAGACATCTTCCATGCACCCCACCCTGATTTCGTGTTAGTGTACTACTTCCCTACTTCCATGAATTCCCATAAATGCCTATAAAATTTTAAAAAGTCCCAATTCCTTGAGAATTTATCCCAACTAATGTTAGAACACATCCCTTATACTATACACCTCTAGACCAGGTCTTCAAAATTGATCGATTGTGCCCTTCCATCTCGATTGATCGTTCCTAATAACCAAATGGCCATGCCTGAAGACAAATGAACATAAAAATAATCTCAATATATCATGAAGGAATGGTTTATATCTTGAAAAAATATATGGAGGATGACCAAAACTAATGAGGATATCATAAAATCCATGATTGAGATGAAGATATTGTGCAATATTGAATTTAGGGATTGATCGAACCTCGTTAAACTAAAAGAATATTTGAATAAAAATGAAATTTGAATATTCAAATGAAATGTTGAGATGGACTTACTAATTATGAATTTTAATCTATGAAATTGGATTAGTTGGTCAATGTTGATGATATAAGATTTATCGAACCTTAATGGTGTTTAGGAAACCAATTGAGAATGAATCTCAAGATTTAGGGAGTCAGTGAACTAGGGTTTTCCTACTTTAGGATTTTCGGATGAAGTTAATCCATGAAAACCTATTTTCTATGAGTGATGACTATAATTTAAGATGAAAAATATTTTTTTAGAGATGAGAGATTTTTATAAGGAATGGATGATTTTTTTTTCAAGAACTTTAAGGTCGATTCGCACTTTTTTAAGAATGGATCAATGTGTGAAGACCAGTTCACAATGTTTATTTCCTGTGCAGGCATAATGATGAATAAGATGGGGTATGTGATGGTTATGAACACTATGGATGTAACTTATGTGGCTAGTGAATGAAAATTATTTTACCAAATAACTTTAAAATATATATATATAATACCAAGAAGAATAGATCATTTTATAAGCTAAGAAGATAAACTCAAGCATGCTGGTTATTAAATAGCTAGTATGTTAAACCGATCAATGATTGCATAAATGTAAGTTAGACCTATGGATAGGTAAATTGAGTAATTCAACTGAAAATTTCATGGTCATCCATGGTTTTAGAAATATATATAAATATAAAATGGGTTTAGTTATTATTTCAAAGTGGTGTAAAGGATTAAAACATTTGTAACCCTGATTTTAAATTAAAATTGAGGATAAGAGGAGCTCATACCGAGTTTGAGTATTCAGTTAGTGAAACTTAAAATGAACTTAACTAAATATTGATAATGAGGATTGAAGATATTGAATAAATATATGTTTTTCATCATGATTCCTCATACTTAATGTTTAATTCATGCATGTGGGTATGTCACATTTAGTCGATGGGATTTACTCGAGTCATTGAGAGGTGACTGAAGGTTTCCACATAGAGGTTTTAGAAGTTAAGATCGATGCTTATATCAATGTTATTGTATGTGACATAAAATTTGACAATAAATTCAATAAAATAAATCACAAAACATATTTTATAAACACATGGGGGAAAATCTATCATCTAGAGAGCACAATATAGGGAAGTATATTTGGAGGAAAGAAGTACTCTTGGAATATAAATCTAAAAAGTTGGAGCCAAATAATGGAGAAATCGCATCTGAGAAGATTCTTTTCTCTTTCTCTTACTTTTAGTATTTTTTGTTTTAGGATGCATTCACTAAATATAATTGGTTTCGTTTCTTCAATTATGTGTTGCTATGTTTAGTTAAGGTTACTGGATCAGATGAATTTAATTGATTCATAATTTGTACTAACATTAGTTTTAGTTATAGAAGTATGATTATCTTTTACCATAATTATCTTCTTTCCTTATTCTTGAGCATCCATATTCTCCACTTTAAGTATCGATAGGTGAAAATTAGAGTATCTTTTTCTTTTACTACCACAACCATATACTTTTTTAGAAATTTTTATCATATTCTCTTCACTGTGAAGAGGTATCATATTCATGAGCTTTTTTAGAAATAGTAGTATTTTGGAGAGTTTTCTATTGAGTTTGTTTACCTAGTTATAATTAGGTATTTTAATCCTCACTTGTATTAATTTTATCACTTTTATGATTAATTATATGCAAGTTCTAGGAACCTTTTTATCAATTCAATCTAGTTAAGTGTCCCTAGCATCATCAATTGTCCAGTCACACTTTCTCTTGTTTTTTCAGTCACTATTCCACATCAATTCCACTTTCTTCACATTTCACACTTTATATTTGTATCATATCTTCACAATATCCACATAATTTCACTATTTTTAGTTTTATTTTTTGTTTTTATATGTTTTGGTTTCACACCTTCATTTTATCCTCCCTTGTGGATATGATACCCTCCTAGTCAACTATATTAGTTTTAGTATGTTTTAAAATAATTAATTTTTTTACGAATCAAAAAATTAATATTAAATTTTTGGCACTATTTTCAAGGATTTAATATATAACCAATTCAAACAAAATAAAAAAATCAATATTAAAAACTAAAAAAACATATAAAAAATATTTAAAAAGGTTGTAAATTGAGTATGTGTGCACACTAGAACTTCAAAGGTAGAACATAAACTTTTATTTTCATAAATAAACAAGAATTTTTTTAACCTTAAAAAGTAAAAAATTGAAATAAAAAACCTAGAATTCAAAAGAGTAAAAAGTGAAACCAAAACATGAATATTGTATAGCCTATAGAGCCAGTTACTGAGAGGCCAAGTCTTAGGAAGTTTCAACTACCATTAATTTCTATCAATAAATCCTATATAATATTTACTCCTAAGTATATCACTTATTAAATCAAGTAATCACACATCTCTATTCTATCTTCCTTTAATGTTATACCCATATAATATTATTTAGATTTAATTTGATATTTATATTGTTTTATTCAATAATTCCCCTTATATGGGTTGAGAGAAGAGAATTTGAGATCAATGGTGTTTCCTTTTTTTCTCAAGGTAAGGGATATGTGTTGGTTTCAAATTTTGGATAAGGATATATTTGATACCTAGTATTGGATTTTTAACTATTTATTCACTAATTTTTATCCAAATAATGCCACCATAGAATTTAGGAATAATATTATTTATTTTTTTCAGGATGAGGGAGATATTTTTTATGAGATATGGGATTGGTTTAGATAATTAATTATATAATGTATCAACCACCAATCACATCCTCATATTTTAGTGGATAACTTCTATAGTGGTCTTACACCATACAATAAAAAACAGGTTTATCAATATTATGATGGGGACTTTTGGGAATTGACTTTTTATGAACTTAAAAAACTTTTGGTTAAATTTTCTCAAAATTCATAGCATAAGTTCATTAGGAAGAGAGTGATTCATGAGGACGAAACCAACCCTCAAGTTTTTGTAGTTATGATAACACACTTAGATATTAATTCCTATATTATGGCATGTTTGGGAATAATAAAAAATGTTTTCCCAATTTTTATTTACACATCCAAAATGAAAAGAGTGCTCATTTTGTGGAATACTGGGCTAGAAATATATTAAATAATTATCCATTTCAAACCAATAAAATTTTTGATATAAAAATCACTGAAACCTATCTCAGATTGATTTATGAGTGATTAAATATTATGTTTCCCTTATATTCTAATCACATCCTAAACCTTATTTTTCAAATCAATATAGGGTTGAGTCTTTAACTTCATAAGGGGGTTAAAGTGTTTAATAAAAAAATATTTTAGGTGAAATTAGTTCCTTTACAAAATTTACAAATTCTAGAATTCACAACATAGAAGTTAAAACTGTTAACTTGCTAAACAAATTATTTTTAGGGATAATAGAGAGATTTATAGTACAACATAACTCAATAAAAGATAAAATTTAATTAATTTCACCACTAGATCATGATATAAGACACAATAAAATTTTAATGAATATCCTACGTAAGTTTAAATATATATTTTAGAATAATATGGAAATGAAAATATAGAAAAATACAAATATAGAAACTGGATAGTAATTTATAGAATGAATAAAATGACTACAATTTACATAAAAAATACATAGAAAAAAGGAAAATGAAATGTTAATTAATAAAATATGGTAAGAATAAATTTGGGTTTGAGGAGAAGGTGAGTAATCAACCTATTCTCAAGAATTATACCATCTTATCTCCTTTACTCAAAGTGTCAAAATTAATGATAAACCATACTACTTGAAATTACTCCATATGTTCAAAAACTTGAGCATCAATATTCTTTTTAACAAAGATTTGAATAAAATACTTTCTAATTTCAAATTTCTTAAAATATTCTTAGCTAATAAAATATATTAGGTAGAATTTACCACCATTAATCTCACTGAGTATTGTAGTGTCGTACTTCAAAATAATTTTCCTCAAAAGATAAAAGTACCTGGAATATTTATTGTTTCTTGTAGAATAGGATAAAGTGATAAGATAAATTACCTATGTGATTTAGGAGATAACATCAATATTATGCCTTACTTCTTGTTTTAAAAGTTAGATCTTAGGGAGATTAAACCAATATCTAACTCTCTATAGTTGGATGATAGGTAAGTTACTTATCCTTATGGAAGGGTAAATAAACTTTTAATTAATATAGGTAAGAATAACTTACACACTGATTTCCTAATTCTTGAAATGGAGTGTGACAATAAAGTACCTATCATTCAGGGTAAACCTTTATAAGCCACTAGTGGGGATGTAATTGATGTTTCAAAGGATAAATTTACCCTGTTCTTTGGTGAATATCAAGAATAATTCCATGATTTCAAGGATTCTCAACATGTAGTGAGTTGAAAACTAATATATGTTTCTAAGGAAGTTTGTATAGTTGAGGTTAGGAAGGAAAATCAATACCCATATGATGAAGTAATGAAAAAATAATTCAATGGGAACATTAATGTTTGTTTTGATGAATCTGAATCCATATAATATTTATAAATAATAAAGAAATTTTAGATCCATATTAATAAATTCATTGCTATAAACCATGAAATGGTCCATCAAAAAGCGATACTTTTTGTTGAGATCGCACCTCAAGTTGTTAAACATCATTCCCAACCCTCTCTTTCACCTAGTTTGGATTTAAATCTGTTCATACCACTTTATAGACTTAGTGAGTCTATTTCAATGGGGATTTCATCTGAAAATGGGTGTTTTAAATTTTATGGAAGGTATGATATCGGTTATTCCTATTTATAAGTTAAAAATAATTTTTTTAATCCTATTGAGATTTTTAAATTGGAGAGATTAGATAGATTTTTAGAGATGGAAAATAGGATAATTTATACTAATTTGATATTCTTGGATAATGAATTTTATATTACTAAGATTAATAAATTGTTAAATTAGTTAGTTGAATCTTATCCTAGTTCACATAAGGAATTTGTTTCTAAAATTGATTATGTGGTTGACAGTGAGCAGGTTATAGAAACTATTTCACTTAATTATGGTCTACTAAATATATTAAGTGTATGGAAATTTGGGGATTAAATCTGACCATTATGATGGAAAAAAATGCATCTTACATGTTAGATTCTTTTAGTGTAATTATTATCCCTAAAGCTACTAGTGATATGAGGCTTAATCCTAATACATTATAATTATTAGAGAGAATTATTCTATAATCTTCTATTTTAAAAATATTCAAATAACATGCTAAAATTTATATAACAAACAATAAATTTGAAATTTTTATGAATTCATACCACTAAATGATCATGGGTAGAACTTTAAGAGGGTATATCTGGATTAATACTTTAAACTTATCATTACATGGAAGGAAACCCTTGGTTTTTAATTTTTTCATTGGTTTTTCTTTTCAAATAAATGTATCAAAATCTATTAAATTCCATATTTGGAGATACCTTTCCTCCCTTTCATGTGTCCAAGTGATGAAATTATCACAACCAAATTTATGATTGGTCTTCACTGGTATAAGGAGATACAAGTCTTTAACAACCTGCATCAATCTCCCTTTAACATTATCCACAGTTACAAGCTTTCTTGAATATAAATTATTGGATTCTTATATATTATATTTTCATCTTATAGTTATTTAATCTTGATGTCTAGATGTATTTTTTATAAAGAAAAGAATGTATTATTTATAATAAAAAATGATAAAAGATTCTTTATATAGGGAAGTAATTTTTTTAACTTTTTCATTTTTGATAACCTACATATAAGTTTAAGATATTATTGTTGGTATATGTTCTTAATTAATTATTTATTTTTCTAGAGTTATTTAATTCATTATATAATCTTTGTAAACTTCATTGTTCATTTCTACTATTAAATTCCTTAGTGTTCTACAATATTCCATGTACATGTTGTTTTTATGCCATCTTGGAAATCATTATTGAATTCAAAATGTGTAATCAAGCATCATTTCTTAATATTCAATTTTTTATTCAAATTTTTGATGTGTTCATTAGAATTATTGTGAATGATTTGAATTTTTATGATTACTGAGTTGTGTGGAAAATGATTTTAAACTTATATGTTAACCCTTAAAACATTTCATGAATTACTTCATTTACAAATTTTTGTTGAACTTTAAACTGTATAGAATGTTTATTCTACCTTAGGATTTAAAACTAGGGTCAAAATTGGGTTTTAATTGTGATGGAGGGATCCTAAATAATCTTAATTTTTCTTTGTTTTGTATCTATCAAAAAATCCTTAAATTTTTTCAAAATTTCCAATTTTAATGTTTCACTTCGTAATTTTTTAGGGGATGTACTTTTTTCTCAAATTTGAAGGTTGTGATAAAAATTTACAGAGGTTAATATTTATTAACCCTTAGATTTAATGAGAACATTATTTAATTTTCCTCTTGAGAAAGTTTTCATCCAATAAAACTCTAGGGTTATATATTACAATCATTATTGATTTTGAAATTTTTAATTTGAATTAAACTTGTAATATATTTATCTAAATGGGCCTTATTATTTTATTCTATATTATTTAATTATTTTACTATTGGATGGGTTTTTTATGATATGAAAAATAATTATTAAATCTTTCCCCTCCAATGGTATATCTATTTATTCTTAACTAAAAAATTATATGATTATATTCTCTAAGTGGTAAAGATAAGTTTTTACTTTCATTTGGATTAAAATTAAAGTGTTTAAAATTATATTCAAATTTTTAAATTTCAATAATTTTTATAAAATAGGAAACCAATTTTTCACTGAAACCATCTTATTTATTGAGGGAAATTACCTAACTTTTTTATAGGGTCCATGGGGGGAATTTTTTTTAAATTCAATCGATTTTTTCATTTCATTTTATTAGTCCTGAGATCTCTTTTCTTCTATTGGATTTATCTAAGTAATTGATTGAGGATAAGAAAAATGTTTAAGTGTAGGGGAATTTGATGTGGATCTACTTCATCACGTGATTATCACATCATTTTTAATATATTTTAATGAATTTTCACTAAAAATGTTTTTAATTTTCAAATATTTTGAATATCATTCATTTTGTGTCAAAATTATAATTCATAAAATATTTTTTATGTAAATGTAAATTTTTGGTGATAAATTGTAAAATTGGTCTATGTTTAATTTATTTTATTTTAGAACAAATGAATTCTTTTAGTTTGGTGGTTTAAATATAAAATAATATTTTTTAGGTGTTAGAACTTAATTATTTCATGATTTTATGCCTTCAAAATTTTTATATCAAATTCATGGAATATATTATTGTTAATAAGGCATCAAATTTAATTTTTGGAAATTGTGAATCTACATTTTAAATTTACTCTGTGTATTAACTGCAAGATTGATTGAGAGATTGGATAAAATATTTTTTCAATTGAAATGTATTTAATTTATTATTCATTTAAATTCTTTTAGCATTGAAAATTTAAGATCATAACATATAAATTAAAATTATGTCAAATTTATAATTTTTAGTATGTGTAATGACATTTGGAATTATTAAAATTAATTTTATTATTTAAATTTGTTTTGGGGGTTGTTTTTTAATTATAGAATTTGGATAAGTATAAAATGATTCCATTCATCCATATTAAATACACCCCAACCATATATATATGTTAGTGTACTATTTCCTTGCTTCCATAAAAGTTCATCCATGCCTATAAAAAATTGATAAGTCATACTTCTTTGAGCAAGTAACCTTACTACCATGATAAGGAATCCCTGATATCATGAACCTTTTGACCATGCCCTTCCATATTGATCAAATGTTACCTTCCATATTATTTGAATATGCAGAATTATCAAACACCCATGCCTAAATCCAAGTGACCACAAAGACAATTTCAATCTACCAAGAAGTAATAGTGTTGATCTCAACCAAATCTATGGTGGCCAACTAAAACTGATGTGTATGTCATCGAATATGAGGTTAATATGCAGATATAAAGCATGATTGAATCTAAGGAATGATCAAGACTCACTAAACCAAAATGAATATTTATAGAATATTGAAGTTTGAATCTTCAAATGAAAATTCAAGATCAACTTACTGAGTATTAATTTCAATATATAAAATTAGATGAGTCAGTTGACACTGATTTTAAAATCTTGATGGAACCTCTCTAACACTTGAGAAACCAATTAAGAATTAATCTCATGTTTTTTGGAGTCAACATAATAGGGTTGTTCAAATTTAGGATTTTTTGGATGAAACGAAGCCATGAAAACCTATTTTCTCCAAGTGTCGATTGTAGTTGAAGATGAAAATGGTTCTGTTAGAGTTGACCAATTCTTACAAGGAAGGTTAGATATATGGGCAAGAGATTCAAATATGATTCAAATTTTTAAATAAGTATTCTACATTTGAAGACTTGTTCATGATTTTTATTTCCTTTGTAGGCACAATGATGAAGATGATGGGGTATTTGATGGTTCTAAATTTTGCAGCTACAACTTATGGGACTAGTTCATGCCAAGTATTCAAAAAAAAATCCTATGAAAATATAAAGATAAAATCAATATTAGTGGGGCATTTTATGATTTGATAAGATGAAATAAAGCTCATTAATTGTTTTTGGTAAATCTATTAAACTAATCAGTACTCACAGAAATGTAATTTTTACTTTTATAAATTTAACCTGGGCACTTCAATAGACTACATCAAGGTCATCCATGGTTTTGGAAATCTACTTAAAGATATAATGGTTTTAATACTCAAATAAAGGTATTATAAAGGATTAAAACACATAGAGCCATAATTTTAATTGAAAATCAAGGATAAGGCATTGTTTATGGTAAATCTATTGAACTAATCAGTACTCACAAAAATGTAATTTTTACTTTTATAAATTTAACATGGGCACTTCAATAGACTACATCAAGGTCATCCATGGTTTTGGAAATATAATTAAAGATATAATGGTTTTAATACTCACATCAAGGTATTATAAAGGATTCAAACACATAGAGTCATAATTTTAATTGAAAATAAAGGATAAGGTGATATCATAATGATTTTGAACATTTAGTTAGAGAAACATCTAAAGATTATCACTATAGCTTATCGAGGAGGCTTGTAAAGATTGAATCAATATGTTTTTTCATCCAAATTCCTCGTACTTAATGTTTAATTCATGCAAGTGGGTTTTTAAAATTTAGTTGGTGGTATTTTTTTGAGTCACTATGAGGTGATTAATGGTTATCACATGGAGGTTTAAGAAGATAAAACCAATAGTTATATTAGTGTTTTTGGTTGATATGTACAAGTTTATGGGAAATATAATAAAGTAACTCACAAAATATATTTAGGTAACACATAGGGAAAAATATATCATTAGGATCATGTATTAGAGGAGAACAGAGCTAGAGGGATGAGGCACTATTAGAGTATAAACCTGTGAAGCTAGAGTCATACAACAAAGATGATCTCATCTGAGAAGCTTCTTTTCTCTTTCTCTTAATTTCATTATTTTATAATTAGAGATGTATTTACTTGATAAAATTGGTTTCATAACTTCAATTATATTTATCTTAGTTTATTTAGGGTTAAGGAATAGGATTAATTGAATTGATTCATAATTTATACCTACATTATTTTTAGTCATTGAAGTCTAATTAAATTTTTCCATAATTTTTTTCTTTCCTTATTTGTGAGCATTAGCACTATAGAAACCCAAGATTAACATGCATGGATATTACATATTTTTAGATTAATATTCATTACATTACACAAACACATGCCCGAGGACTGTAATATTTTAGTGCCTTTGGAAACTTGGAACATAATCTTCTAGTCTGGGGAAAGATCGTAAATATTTCCCGCAAATATCTTCAGTACTCCTACTTAAAACATTTTTTTCATAACATGGGAAAATTAACATAATAGAGGGTGAGATCAGATGCTTATTAAGGGTAAATAAAAGAGATATGTAATCATAACACAAATATAAGGTTATGAGAACATCATAATAACATTTAAAAACCATACCCTGCATATGAAAGATCATAATCAAGAGTCAGGGAATAAATATTAGAATTTAATAATACATGAATGATAAGATAATAAAATAACATGGTCCAAAGATCATAACATCATCATAATACATAGACTTGTGGCATACATATCAGCTTATAACATTTTGAAAATTTGTAAATAGAAACAGGCTCACTCATTAAGTTAAGGACATGAAATTAGGCCCTTGGATAAACTTATAGACATTCAACCAGGTCTATGAATATCATTATAGATTTCAAAGAGAGTTCCCAGCATAACATTGTGAACATGAAATCAGGCCCATGCATAACATTGTGAACATTTAATTAGGTTCACACATAACATTGTGGGCATGTAATTAGATTCACGCATAATAGTTTGAACATGTAATAAGGTTCACACATAAGATTATAAACATGTAATCAAGTTCATGCATAACATTGTGAACATGTAATCAGGTTCATGCATAACATATATACTCATGATTTATCCATCATTTCCCAATGCATTGGAGGGAGATATAGGTATCACCCATCACATAATGAAATCATAAAAATGTGTTCCACAAGATCATAAATATTTATCATATCATAACCCATGAAATGAAATGGGTATCATAAAAATTCAATCATGTTATAACCTATAGAAAATATATAGGTTTCATAATCATTTCATCATAACATAACCCATGAAAAGAAACATGTTTCCTAAACATTTTAACATGGTATAACCTGTGGAAGATAAATGGGTCTCATAAACAACTTTTCATATTAAATATAAATCATTAAAAGAAATAATAATAATGGTATCCATGGATCATATCCCCCTTAAATCATAAAAACTATCAAAGTATATTATCTTATATGGAGAATGATTTTGAAATATTTCTTGGAGAATTAATTAAGTAAAATAACCCTCCTTTGAAAATAATTTTTTAATACAGAAAACATTTTCAAAATCCTATTCTTTGAAAACCAATTTTAAAACAAATGAATTAATACTTAAAAATAATTTAAAAAATTTCTTGAGGAAGATATCCTTTTTTATTTTAAAAAATATTTTAAATAATAAAACATTTTGAAATAAAAATCTTCAAAAATAACCTTGAAATCTCATAAAAGAAAGCTTTGAAAACCGTTTTAAAAACTTTTTAAAACATAAAACAATTTTAAAATCATTTTCCGTAAAAATTATCTTAAAATTTAATTTAAAAAAAATAAAAATATTTTTAGAAAACATGGTTTTTGAATAAAACATAATACAAATAAGGTCATATTTTCTTAAAAACACTTCATTAATTATGTTAAGTAAAAAAGAGTGTAAAAATGGTACCATTACTTGAATATATCATGAATAAAGATAGGTAAAAATAATTTATGAGAATTATTGATATTTTTATCATAATATTTCATCAATGGAAGCATAATCATAAACAATCCTGATAAACAATGAGATTTTAGCAATAAACTTTTACCATTTTGGTTACATTGAATCAAAATATGCAAGAAATAATAAAATTAAATGAAGATTAAAATATTATTAAAATAATTATATTCATTATATATCATGTCAAAGGGAAATTATATACACCTCTTAAAATAAGATAGGTGCATAACATAGCATGTGTCTCAAAGAAGGAAAATTGAGACAAAATTCTCTAACCGCTTTGGTAAATTTGAAACTATAAACCCATGAAATATAGATCCTAAAATAGATTTTTAAATAAAAAATAATTATTATAATAATAATAAAGTACATTCATGGTAATTATACACACTATATATAAGAAATACGTGGTGATAATGGCTTGTGACTCATAGAAAATAAAAGTGAGATGGAAATACCTTACTACTTGAGTAACTTTTGAATCGTGAGATCCATGAAATAATAACATAAATTGAAAATTTTAATATCATAAAATAAATTAAATTCATGATATAAAATTTAATAGTTCATTATATACACCACAAAAAAGAAATAATCATCAAATATGGCATAAGTCTCGCAGAAATAAAAGTGGGACTAGAAATCCACTTACCATAAGTCTTGAATCCCTTCATACATGTTCAAACCTCCTATTTAATAAATATAAATTTACTATGAATCTATTAAATAACAATATTCATATATATAATACCATATATTATTTTATTATTACTTTACATTACCCTTTTATTAACAATTCTATGTTAATGTTACATTTCGGGTAATAACTGCTTTGTTTTTTATATATATTCCGACTTATTATTTTTGGTCCTTTTACTTTGATCATGATTTTATAATTTAAAAAATTTAAACCATGAAATAAATATCATATATATTAATTAAATATTTATTTATAATAATCTATAAAAGATATAAATAGGAATTGAAATACACTGTTCATGGAGACGGTAGGCTGTATGTATGCATGAATGTTGTTTCTAATTTCTTATCATATTGAAAGAAAGAAAAGTAAATGATATATATATATATATTATCATTCCTTTAGAATTATTATTTCATATATATAACATATTTCTATTAAACCCATACTTAATACATTCCTTGTAAAGCATGAATAAATCACATTGCTTCGCATGGCGGTAGTTCTTCGTACATAAAAACGATGTTATCATATTCTCAAAAAATGGAAATAATGAAGATGTTTGTTATATAATAATTAAAGAATAATAAATATATCATATATATCATATATAAATAGCATTTCTATCATTATTACCAACCTTGAAAGGTGGTAATGGAAGAATAAACGATATTGGTTCACGAGGCGGTAGTCTGTCGTACACACGAACGATGATTGTGTATCTCATTTGATGGAAGTGTGGTAAGTTTTAGGTTTTAACCTTAAAATAAAAAAATATCATTATATGTAATATAATTAGGTTATTATTGTAATGACCCGGACCTAAAAAGCCACCCGAACAGTGCTAATCGGTTCGGGTGCTACTACCTTAGGCGCACCTCCCCGAACGCCAAAGGCTGCCGACTAGCAGTGAGGGTCTTTTAGGTATAGTGGGGAGGATATACCCTCTTAGAGGATAATAATAAGGGTACTGGTCCAAGTATAGTAATAAACATGCAGCAGAATAAAAAAACTCAACAGACTCGAACCAGACCCGCAGAGCGGAAGAATAATCAATAAAGATAAATAATGGAAGCAGTAAATATAAACCACAGTAGTGGAAATAAACACAATAGCATGCTGATAACATGTAATTACTACTGAATAGTAAAACATGCATCCAAATCGGGTCATACATAACTGAATATAAAAAGGGCGCCAATGGCTAACCAACAGTAGCTACAAAAAGTAAGCATGCTGATAGAGAAAAGAAAAACAAAACAAAGTAACCCCAGCTAGGTAAGACCTCAAGGTCCATACCATCTTCATGCAACAACTAACACAGCCCAGCTCCTCAAGCTGGCCTCTTTCCTACATGTAAATCCATATAGTCTGCACACGTCTCGGAGGGCCCGTGCAGGGTGTGAGACAAATCCCAGTAGGATACCACCCAATGGTGCGTACCTAATATAAGTGTTTAAGAAGGCATGAATTTATAAGGAAAGCAGTAAACAGAACAATGCACAAATAAACACTAACTCCACTGGTTCTTAGTATCCACCATGGAGTGTCACCTGCTTCGGCCAATGTTGGAATCTTTTTCATGTAACCCGGCACCATGTGCCCCCCTGACACCATGTGTCTCAAGTACCAACGTCCTGAAGGCACACCCAAGAAGTAACCCGGAGGAATAGCGATGCCTATCCTCAAATAATAACTGGAGGGACAGCGATGTATACCCTAAAATAAATAGTCGAAGGGACAATGATGTCTGCCCTCAAGCAAAGTATCTGGAGGGATAGAAATATATTTCCTCAAATAATGGAGAGCCTCGGCCCCCAACCCGATAGCCTCAAGGGTATCCCCTGAAGGCACCTCACCTCCCACGTGGCTTCCAACGGCAAGCACCCCCAAACCGATTGTACCTAAACCGCAACTTACGGGGGCCTCTACCCACACGAGTGGTCAAAACCACCTCATCACAGAGTATCTCTGTGTGCACACTACTCAATGTCCGGGTGAGCGGTAATCACCAAAATAGTACCCAATCCACCACATCTCTGACACCTCGTGTCCATGTGACCTTGTCGCTCAAGTATGATGGCATCGCCATCCTAGTAATCCAGTCCATGCCCAACCTGACAGTCATCCTACCTCAAACCGACGTCCATGACGCCCAATCCCATGGTCAAAACCACCCAACGTAAATCGGGCCAAACCCAACCTATGATCCGCATCACTCAAGAATATTTGGGTCATGCCCAACACCACCCAAAGGATCTAGCAGATTCAATTCAGCAGTTGCATATGTAACATATTTAAACAGAAAACATAAACATGAAAAAAAGCTAAATGGTTGAATTTCACTATGCAAGGTGTTGTCCCATACTAGCTCTGAGGTCTTGAATGCCTCTAACAATTTATATCATGCTTAATAAATTAAACTCAACAGTTTATAACAATATTAAAATAGAAATAACCATTTTGGCATCCCCTGGCCAAAATGCCCCGATGAGCTATGACCCCTCGCCCGGCCCTGCTCAAGAAAAATAGGTAATAGGGAAAACCCAAAGGCATCCCATAGGTCCAACAATCAATTCAATATGAAACAGGAGATAAAATGAGTCCTGCTCAAAATTCCCAAAAACACACCGAAGGCCACGTTACCCAAATGACCACAAAAACACACAAAAATGGTATGTACCACCTAACTGAGACTCATACGATGCTACTCCTCTGGTAACAACCTCCAATTCATCCTAAAATGCGGTAGATCTACAAAATAATCGAAACCTCTCAAACCCCTATAACTCGTTCTAGAACAGAAATCAAACAAAACGGCTCAAGATGAATCGAGGCCTTACCAAGGGGGGTTCTGATGGAATAATCTGTGATCGAAACAGAGTTCAGACGATGATCCAAGAGGGATTTTAAGTCTCTTACGGCTTGGTTTGAGAAGCCCAGCGAAAGAAACGTGTTCTACCTCAAAACGAGGCTACTGCCCATTTTAACACAAAAAAATAAAGTACACGGCGTGTACTTCATGACTACACACCGTGTATATCATTTAACTGTTCATTTAGTGGTTGGAATTACTCCGACTTACTTTCTGAACCTGTTGACATGAGTACATGGAGTGTACCTCTGTGTACACGGCCTGTACTTGGTTTCCCTTCTCTTCCTTGCTGAATTACCCACATGCCATTTATATCCCTAATACACGGCATGTCCAAAGTGAACACGGCGTGTTCTTGGTTTAAAAAAATCTACCCGGCCAACAGGCCTACACGCCATGTGTAGCCTCCACACGGTCAAGGGTACACGGCATGTCAAAAACTACACGCCGTGTAGTAAGAAGTTCCTACACAGTCATCACACGGCATGTACTCGGTGAGCACGCGTCCGATCACTCGCTTAACATATACAGGGCGTGTACTTAAATTACACGGCGTGTAGTCTGGAAATTTCCAGAAACTACCCATTTAATCTTGTTTCCTCAGAAACAAGTCAAAAATTCAAACCAGGTCGGGATTTTGACCCGTTCTAAAAACCCTGATTCTTACAATCTCCCGACCTTAACATAGATCATCCCTGATCTATCAAATGAAACTAGAATATGGCACCAAACATACCACCCCATTCAATGTAACCCGAACTTCCCCGGTCTCAAAGGTCCTGGCTAAATTTCTCAAGGGGATCCCCACCGTAGGAATCGCCTAACTCGGTCTCAACCCAACAAAACTCAAAAAAAACAAGGGTTTACTAACCTCTTTCCCGAACGCATAGTCCTTTTGTGACGCATCATCACCCCTGCACCCCATTGGTTCTCCTATGTCATTCCTGACACCCAACGTATTCTGCACCGCAACGGTGTCTGCCTCCATGAGGTCATGCATCCCATGGATGCACAAAAATGAACCTGGTGCCTAGCACCTCAAGTAACCTGCATCCTCGATGTTCTGATACCTAAGGCACCTCAATTAACCTACATCCTCGATGTACCGATGCCTAAGGAACCTCATGTAACCCGCATCCTCGATGCCCTGATGCCCAAGGCACCTCAAGTAACCCTCATCATTGATGCCCCAATGCCCATGGCACCTCAAGTAACTTTCATCCTCGATGCCCCTAATGCTACGCATCCCATACATACATATATATATATATATAGAAATATATCACGCACTTGATATGGTGACAATCCCACTGACTAGCATCTAGTCAGTCCACATAGATCATGTGCACCACGTGCACTCAAAACAGACATGCCTCTAAATGCCATTCCAAAAGGAAACAAGAAAAATCACAGCCACACCTGTGGTTTACCTCTAACCATCGTCGGCTCACCATCCTGCTCAGCCTCTACCAGCTCCATGGCATGCACCTGTCCTGAAGTACGGCTACCTAATGCCTGAACTCCCTACGGTACTACTCTAGTCACCATCCACTGACCCCTCTGCTGGGTCCCACTATCTTTGTCACGTCCTCTGCGTGCGGCTAAACCTCGGCTACCCTCTCCTGGTACCTAACCTGAACCAACTTCGGATGCCACCGTTTTTTCTATTCCCTGCCTGCCGACTATCTAAGAAGGCTTCCTGCAAAACCTATCTAGATTCCCGACCTGTCCACATGCCCGGCACTCCTTTGGAGGCCTATCGCACTGAGTTCAAAAATTTCCCTACTGTCTACACTAAAAACAAATCACAGAAGAACTACTATGAGGTCATCTCGCTAAGTCCTTGGCCTGACCACCCTACTGGAACTCATCCCATCCCCGCTTCCTGCTATCTGAATCGTCACCTGAAGCTGTCACCCGGCTAACTTGGGGCATATCCCTCTATTTTCCCACTGCTATAAGTGTCTGGTTTACCGCCTTGGAGAAGGAAACCAACCTGAAGATGTTCACCTGGACCCGAATGGCGTGTCGTAAGCCATCCTCGAAGCACCTCACCCTAGTCGCGTCATCGCTTACCATATCAGGTGCAGAGCGAGATAGATCTGTGAAGGTAGCTGCATAGTCCATGACGGACATGTCTCCATGCTGAAGATTCAAGAACTCTCAAGCTCTCTCTTCCCTCAGTGTCTCTGGATAGAAGTGCTCAAAGAACCTGTCCTCAAAGTCCTTCCATGCCAGTCCGTCATGCCTATGAGCCTGAACATGCACATCCCCCCAATGCTTTTCCGGTCCTCTCAGCATAGACGTTTCTAGCTTGACCCTCCACCCTGGAGGCGTCTCGAGCTACTCAAAGATCATCTGCATACTCTCTATCCAGTTCTCAACCGCCTGCGGACCACCCTCACCCTGAAAAATCGGCGGGTGTTGTGACTGTAACTCCCACGTCAGATATGCCATAGATAGATCTGTACCCTGCGCTCCTCTGTTGATCCCCTGCAAGACCCGTATCAGGCTCGCTCGGAGCTTCTCGTCGATCCATAGCCCGAACGATGCCAAACTAGATTGTTGTCCTGCCTGCACAAGATCCTTTCCCTGAGCCTGTACCTACGGCTTGTTCTCTGCCTGTACTGAATCCTGAACCTGATCCGGCACCCATGGCACGGTATCCTCACTTGCCTAACGCTTCATCGAGATGTGTAGGAGGAACCCGCTGAATACCATAAATGGTCAGACAGCACATATATATATAAAAATATATATATTCAATGCAAATAAGAAAGCAGTAAAAGGCAGTGTATAACTACTACCCTTACTCTCCCCCACTGCAACCCATGCCCCACGGCATCCCAGCCTCATGGACTCCTTACCCACCCCTATCAGGGCCAAGTATCAAAAGTACCTCAAGCCATGCCCATCCGGACAACTCACGTTGCCTTAAATCGACGACCAAGTCACCTAATCTTGGTGAGAAAAATCACCTCAACTGATAGTACCTGCCTTCTCTCATAAGATTCAGACCCAAAAACCCTGTCACATGCAATTCTATAATATAAATCAAGGAATACACATTGCAACAACAAGAAATTATATCAATAATTTCAACTTTTACATTTTAAAGAATATAAAGCATATGTGCAATTATTCACATGGTATTATCACTTCACAAAGCATACGTGAAATTATGAAATTAAAATACCCTAAAAATGTGCCCATCAAAAGTCAAGCAAACAAGCCTTTCCATTCTAGGCCAAGGTCCAATTATCCCTTACCGCACTGGGACAAGGGTCACATATCACAATCAATAACCTCACACACCAAGTGAGCCACCGAGGTGGAAATCATATAAACTTTAATCTAAGTAAAAAGCAAACAGCAATTCCCACCCAAGGTACCTTGGTCCATCCCTCATACATGGGGCTGCAGGAACCCAAGCACAAGCTAGAAACCTAGTTCCAATAACAACCTATCTCCAGTATTCTATTTCCCAAATAGTAAAACCATCAAAAATAAAAAGAGAAGTCTCAAACTCATTAGTAGCCAACAAAACACTACTACTAAATCTCTGTCAAGAACTCCTCTGATACCACTTTGATATGACCTGGACCCGACTAGCCACCCTAACAGTGCTAATCAGGTTGGGTGTTACTACCTTAGGCACACCTCCCCAAATTCCAAAGGCTGCCGACTAGCAGCGAGGGTCTTTTAGGTATAGTGGGGAGGCTATACCCTCTCGAAGGATAATAATAAGGGTACTGGTCTGAGTATAATAATAAACATGCAGTAGAATAAAAAAACTTAGTAGACTCGAACCAGACTCGCAGAGCAAAAGAATAATCACTATAGATAAATAGAGTAAGCAGTAAATATAAACCACAATAGCAGAAATAAACACAACAACATGCTGATAACATGTAACTACTATTGAACCGTAAAACATGCATCCAAATCAGGTCATACATAACTGAATATAAAAAGGGCGTCAATGTCTAACCAATAGTAGCTACAATAAGTAAGCATGCCGATACAGAAAAGAAAAACAAAACAAAGTAACCCTAGCTAGGTAAGACCTCAAGGTCCATACCATCTCCATGCAACAACTAACGCAGCCCAACTCCTAAAGATGGCCTCTTTTCTGCACATAAATTCATAAAGTTTGCATGTGTCATGGAGGGCCCGTGCAGGTTGTGAGACAAATATCAGTAGGATATCACCCAATGGTGCGTACCTAATATAAGTGTTTAAGTAGGAATACATTTATAAGGAAAGCAGAAATTAAAACAATGCACAAATAAACACTAACTCCACTGGTGCTCAACAGCCACCATGGAGTGTCACCTTCTTTGGCCAACATCGGAATCTCTGTCATGTAACTCGGCACCATGTGCCCCCCTGACACCACGTGTCTCAAGTACCGACGTCCTGAAGGCATGCCCAAGAAGTAAACCAGAGTAACAGCGATTCTTGTCCTCAAATAATAATCAGAGGGACAACGATGTCTGCCCTCAAATAAATAGCTGGAGGGACAACGATGTCTGCCCTCAAGCAAAGTATCCGGAGGGACAGTGATATCTGCCCTCAAATAACGGCAAGCCTCGGCCCCCAACCCAATATCCTCAATTTTATCCCCTGAAGGCTCCTCACCTCCCACGTGGCTTCCTACGGTAAGCACCCCTAAACTGATAGTACCTAAAACGCAACTAACGGGGGCCTCTACCCACATGAGTGGTCAAAACCATCTCATCACAGAATATCTCTATGTGCACACTACTCAAAGTCTGGGTAAGAGATAATCACAAAAATAGTACCCAAGCCACCACATCTCTGACACCTCATATCCCTGTGACCTTGTCGCTCAAGTTCTATGGCATCGCCATCCTAGTAACCCGGGCCATGCCCAACTTAACAGTCATCCCGCCTCAAACCAACATCCATGACGCCCAATCTTGTGGTCAAAACCACCCAACGTAACCCGACCCAAACCCAACCTGTGATCCGCATCACTCAAGAATATCTGGGTCATGACCAACACCACCGAAAGGATCTAGAAGATTCAATTCAGCAATTTCATATATAACATATTTAAACAGAAAACATAAACAAGAAAAAAAACTAAACAGTTGAATTGAAATATGAAAGGTGTTGTCCCATACCAGCACTGAGGTCTTAAATGCCTCTAACAATTTATATCAGTCTTAATAAATTAAACTCAATAGTTTATAAAAATATTAAAACATAAATAACCATTTTGGCATCCCCCAGCCAAAATTCCCCGATGAGCTACGACCCCTCGCCTGGCCCCGCTCAAGAAAAACAGGTAATAGGGCATACCCAAAGGCATCCCATAGGTCCAATAATCAATTCAATATGAAACAGCAGATAAAACGGGTCCCGCTCAAAATTCCCAAAAATGTGATGAAGGACTCATTACCCAAATGATCACAAAAATACAAAAAAAAAGGTATGCACCACCTACCTGAGACTCGTACGATGCTACTCCTCTGGTAACAACCTCCAATTTGGCCTAAAATACGGTAGATCTACAAAATAATTGAAACCACTCAAACCCCTATAACTCGTTCTAGAACAGAAATCAAACAAAACAGCTCAAGAGGAATCAAGGCCTTAACAAGGGGGGTTCTAATGGAACAATCCGTGATTGAAACGGAGTTCAGACGACGATCTGGGAGGGATTTGAAGTCTCGGATGGCTTGGTTCATGAAACCCGATAGAAGAAACGAGTTCCGCCTCAAAACAAGTCTATTGTCCATTTTAACGGAAAAAGAAAGTACACGGCATGTACTTCATGACTACACTCCATGTATATCATTTAACTGTTCATTTGGCGGCTAGAATCCCGCCGACTTACTTTCCGAACCTGCCGACATGATTACACGGCGTGTACCTATGGGTACACGGCGTGTACTTGGTTTCCCTTCCCTTCCTCACTGAATTACCCACACGCCATGTATATCCCTAATACACGGCTAGACTACACGGTGTGTCCAATGTGAACACGACGTGTTCTTGGTTTAAACAAATCTACCAGACCAACATGCCTACACGCCATGTGTGGCCTCCACACGATCAAGGGTACACTGAGTGCCAAAAACTACACACCGTGTAGTAAGAAATTCCTACACGGTCATCACATGGCATGTACTCGGTGAGCACATGGCCGATCACTCGCTTAACATATACCCAGCGTGTACTTAAAGTACACGGCGTGTAGTCTCGAAATTTCCAGAAACTGCCCATTTAATCATGTTTCCTTGAAAACAAGTCAAAAATTCAAACAAGGTCAGGATTTTGACCCGTTCTAGAAACCCGGGTTCTTACAATTATATAATAATTATATAAAAAAATAAGGGGTTTGAGGAAGAAAAAAAATAAAATAAACATTCATTGATGAATATTACCTATTCTTTGGGTATCTTCTTTTGGTTTGCACCAAAGGACTTATTTGGTTAGATTTATTCCCAAATTAAGTATTATAGTATTAGATTAGTTATTTTTAAAAGTTATTTTTTCAGGGTTTGGTCGATCCAAATGGATTGAGATGTGTGAATAAGTTGGGAGAGTGAGTTCACTTTTATATTAAAGGAGGAGTGGCATTTTTGTAAATACCAAAAAGGTAAACACTATTGGTAGGTCTCCCTTACCTCATTTTCCTCCAATAATGAACCATTTAGAATACAATTTGGGATATGTTCTAAATATTTCCATAAAATAGGTCTTATACATTTTTCTAGTTCATTTGGTCCCTTAATTATAAATTTTAGTCCTTTGATAAACTCGTTTTTCTCTTAATCGTTGTAATTAATTTTAAATTTTTTCACTAATAATTTTAGTCAAAAATTAATTTTACCTTATAATACATTATAAATTATTCTTATGAAAAATATGGAATCAATTTTTTTCAAATTATAATCACATAAGTGGAAAAAAATAAATTAAAAATTAATCCCGCAAACGGGACGAAACAATGGGGTTTTAAAGTGAAAATATTCAAAATTTTGAAATATTTTTATATCCAATTTCAATGTTAAATTGATTAAAATAGCCTGAATTGGATTTATTTTGTGTATAATTTAACTCATTATGCTTTAAACCCAAATAAAAATACAATTTATCTATATAAATAAATTAATCAAAAAAATAGTTTTCAATTAAAATTCAATATTTTTCACTATTTATCCAAAAATGAAACTTCTTAGAAAAATATAAAAATTTAATCCTAAGATAAATTTGACATTCCAATTTAAAAAATAAAGTTTATTTTTTCAAATGAAATTTATTAAAGTTTCAAATTTTAGCTTTAAAACAAGTGTGCCATTAAAAGGTGGAAAACTATCTTTAGAAAAATATAACTTTTATGTATAAAATTGGATTTGTTCTTATATTATGCCAATAAAATATATTGGATGAATTTTAAAAATATTTATTGAATATATAATATGTAAATTTCATTAAAAACGTTCTTCAAAAGTGGTTTATTTAATTTATTAAGAAAAAACATGTCTGTACATTGAAAAATAGTTTTTCAAAAATGGAATTTCTTTATTTTCAAATAGTTCTTACTTTCATTTCTAATTAATTGGTTACCAAAGAATTCATTTTATAAACATGAATACACCATATTTTGATAATTTATTTAATCTTATTCACAACTTTCATTTCAATGGCTAGGTGATGACTATAATAATAAACTAATAATAATATTAATAGTATATTTTAGTTCGGTAAAACTCAGTATTGCATGTAACACAAGCTATTGAATGAACTTGGTGTAGTGTGTAACAAAAGAAAAACTTAGTTTTGTGTGTAACACAAGCTAAGATCAATATTTCATGTAGCATAATATTAATTTGGTGTTGTGTTTAATGTAACTTTTACTTAGTGTATCATACAATGCAAGCCACCAAATAATTTTAATCTATTCAAAATAATAATAATTCATAAAAACTCATGGTGTTACTTTCTACCCCTTAAAATTAATTTTGACCTCAAAATTCATCTTGGTCATAAAATATTATTTTCAAATAGGATAATATTTTTGTTCCATTATACTTTTCACTTCATCTATTACTCCAAGAAATGGTGGTGGATTTGTTATACCTGAATCACAAATAGGTCATGAGATCCATAAATATGATGATATATAATTTCATATATTTTAGTTATCATCCCAAAAAAATGGTTATCATATGTCATTCAATATGCACAAATCCTTATATGTTGAAATGATAATTTGGTCTCTAAAACCTCATTTGAATTTTAACTTAAACCATTCAATAAATGGTTAGCCTTATAATCCTTCTGAAAGATGAAAAATACAAAACTTTAGAAACAAGGTCACTAAATTTCTCAAAATAATCTTAAAATTGACCCCCATATATCATAAATTATCTCTTAGTTGTCAAATACCAAAAATATTAATACTTTCATCATGTATTCTCTTGAAACATAGTAATAATATGAATTACCATAAATCCTTATGGAAAAAATTCATGCTTCCTTATTCTAAAGATTATTGGATATATTCCGTAAATCCAAAAATGATGTAAACTCTATCTATGATATAATAAACCAATTTTTCAATAAATCAATAATTCAGTTATGAGGTAATGAGTACTTTATTCTTATCCCATATCTCTTTATCCAAACTAAACACCATTTTATCAACACCAAGAACATATTAAGGCTTGTCTTACCTTAATATAAACTTTCCATTGTTGGAACCAAGGTTGTTCTTTGCTATAAATGGAGTTTAGTTTTTTTTACTGTCAATACATACTAGGATGATCAGGTAATTTAAAGTAAAGTAGTTGTACAGTACAAGATGACTATAATATTGAATGTGGCATTATTTCCCAGTGTTAACCAAATATTTGGTCTCAAAATCAGGAGGAAGAGGAAATCATTGAAAATGTTCTTTTCTTGGATTGAATCTTAATAAATATGGTAAAGTAATAGTTTTTTCAAATACTAAGTTTTGAAAATTCCGATATTCATGAAGATGTAGAGCAATGCGAAAAAGAATCACAGACGGTTCCATGGGTTGATAGTAATATTCGTGAGTACGAAAATCTTTTCAAGTAGGTTGAATTTCACTAGAGCTTCATGAGTGAAAGAGTTTCGCAAATAGTTTTTGGAGTTTCATGGAAAATACATTGTAGGCATGGGAGTATCGTGATGGGATATGCCTATAAATATGAGTCTACCCCCACTACTTCAAGAACAAAAATAATTGGATAAAAGGTTGAATCACTCTAAATTCACAAAGGCCAAGAGCTTCATGAATCAAGTATTCAAAGTGAGATTGAGAATCATAAAATACTTCTCTATTATTGAAAAATTCTTAGTTATCTTGTAAAAATTATTTTCTTTTTGATGATGAGGTATTTTGTGATGACTCAGTGAGCTTCACAAAGGCAGTTTGTTCTGTGAATGCAGTTTTCTTCAAGAAGGTAGTGATCTTCATGAAGGAGCTTCACGAATAGAAGTATTGAACATCAGTTTTAAGTCAACAGTGATTTCAAGTGCATACCTTCATTAATTCTATGAAAAAAATCACATTCTAGTTAGGGACAAAGACTTAAATTTCAATCTATTGAATATAGCTTCATGTCATTAAACTAAGTAAGACTTCACCCAAAGCAATGAGCTAGGGGGAGTTGACAAAAGTGCTTTGAGGGAGGAAGTGTGTTATCCCTAAAATTTTGTAAAGGTAGTGTTCCTCACACAGATTGGATATGTTTGAACTTCATTATTCCACAACTAGTGATGATTAGTGTATTTAGGTAAGACTGACACACTTTCAGTGTATGCTCTTTGGACTAGCCCTTAGTGGTGAACTAAGTAAAATTGTTGTGTTGTCTCTCTACATGTGAATGTTTGATTACTGAAAAATTTCATAAGGTAGGTTTAACAAGTTCCTACCAATTTGGTAACAAGATCCTTCACTTTAAAATAAAAAAATTGACATATTGATTCACCCCTCCCCTCTCGGGGTGTTCTGAGTTCCTACAAGTGGTATCAGAGTTTATGGGTTGCTAGAGTTAAATTTATCCTCTTTTTTTGTCATGGAGAATTTAGTAAATATTAGGGGATTCCCCATATTTTATGGAAGAAACTTCTATACTTATAAGAACAAGATTATATCTCATCTAATATCTCTTGTAATGGAAGTTCGTTTTGTCACTACATGGGGGATTCAGGTCACTGATGCAACAGGACTAACTATGATAGAAATAGAAAAAAAATGATTTATGTAGATGATAAATATTATAATACCCTTACTGTAGCTATATCTGGTCAAATATATCTAAATTTTATGAGTTTTACTTCATCTATGTCTATGTATAAAAAAATTGGAAAATATATACAATGAGGGTCACAAATTAAAGGAGGCCAAACTCTAAGTTTTTTCCAATAGGTTTGATGATCTGAAGATGTGTCCTGATGAAAATGTAGATACCTTTTTTAATCAAATTACTGAAATTTTTGGAGCTATTCTAGGACTTTGTAAAGAAATTAAATATATTGAAATTGTGAAGGAAATATTGAGTAGGAATCCACCTCTCTATAGTCCAAAAGTGTTTTCCCTTAAAGAAATGGATTTTTATAAATTTTCACTTGATGATCTATTAAGCATTCTGGTGGCTTGTGAAATGAGATTCAAACCAAAAGATGAAAAAAATTGAGTAATCAGGGAAATAGCATTCAAATCCATGGAAAACTTATGGTTTATAGAGATAGATTTTATTAATATAATGAGTAATATGAACTTATTTATCTTTTTCCCAAGAAATTAAAGAGAGGAAAAGGGAGATTTGAAGTAAAGACTACTATGGCCAATTTTTGATGTGGTAGAGTTGGTCACATTTCCTCTTGGTGGTAAAGGAAGTTTTATGATGAATAAAGTGAATCTAAAAACATGAAGAATCCCCAAAAAAGGATTCCCCAAAATGGAGACTAAAAATCAGGAACTAAATTATAGAGAAAGAGTTTCATATGTAAATAATAACAAGATGATAATGAATTTTTTGAGCTTGAAGAACTCGAGTTTAAATATGGAACCCAAGTTTCCATGATAGTTACGTTTGAAAAGTCATAACCTTCAAAAGATAAAGATAAAGATAATCAGCTAATTCGTGTTGTTGATCCCAAGTTGGAACTTAAGGATGCTCTTAAAAAGGCTGAAAATCAAAGAAAGAGAAACCGAAATATGAGAACCATTCTGGAAGAGTCATTAGTGTATATTGATCGGATTGAATCATAAATTGATCGACTGTAAGGAGTAAAATAACATTCAACAACTCATGAAATATCATAATATATTTTATAATTTAAGCTCATGGTTGAAGAGTAGTAAAAAATTATCAATGACCTTACATCCATAATGGATGAGAATGCTAAGATTTTTAAGGGGATTGAAGAGGAAGTTATTACTCTAATGATTAAACTAGAAACTAAATCAAGTTAAAGGGAAAAAATAGGAAAATACAGTTTATAAGTATCTCATATGAAGAGCTGTTAGAGAGAGCTAAGTGTGGTTCTGAAGGAGTAGATAAGGATTTGAATGATCAAAGATCCACATGTATGGGAAAATTTGGAATTGGTTTTGATGATAAAACTCAAAGGTTGGAAACAAAATGAGTCAAAATAAAGGGAAGAAGAAATTTGGGCATATTACAAAGGCACCTGATGTCATATAAAAGAAAGCTTAAAATCAAACCAAAAAGTGATCTAAAAATTATCCTTGAGTATCCAGATATGATTTCCAGTCAAATACTTTTTCAAAAGAAATGTACATGAAGAGGAATGTAAGTGAGAAGACATTTCCTCTTAATAAATGTCAATTCTATGGTTATTTAGTCTATATCATGTCATATTGTAAAGAAGAAAGAAGATTTATAGATGGGGAAGAGCTTGGAATTTATCAAAGGATAATGAACCCATATCCTTCATCTTATAGAAGAAATATCTTTTATGGATATTGTTTTCATTGTTATAATTATAACCACAAATCTATTTATTGCAGGTAGAGGAATTCTAGGAACATTACCAAAAAACTCATAGAAAAGTCAATACCTTTGAACTATGAATATTTTCTCTTGAAAATATGTATTCTCATCTATAAGAACATGGTGATTATAATTAACCAATGCATATTGAAAAGAGATTAGAAAGTTTGTCTTTATCATCCACTTAATCAAGTATATCATGGAAGGAAAAGAAGAAAATTGAGAAATCCAACCTTATATAAATAGATCTCAAATCTATAGAGAATAGTAACACTTGGATTCTTGATAACAGACTATCATCCCATATGATGGAAAATATATATTTATTAAATAATTTTAATAAAATGGTGGATGGAACATTGAGGTTCAGCAATGATGGTGCTTGGAAGATCAAAGGTAGTGTTTGTATAGAACTGGAAAATGACGAGCTGAGGAAAACTGAAGTTCTTTATGTGGACAGTTTACATCACAATGTCCAAAGTGAGATTCAACTCTATGAATCAGGTATAATAGTATCATTTAATCAAAAGGTGTGAACTATAAAAGGTAATATATGTAATTCTATCATGAAAGGATGCAGGACAAATGGAAATTTATACTAGGTTGACAGTAAAGACAATATTTATTACTTAATAGTTGAAGAAGAAAATAAATTTTTTCACTGGAGGTTGGGTCACATTTATCAACAATGCATGGAAAATATATCTAAGGTGAGTATAGTCATGGATTTCCCCAATATGAATCATGAAGGGGAAAAGGCATGCTATTCTTTCATGTAAGGAAAGTTGGTCTACAGTTCATACTGTCCAAAGAAGAAAAGGGCATCAAATCTTCTTGATCTCATCCACATAGATATATGTGGTCAAATAAATGTGGATGGAACACATAGAGATAGGTACTTTATTCTATTTATTAATTATTATAGTATAATTTATTGTGTAATTATTATATATAGGAAATATAAAGTGCTTGATTGCATGAAAAGTTATCATCGAATAGCTGAGAATGATATTGGTCTAACAATCAAAGTTCTATGATATAACAACATAAGGGAATACACATCCATTGAATTTAAAAATTACTTATAAATACATGGAATAAAGAATGAGGTGTCTATAGTGAGAACCCCATAGAAAAATGGTGTTGTTAAATATAGAGATTTACAAGTAAACAATATGGCCAGAACTATGTTGATTGAGAGTTGTATCTCATATCGTTACTAGAAAGTGGTTGTTCAAGCAATAGTGTACACTCAAAATTGAAAATGGATTTATATGGGAGAAAACAAGACACCATATTAGTTATGATATGGAATTAACCCCTCTCTAAAGTATTTTTGTGCTTTTTGAAGTAAAATTTTCATCTAAAACAAAGAAGGGAATCACGGAAAGTATGGTGATGTTGCAGATGAGGGAATATTCCTTGGATATTCAATGAACATAAATGTAGCACCCCCAGTTTGAGGTATGTGGAATTTTTTTTATGCTTTTTTATGTGTTTAAAGTGCGTGGGATGAGTTGAAAAGAGTTTGGGAGAGTTTGGAATGGTTTTGGATGAGTTTGGAGTCTTTTAAAGGGGTGCACGGTTTGAGCATGGTTAGTGTAAACTGTACAGATGCTCCAGGAAACCATGCAGGGGGAGACAATAGGCTCCACATGGCCTGCGTACAGTTTTCCAAACTGTGCGAGGAAACTATGTGGACTCTGGATCTTGAGGTAGTGGTGTGCGCACGGCTAGCGCACGGTTTTCCAAACCGTGCAGGCTAACCATGCGGCCACTTAAAGTTAGGGTTTTAAAACCCGGTCTCACTCGGGATTTCCTCATTTCACTCCTCTCTTCCTCCCACTCGAGCCTCACTCGGGATTTTGGGTTCTCGGGGGTTAAGTTTGATCTCCCACTCATTTTGTAAGTGATTCGAAGGGGTTTCAATGCGGTTTCAAGGTGATTTCTCCCGGGTAAGTCTATCCTCTTGTTAATATTGTGTTTTCCTCTAGATCTGTATCCCTCTCTTTCTTTGTTTTCTATATCTACACTTGTTGTGTGTAGATATAGGGTTGGGGTTTCCTTGGATGTTAATATTAAGGCTTGTGAATGTTAGGGAAAGGGATCTAGAGAGGTTTCGGTGGTGCGTTGGCCAGTTTTGAGGTGCGGTGGCTTGTGGGTCGTTTTCTCGGGAACCCTAAAGGTAGGTGGATTCTCTCTCGACTCCACTTGGTTAGAAATAGTGTTTACATGTTACAATTAATTTATTTTTCTCTAAATTAATTGTATGTTGATGTGCGAATTTGGTTGGAAATCCATTTGGGGATTTTTGGGGAAAAAGGGGGTTTCTTGGTGAGATGTTTTTATTGTGAATTTTAAATTGGAGATTTTAAAATGGGATTGATGAGATTGATTTGGGAAAATGGTTGATGAAAAATGTGTTTCAATAAAGAGGTATTTTTATTGAAATGGGGCTTGGGAATGGAAAATGATTTTCAATAAATGGTTGATTTATTGAACGGGATTGATGTGAAATAGAATTGGTTGATTGCATGATGTTGTGATCTTGGTTTGGCTTGCTTGAAATGTTGTTTGAAAGTGGGCAGGAAGTACCACTATAATGAAGGGGGATGGATAGTGGATGGAAGGGCCACCATCAAAGGATAAGTGTACGGGAAGAGCCACTAGTTGTGAATGGGTGAACAGGTTGGACGGAAGTGCCACTGTTTGGTTTTTTTGATCGTTTGTTGTGCGTTGCTTGCAAGATGGAAGTTGCTGTGCTAACGTATAAATGATGAAATGGTTTATGGCATGTTTGGTTGGCTTTCCCTGGGTTTCTTGGTTTGGATGTGATGGTCTGGTAAGGGCACGTTTGAATTATGAAAATGGTTTCACTTGTGTTTTATTTTATATAAAATGTTTTATATAAATGTGCTAATGGTTTTATCCTAGTGGCGTGTGTAGGGAATTAATTTGGGGAAAACCTACTGAGTTTTAGTACTCACCCCCTACTTTGGAACGTTGGTGTCTTTTCAGATGTTGTGTTCCGTGACGTGGGCAAAGTTAAGGCATCAACCTCCTTTAGTGGTGCATTGTGATGTCTTGGTGGAACTTAGAGCTTGGAGCTTGGTGTGGAGCTGTGGTGGTGTCATGGCTCGTGGTGTTCATGTTGAGTCTTCTGCATTGTACTCTGATGTTGGATTGGGTTGTGTTGGCATGTGAGATTATAGATTATCTGGTTATCTTTGGTAATGTTGAGTTTGGTTTTTTTGGCATGCATCATATAGTTATGGTTGTTTGGTTGGTTTTGTCTCAAGGGAAAATCATTCCCCAATTTTTCTCAGAGCCATCGGCATTCATTTCCAGCCTTTGGTGCCTTGGGAACGTTTCTTAAGGCCAAAAAACTCTCACTGCCACCTCAAGCCAATGAGGTAGGGACGGGGTGTTACATGTGGTATCAGTTTGTTCGGTCCTTTGGAGTTGATTCTCGGATTTGGTGTTGACATTCATTGTGGTACATTCCTTGAGTCGGGATGTTAGCAAGGTGTAGGAATGTCGGAACTTGTAATGTATAGCATAAAAGGATGTAGTTAACCCTTTTATGCTGAAATTCAAGTTACCAGGGAGTTGGGTACATAAGTGTTTTGAAGACACTTATAGGCATTTGATATCTCATTGTCATGGGTGTAGCCAATGAGATGAGCATGACATGCATGGTAGAAATGACTTCCCTCTAGGATGCATATTTCATTGGGGTATAATGATTTATGATGTGATAAGAATATGTGAAATTGTAATGTGAATAAATTGCTATTTTGAAAATGGTTTGATTTTCAAAATGGTGAAACATGGAACATGTGGAAAAATGTGAACTGGTGGAAATCCTTGTTGTGATAGTGTTGTGTAATGTGATTTGAAATAGGATTTCGTGATGTCTATGAAAGTGAGACTCATGGTTTTTTGTTTTATGTATATAGAAATGGCACCGGGTAGGCGTCGTAGAGACCAACCGGAGGAGGCTGCTGAGAATGTGGTTGCACCTGAGCCTCAGGTGAACCAGCAGCTAGTGCAAAGTATAGTGCAAGCTTTCCAAGCTGTGGGAAGTGGAAATAGAGGGGATGAACCAAGGCATGTGGATCATGCAGTTCTGTTTCAAAAGTAGAATCCACCCATCTTCAGGGGTGATTTAGATCCAGAGAGGGCAGAAGCATCGTTGAATATAATAAACAAGATCTTCGAGTTCTTGGGAACACCAGTAGAGTTAAAAGTGAAGTTGGCCACGTATATGTTGGAAGATCTTGCCCTTCAGTGGTGGGAGTTGGTAGTCTAAGATGGGATGGACCAGGGTATGATGTGGGAAGGCTTTGAGGAATTTTTTAACAAACAATTCTACCCACATACATTTAGAATTCAGCGTACGACTTATTTCTTCAGTTTGAATCAAGAGATGATGTCAGTGACAGAGTATGTAGCTAAGTTTATGAACTTAGTGCAGTTTGCACCCAAGGTGGCGGGTAGAACGTCGTTGAAGGCAAGGATCTTTGAAGTAGGATTAAGGCAATATATCCATTCAAAGATAGCGGTGTTGTGTATAGATGATTACACAGAGATGGTGAATAGAGCCTCGGTGGCTGAGCGGGATCTGTTTGGAGCTCCGGGCGGGGGAAGCATGGTGGTACCCATAGGGAATAGTGGAAACTCTAAGGTTGGGTTTAAGAGGAAGAGGGACACTTATTCCCAGGGCGGGAATATGGCATATAATCCGACGTCAGGATAGGTAAATCTTCCTCCGAAGCCCCAGAGAAAACGGGGATGTTTTCAATGTGGTTCTACAGGCCACATCAAGCGGGATTGTACGGCACAACCTCGGGCATGTCATAATTGTAAGCATATGGGGCATCTGCAGAATTATTTTCATAATGCTCCAAGGTCAGGTGTGTGTGACACTCCTCAGGGATCACAGACGTCGTATGCTTTGACGGGACGGGGCCAGCAGCATACCCCTCGACGGTAGAGTAAAGTGGGTCATAGTGATTCTCGAAATACCACGACGCCTCAACAGAGCAATAAAGAGCCGAGCGTGGAAAGAAAACATGTGTTCGGAGCTGAGAAAGTTGTGGTGGATGATCAGTCGGGACCATCCATGGTGTGAGGTACTATTCTTTTAAATTCTACCTTGATGCAAGTGTTGTTTGATACGGGTGCTTCACACTCTTTTATTGTTTCACGTGTGGTTGATTTGTTGGGTTTAAGGGTAGAAATGATTCCCTCGGCTTTAAAACTTCAAACTCCTCTGGGTCGAAGAGTGTGTCGAGCCTTCTTGTGTAGAGAATGTTGTATCATTGTGGGCGAGGTTGAGATAGTGTGGAACTTCTAAATGCTTGAGATGAATGGGTATGATGTAATCCTGGGAATGGATTGGCTGGTGGCTTTTAAGGCCCACATTGACTTTGATGCACGGACAGTGGATTTTACGACACACGATGGTGTTAGACATCTCTTTATAGGAGAGAAGCATGAAAGGAAGGGTGCAACAGGTTTGTTGGCACCAGAAGTGGGTACGTTATCATATCAGTTGGCGGTGTTGTTGTTGGAATCGGTAGAGGGTGTTGAGCAGAGTGTTCCTATGGAAGTGGTGGATCATTTCATGGATGTTTTTCCTGATGAATTCTCTAGGTTACCTCCCATAAGAGAAGTGGAGTTTACGATTGATCTCCTTTCGGGGACCAGCCCTATCTCACTTCCGTCTTATCAGATGGCACCAACTGAATTGTTGGAATTGAAAATTCAGTTGGAATAGTTAGAAAACAAAGGGTTTATCCGACCTAGCTCGTCTCTGTGGGCAGCGCCAATGTTGTTTGTGAAAAAGGAATATGGAACTTTGAGGCTCTGTGTTGATTATCGTAGACTTAACCAAGTTATGATAAAGAACAGATATCCACTTCCACGAATTGATGATTTGTTCGACCAGTTGAGGAAAGCCCAGTGGTTCTCCAAGATTGACCTAAGGTTAGGATATCATCAATTATGGGTGAGGAAGGAGGATATTCCTGAAACATATTTTAGAAGAAGATATGGACATTATGAATACGTGGTTATGCCCTTTGGTCTAACAAATGCGCCAGTGGTGTTTATGGCATTTATGAATCGGATATTTCAGAGATATCTGGATTCATTCGTGGTGTTGTTTGTGGATGATATTCTGGTGTATTCAAAGACAAGGGTGGAGCATGAGCAGCACTTGGAGACAGTTTTGGGGATCTTGAGGGATCATCGGTTGTATTCCAAATTGTCAAAGTGTGAATTTTGGATACAGGAAGTTCATTTTCTTGTCCAGGTGATTTCTGAATGTGGTGTTTCTGTGGATCCATTAAAGATAGAGGTTGTTATATCGTGGCAACCAACGAAGAATGTGTTTGAGATACAGAGTTTCCTTGGTCTAGCAGGGTATTATCGGTGCTTTGTTTGTGATTTTTCACGTTTGGCTTCGCCGATGATAGCTTTGACAAGAAATAATGTTCCATTCTAATGGAATGAACTCTGCCAGCAGTGTTTTGAAGAGTTAAAGGGTCGTCTTACATCATCACCAATATTGGTTTTTCCAGAACCAAGAAAAGGGTACGTGGTGTATTGCGATGCATCGGGATCAGGGTTGGGGTGCGTTCTCATGCCAGGGAATCATGTGGTTGTGTATGGCTCACGGAAGTTGAGATTTCATGAGAAGAACTACCCAACACATGATTTGGAGTTGGCATCAGTGGTCCATGCTTTGAAAGTATGGAGTCATTATCTCTTCGATGAGAAATTTATGGTATATACAGATCATAAGAGCTTGAAGCACATTTTCTCACAAAGGGATTTGAACTTGAGGAAAAGGAGATGGATAGAATATCTCCAGATGTTTTATTTTAACTTTATGTACACACCGGGTAAGGGAAATTCAGTGGCGGATGCATTAAGTATAAAATCATATGCTCAGGTGGTGAAACAGGCATCAGAACAGTGGCAGTTGATGTCGGTTATAGATGATATGTGGTTGGAATGTGAGGAACAGGGTGATAGAGTGGTCTTCTTTCCAGTTTCATTGGTTCCTGACTTGGTTGGCCTAGTTAGAGAGGCACAAATATCTGATTCTGAGTGTGTGACCGTGGGGTCGAGACTCAATGGTGGGGAGACCATTAAGGGTTGGAAACTGAATGGAGATTCAGTTTTGTGTTTTCAGAATTAGATGGTTGTACCAGTTACTTGTCATGAGGATCTTCTCAGGGCATATCACCATTCTAGGTGGGTTGTTCATCCTGGAATTCATAAGATGTATAAAGCATTGAAAGCGCTATTCTGGTGGGCTATTATGAAGAGAAGTGTGGCTGAGTTCGTTTCGAGATGCTTGACTTGTCAGCAGGTCAAGGCAGAGCATCAGAGGCCAGCAGGAATGTTGCAGTCTTTACCAATCCCTGTTTGGAAGTGGGAGCAGATAGCGATGGATTTTGTCATAGGTCTCCAAAGAATGGTCAAGAATCATGATACCATTTGGGTGATAGTGGATCAGCTAACGAAGTCGGCCCATTTCATCCAGATTCATGAATCTCATACGGTGGAGGACCTACCCAAAATCTATATTCGGGAGGTGGTAAAGATACATGGTGTTCCAGTTTCGATTGTATCAAATAGAGATTCAAGATTTACATCTTGTTTCTAGAAATCCTTACAACAATCCCTTGGAACGCAGTTGACGATGAGTACAGCGTATCACCCTCAGATGGATGGTCAATCCGAGAGGACGATACAAACTCTGGAGGATATGTTGCGGGCTTTTGTGTCATGGATTTTGGTGGCTCATGGAAGGAGCACTTATCTTTGGTTGAGTTCTCGTACAATAATAGTTATCAGGCATCCATACAGATGGCTCCGTTTGAAGCATTGTATGGGCGGTCGTGTTGTTCTCTACTATGTTGGGTGGAAACAGGCGAGTCCTCGATGGTTGGACCGAGCCTTGTCTAGGAGACTACGAAGAAGATCAAGTTTATTAGGAAGAGAATGGAGATGGCTCAGAGTCTTCAGAAATCGTATGTGGATCATCGTTCCAGGTGAGTGATCATGTGTTCTAGAGGATCTCTCCTAGGTTGGGACATCGTCGGTTTGGGAAGCAGGGAAAGTTATCCCCGAGGTATATCGGACATTTTGAGGTTCTTGAGTGGGTTGGTGAGGTGGATTATCGTTTGGATTTTCCACCATGGTTTAGTTCAGTGCACAATGTGTTTCATGTGTCGCAATTGAAAAAGTATCAGCTGGATCGTGACCATTTGATTCGATGGGATCATGTTGAGCTAGAACTGGATGCTTCATTGGTGCACGTGCAAGTATAGGTTGTGGATAGGAAAGAGAAAGTCTTGTGTGGTAAAATCATCGCTTTAGTTCGTGTTTTGTGGCAACGTGGTCAGATTCAATAGGAGACTTGGGAGCAGGAGAAAGAGATGGTCGAGCAGTGGCCCGATATCTTTCAGAAAAGGGCGGGTTCACTACTTTCTGAGGACGGAAAGTCTAATGGTGGGGAGAATTTAGCACCCTCAGTTTGAGGTATGTGGCCTTTGTTTATGCTTTTTTATGTGTTTAAAGTGCATGGGATGAGTTGGGAAGAGGTTGGGAGAGTTTGGAATGGTTTTGGATGAGTTTGGAGGCTTTTAAAGGGGTGCACGGTTTGAGCACGGTTAGTGTAAACCGTGAAGATGCTCCAAGAAACCATGTAGGGGGAGACAGTAGGCTCTGCACGGCCTGCACATGGTTTTCTAAATCGTGCGAGGAAACCGTGCGTGTCATGACCCATCCTCGGGGCCCGTGCCGTGACTACCCCAAGCCCGCCTTCCATAGGCCAGGGGCTGGCGACTAGCACCAAGGTGTAAATCCCGGTAAAAAGGGAAGGCATTGCCTTTGTAAAGTAAACAAGCACCACAGAGTAAGAAAGCAGAAAAGTAAACACTAAGTAAAAATAGAGTACAACTGGAAGTGTGGAAAAGTAAATGGGCCAGTATACAAACCCAAACTGAAAGTAAAGTACAACTCGAAAGGGAAAACAGCAACTGTAAAGTAAAAGCCGCTACACCGAGCTGTCTACTGGAAATCCCACCTGAAGGGTGGGTACAGATAGCTCCACTGCTCCTCGGGTTCCGTCGTCCTCCCCAAGTACGTTCCGCCCAGTGGTCCACCTCCAGGTACCGTCCTGATCAGCGAGCCTCAACCACGATCAACGTTGTCTGTCGTCTGCAACCAACACAACGTAGTACGGGTATAGCCCATGCAGGGGTGAGTATAAGATACTCAGTAGGGACCCCGAGACCCCCGATGGTCTCCCAAAATCCACAAAGGATAAACCACAGAAGAAAGATACAAACACGAAGTAATAACCGACACTTCTTAGGTATATGCCCATACATATACCTAAGTCATCAATTCCAATACGCTCCAACCTCCGAGCCCAAGTACAACTCAGTCCACATAGGAAAGTAAACGTATTCCACACAGGAAAGCAAATGTAATCCACACAGGATAGCACAACACAATCCACACAGGAAAGCAACAGGATTTAGCTCACACAGGTATACTTCTTCGAAAGACGATAGAGATGATCACTGATCCATCTAAGTCGTCGGACCCACAAAGGATCGATAGGTACTAACCCCCGCAAAGACCCACACAGGATCGGACCCACACAGGATTTGTAGGTGCTGGTTCACACAGGACCGCTGAGCGCATACCCACACAGGATCGGACCCACACAGGATCGGACCCACACAGGATCGGGCCCACACAGGACCTGTAGCACTGATCCACGTAGGATCGATGAGTGCTGTAGTCGTCGTTGTCGAATCCACTGAGGATCTCTGCTCTGTCGTCGTCGCAGTCACAGTAGCAGTAGCAGTAGCAGTCGCAGCCAGCTCTAGGGTTCCCACACACAGCAAGCTCATTCGGGAGGGTCCGCTCCACGAGCCAAGAGGCTGATACATCAACTGACATGAAGTCCAGAGTTGATGTATCCAAAAGTTCTGTATCATCAACAGGAACTCAACGCAACAGATGGTGCGTCGATCGGACGCCCGGTTTGAGAGTTATTGGTTTTTTCGTCCCAGGGGCCCGGTTGTTTTTTAAGAAAAAACCAACCCGACCGTACTCCACCTGCATCCAAACCTTGTTCGGAGAGTGCCAAAAGATCTGTCTCACTAAGAGGAACTCAACAAAGCTGACGGATCGTCAATCGGACGTCTGTAGCTCAAGATATGAGCGTTTCTGCTCCGAGGGCCCGGTTGGTTTCGTGTACGAACCAACCCGGATGAACTCAAAGTATTCCAAAACTTTGAGTGCAATATACCAAAACGACCGTCTCGATCCAAGGATCGCATCGACGCTGACGGCGCATCGTTTGGAAGTTTGTATCCCGAGATATGGGCATTTGAATCCAAACTGCTCGGTAACAGGGGTTTCGGGCCCGGTCGTCCCGGCCCGAGACCCCCCGGTTGACCCGAACCGGGTCGACCCGACCCAAACAGGGTCAACCCGGCCCGGCGTGGCCCGGCCCGGCGCGGCCCGGCCAGGCGCCGGTCCGGCCCAGCGCGCCGCGCGCTGCCAGCTCGGCCGAAGGCCGAGCTGCTGGAAAACGGGGGGCCGCCTTCCCCCCTTTGTGAAACCGGACCCCCTCATAATGGGGGGCCATTTATGATGGCCGGGGGAATTAAATTCCCCCGGTTTTTCTCCCTTCCGTCCGGCCCGACCTGGACGACCGGTTCTTCCTCAACGGGACCGGCAAGGCCGGTCCCCCTTCCGGCTTCCGACACCGGCGGCCCGGCTGGCCACCGGTCTTCTCGTTCCGCCGCGGCCCGGAACCGCCCGCGGCCTTCATTGTCCGGTGTGGTGCGACGACACCGCGCCCCTCCGCCGTGGCCCCGCTCCGGCCACGGCGCCTTCAACTTTCTTCGACGCGGCGCGACGACGTCGCATCCTTTCATTATTTTACGACGCGGCGCGACGGTGCCGCGCGTTTCTTGCCGCATGATCCTGCGCGGTGCGACGGCACCGCGGCACACCCGTTTCAATCCACAACAGAATCAATATGAAAAGGAGGAGGGTCGGCCGTGTTCGTGCGGTCCGACCCCCTCGCATTATTTGCTAATAATTGGACAAATTTCACGAAGAAATAATCACGGGTATAAATCATGATCAAAAGAATAAAATAAACCCCTACTTCGGATTCAAGTGCAGAGCACGTCAACAAGCCGCAGAAGACAAGCGTCGTGGAGGTCGGGCGTCGCGGAAGTCGAACGTTGTTTCCGTTGACGTCGAGGTGCGTCCGAAGAGGTACGTCGCTGGAGAAGCTTCGTAAGCTGACGGAGATAATCCGAGGAGGAAACGGCGTCTCCTTTCGTTGACACGGGAAGAAGATCGAAGAAACGGCGTCGTCGATCTTCGGAAACACACCGGCTACGAAGAAGAGATAAGCGGCGTTCTTCGTCGGAGCTTAAGTGTTGTTCGTGTTCTTCGTCAAAGTTAAAGAATGTGGAGAGAGCTTCTCAAAACCTCTCAAGATGGCTAAGGAGATCAACCAAAATAAAATAAGCTAAGGCTTATTTTATTTACACAAATAAACAACTTGAATTTCAAAAGTTTGAAATTCAAACAACTCAACTCAATTAATTAACCAAGTTGTCAAGTTTAATAAAAGAGGAGTTATAGGGAGTTTAAAAAGAGGAGGTGAAGTGTTAGGGTTCGTGTGGGCCCCACCACACTTAATCCTCTCAAGGGAGGTTAAGTGGATGTGGGTCCCACCCCTAACTTCCTTTGGGAGGTTATAACCAACTTGGTTATAAATAAAATGTGTTTCCACATTTTATTTAATTTTCTTTTTAAATCCCAAAAACTAACTCCCAACCCGCATAAAACGCAACCTCGGAAAAGGTCTCCTTAAGCGAAAATCGGCACTGTGAGTTCATCAGTGCCCTCGGAATTCGATTCCGGGCACCGGTTCAAAATTTAGAAATTCCCGCTCGTTCGTTCACTGAACGTACCCGAGCCAAACTTCAGAAATTGATTCCGGGCACACCGGGCCTCGGAATCAAGTGCCGTCAGAAACCGCGTTCTTGTAAAATTCCAAAGAAAATTAAGAAAAAATTTCCCTTGAATTTTACGGGTCTTTACATTACTCCCACCTCAGTGCTTTACGTCCCCGTAAAGATACATCAAAACTAGGGAAACAAAAGAGGGTACTGAGCACGCATCTGAGCCTCTCGCTCCCATGTGCTCTCCTGGAGGTTCCCGTGCTGCCATCTGATGCGCACAAGAGGAATCGATCACCCACGTAGGACCCGCTCCTGTTGATCCTCGATCTCCACCAGGACCTCCGTAAAAGTCACCCCATTGTCAACGTCAATCTCTCCATGGTCAATGATGTGTGTCGGGTTGTGCACGTATCTCCTCAGCTGAGATACGTGGAAGACGTCGTGCACCCGGTGCAACTGAGGTGGTAGAGCTAGGCGATAAGCCACCTCGCCAATCCTGCTGAGGACCTGGAAGGGTACAATGAAGCGCGGAGATAACTTGCCGCCTCGGCCAAATCTCCGTATACCACATCGAGGTGAGACCCGCAAGAAGACGTGGTCACCATCCTCGAACTCTAGTGGCCTCCGCCTCCTGTCAGCGTATGACTTCTGTTGGATCTGAGTTGTCCTCATCCGCTCCTGGATGACCTGGACCTTCTCTGTCGTGGCCTGGACCATCTCTGGTCCCACAAGTGCTGACTCCCTAGGTTCTGTCCAGCACAAAGGAGATCTACAAGGTCATCCATACAACACCTCGTACGGTGCCATCCCGATGGTGGAGTGGTAGCTGTTGTTGTACGCAAACTCCACCAAGGGTAGGTGGTCCTCCCAGCTACGACCAAAGTCGAGGACACATGCGCAGAGCATGTCCTCGAGAGTCTGAATGGTCCTCTCCGTCTGACCATCTGTCTAAGGGTGAAAGGTTGTGCTCAGACGTAGCTGCGTCCTGAACGCCTCCTGCAACCCCTTCCAAATCCGGGAATTAATGCGAGAATCTTGGTCGGAGATGATAGATGATGGCACACCGTGGAGCCGCACAATCTCCTGAACGTAGAGACGTCCCAAGCTCTCCACTGAGCCCTGCTCTCTGATGGGTAAGAAGTGTGATGACTAGGTGATTCGGTCTACAATCACCCAAATGGAGTCGTGACCTCTGGAAGTGTGTGGAAGTCCAGTCACGAAGTCCATAGATATCCCGTCCCACTTCCACTCTGGGACCTCCAAGGGCTGTACCAAGCCTGCTGGTACCTGATGCTCAGCCTTCACTTGCTGGCAGGTGAGGCATCGAGAAACGAACTCTGCTACAGCCTTCTTCATGCCCGGCCACCAGTGCTGTTGTCTGAGATCCTGGTACATCTTCACCACTCCAGGATGTACTGCCAAAGGAGAAGTGTGAAACTCTCTCAGCACCTCTTCTCGCAAAGCGACTGGTACCATGGTACGTCCTTTGAAAAGGATGTCATGCTCTGCTCCAAGGGAGAAACCATCAGGTGTCTGTCCCAAGGATATATGTGCACGCCATGTCTCACAGTCAGCGTCCTTACGCTGTGCCTCTCTGACCCGCTGCAGTAGTGGAGGGGTGACTGTGAGAGACTGAAGGAAGGCTTCTCCATCTCTATCCACGAAGGATATCTACAAAGAGGCTAGCTTCTCTGTCGCCTCCTCAAGTAGCCGAATTCCCGTCCTCCTGGTGAGGGCATCGGCTACCACGTTCCCCTTCCCAGGAGTATAGACTATCTCAAAGTCATATTCCTGGAGGAACTCGAGCCATCGCCGTTGTCTCAGGTTTAGGTCCTTCTGCTAGAAGATATACCTGAGACTCTGATGATCAGAATAGAATGTAAAGTGCTCGCCCATCAGGTAGTGTCGCCATGTCTTCAGAGCGAAGACCACTACTGCTAACTCCAGGTCATGGGTGGCGTAGTTCTGCTCATGCAGCCTCAACTTTCGTGATCCATAGGCGATCACTGCCTGCTCCTGCGTCAGAACACATCCGAGTCCGGTCCCTGAAGCATCGCATTAGACTACGTACCCTACTCCCTCCTCAGGCAACCTCAATATAGTTGCGCTGGTCAATCTCTATCTCAGCTCCTGGAAGTTCTGATGACATCTGTCTGACCACACAAAGGGTTTCCCCTTCTTTGTCAAAGCTGAGAGTGGTGCCGCAACTCTAGAGAAGTCTGGCACGAATCTCCAATAGTATCCAGCTAGTCCCAAGAAACTCCGAACCTCCATCACGCTCCTAGGTGGCTCCCAAGCTAACACAGCCTCGATCTTCGCAGGATCCACTGCAACTCCCGCCTCAAAGATGACGTTTCCCAAGAAGTGGACCTCACGTATACAGAACTGGCACTTCGAGATCTTACCATAAATCTGGTGCTCTCAGAGTGTGTCTAGTACAACCCGTAAGTGGTAGGCATGCTCCTCCTCAGTCGTCGAGTAAATCAGTATGTCATCAATGAAGACCACGACAAACCGATCAAGGTATGGCTGGAAGATCCTGTTCATGAGGTCCATGAACATTTCTGGAGCATTGGTCACGCTGAAGGGCATAACCAAGAACTCATAGTGGCCATACCGACATCTAAAGGTCATCTTCTGCACGTCCTCGTCTCTAACTCTGAGCTGATGGTAGCATGACCTGAGGTCTATCTTCGATAACCACCATGCTCCCTTGAGATGATCAAAGAGGTCATCAATCCTCGGTAGCAGATAATTGTTCCTCACTATCACCTGGTTTAGGCGACGGTAGTCAACACAAAGTCGCAAGCTCCCGTCCGCCTTCTTGGCGAACAAAATCAGGGAAGCCCAGGGTGAAACACTGGGTCGAATGAACCCCGCCCTGAAAGTCCTCCAACTGTACCCGTAGCTCTCGAAGATCGGCGGGGGACATCCGATATGCTGGAGTCGATATCGGGGTTGTCCCGGGGTACAGGTCAATATAAAAGTCTACCTCTCTGCGAGGAGGTAGCCCTGAAACGTCGTCGGGAAAAACGTCCGCAAACTGATCCATCACTGTAGGAAAACTAGGACTCCGCACGTCAATTGCTCCAAGGATGAGGTTAGACAACTGATGAGTGGTGGGTTGTCCTCTCCTCCGCGGAAGTCCATCCTGTGCTGCAAAGGCTCCCTTCTCGCCGGTGAAGGTGAACCTGCTCCCGTCGGTGCGTACACATCGCACCTTGCGCCTAAAACAGTCAATCTGTGCATGGACCATAGATAACCAATCCATGCACAAGATGACGTCGTAAGGCCTCGACGCTGCTACAAGAAGATCCCATCCGAAGCTCTCGCCTCCTAGAGTAAGCTCACACTGCCAGCACCAGTGTGTAATCGTCGAGTCTGCTCCTGTAGGAGTCTCTAGCCGTAAGGATCGAGCCAACGGCTCTGTCGGAATCTCCGAGCTCCGAACAAGGGCAGCGGCTATGAAAGAGTGACTCGCTCCTATGTCTATAAGTACTGCAGAAAGGGTGGAATAGACACAGATAGTACCTCGAATCATCTCGGGTGTGCCCTGGTCGTAGGCCTCTGCTGCCTGGAGCTATGCCTGTCTCTTCCCGCCAGCTCCCTGTGGTCGGGGTGGACCACCTGGTGGTGGTTGTGGTAGAGTCTCAAAGCGTCGTCCACCACCTGCTGCTCGGCCAGCTCCTCTGCCTCATCCGCCTCCTCCCTGCGGATTTCCACGGTCGACCCTCTGCCTCTGACTCGGTGGTCCCTCAACCGTCTACTGCTCCTCGGCACGGCGGGTTGGGAAATCACAAGCCATGTGGCCCTACCCGCCACACGAGTAGCACTGTCTGCCTCTAGAAAGACTGGCTCCACGCTGTGTGCCCCGCACTGCTGAGCCAGTGTCCTGAGGTCGTCTTCCTGAAGGTCTGGTATGCCTGGACCCCTGATTCATCCGTCGACTGCCTACTGCAGATGACTCTGCCACGTGCCGCCCTGCGGTGGGTCTCGGTGCTGGTGTAGACTCAGCAAGGAAGCTCTAGATCAAAAGGGCCCGCTCCAGTACTCCCGTCTGAGTCGGAATGCTGAGGGAGATCAGCGATGCCCTGATCTCGTGTCTCAATCCCTGCTCGAAGGTCCGGGCCCGGAAGAATGGGTCCCGTACCATGTCGGTCAAGTAGCGCGAGAGATCAGTAAATCTCGACGAGGACTGAGCGACCGTCATGCTGCCCTGCCACAGCTGAAGAAGCTCCTGGATACGCACCGCACGGAGGGTGGCTGGGACAAACTCTGAGCGGAAGAGGCTCTCAAATTCCGTCCAAAGTAGAGATGCCTCATCGTGCACCTGGAGCATCAAGCTCCACCATCGTCCTGCTATTGCGTGTAGTAGGCTCGCAGCGAGGATCACCATGAGGTCTGCAGGTGTCCTCACTAGCCTAAAAACTCGTACCACTGCCTCCATCCAGTCCTCTGCTGCCTGGGGGTCCGTCTCCCCACAGAACCTAGGCGGTCGCTAGCGCTAGAACTCGTGCAGAGCTCCAAGGCGACGTGTATCGTCAGCGACTGGTGCTGGAAGCATCAGTGGCTCGGCGGGTAGTGTTACCGCCGGTGCCACTGCTGACAAAGGGCCATGCACCGAGGCCTCATCGCTCAGTGGGATGTTGTCACGCTCGACTCTCGGAACCCTAGCTGGCTATCGTCGTGGGGTCATCCTGAAAAGGAAACAGGAGTGCCGCGGTCAGAACAGTATACCTGGTGAGATGATATAAAGTAATCACAAAGAAAACTTTGAAACACACACGCAATCAATGTTTTCGTGCATTAAGTCGGAAATCAGAAGTCAGGGTCCTAGTGTACGGATATGTCGGCCACCGCACCAACACTGGACTCCCTGGACTGATAACCACACTCAATACGCTAAACGTTATTGCTTCACATAGAAAAGATCAGAGTTCGCGGTAGAACCGAACTCCTCTGATACCAATTTGTCACGACCCGTCCTCGGGGCCCATGCCGTGACTACCCCAAGACCGCCTTCCATAGGCCAGGGGCTGGCGACTAGCACCAAGGCGTAAATCCCGGTAAAAGGGAAGGCATTGTCTTTGTAAAGTAAACAAGCACCACAGAGTAAGCAAGTGGAAAAGTAAACACTAAGTAAAAACAGAGTACAACTGGAAGTGCGGAAAAGTAAATGGGCCAGTATAATAACTCAAACTGAAAGTAAAGTAAAACTCAAAAGGGAAAACAGCAACTGTAAAGTAAAAGCTGCTACACCGAGCTGTCTACTGGAAATCCCACTTGAAGGGTGGGTACAGATAGCTCCACTGCTCCTCGGGTTCCGCCGTCCGCTCCGAGTACGTTCCGCCCAGTGGTCCACATCTAGGTACCGTCCTGCTCGGCAAGCCTCAACCACGATCAACGTTGTCCGTCGTCTGCAACCAACACAACGTAGTGCGGGCATAGCCCGTGCATGGGTGAGTATAAGCTACTCAGTAGGGACCCTGAGACCCCCAATGGTCTCCCAAAATTCACAAAGGATAAAACACAGAAGAAAGATACAAACACGAAGTAATAACCGACACTGCTTAGTTATATGCCCATACATATACCTAAGTCATCAATTCCAATACACTCCAACCACCGAGACCAAGTACAACTCAGTCCACACAGGAAAGTAAACGTATTCCACACTGTGTGGACTCTGCCTCTCGATGTAGTGCCTTGTGCACGGCTAGCGCACAGTTTTCCAAACCGTGCGGGCTAACCGTGTGGCCACTTAAAGTTAGGGTTTTAAAACCTAGTCTCACTTGGGATTGCCTCATTTTACTCCTCTCTTCCTCCCACTTGAGCCTCACTTGGTATTTTGGGTTCTCAGGGGTTAAGGGTGCTCTCCCACTCATTTTGGAAGCGATTCGAAGGTTTTTCATGGCTGTTTCAAGGTGATTTCTCCTGGGTAATTCTCTCCTCTTGTTTCTCTTGTGTTTTCCTCTAGATCTACATCCCTCTCTTTCTTGGTTTTCTAGATCTAAACTTGTTGTGTGTAGATCTAGGTTTGGTTTTTCCTTGGATTTTAATATTAAGGCTTGTGAATGTTAGGGAAAGGGATCTAGAGAGGTTTCGGTGGTGCATTCGCCAGTTTTGAGTTGTGGGTCGTTTTCTCGGGAACCCTAAAGGTAGGTGGATTTTCTCTTGACTCCACTTGGTTAGAACTAGTGGTTACATTTTACAGTTAATTTATTGTGCTCTAAATTAATTTTATGTTGAATTGTGAATTTGGTTGGAAATCCATTTGGGGATTTTTGGGGAAAAGGGGGGTTTCTTGGTGAGATGTTTTTATTGTGAATTTTAAAATGGAGATTTTAAAATGGGATTGATGAGATTGATTTGGTAAAATGGTTGATGAAAAATTGGTTTTAATAAATAGGTCATTTTATTGAAATGGGGCTTGGGAATGGAAAATGGTTTTCAATAAATGGTTGATTTATTGAACGAGATTGATGTGAAATGGAATTGGTTGATTGCATGATGTTGTGATCTTAGTTTGGCTTGCTTGAAATGTTGTTTTCAAGTGGGTGGTAAGTACCACTATAATGAAGGGGGATGGATAGTGTACAGAAGGGACACCATCAAAGGATAAGTGGACAGGAAGAGCCACTAATTGTGAATGGGTGAACGGGTTGGACAGAAGTGCCACCGTTTGGTTGTTTTGATTGTTTATTGTGCATTGCTTGCAAGATGGAAGTTGTTGTGCTAACGTATAAATGATGAAATGGTTTGTGACATGTTTGGCTGGCTTTCCATGGGTTTCTTGGTTTGGATGTGATGGCCTGGTAAGGGCACGTTTGACTTATGAAAATGGTTTCACTTGTGTTTTATTTTATATAAAATGTTTTATATAAATGTGCTAACGGTTTTATCCTAGTGGCGTGTGTAGGGAAGTCATTTGGGAAAAACCTACTGAGTTTTAGTACTCACCCCCTGCTTTGGAATGTTGGTGTCTTTTCAGATGTTGTGTACCGTGACGTGGGCAAAGGTAAGGCATCAACCTTCTTTAGTGGTGTGTTGTGATGTCTTGGTGGAACTTGGAGCTTGGAGCTTGGTGTGGAGTTGTGGTGGTGCCATGGCTTGTGGTGTTCATGTTGAGTCTTCCGCATTGTACTCTGATGTTGGATTGGGTTGTGTTGGCATGTGAGATTATGGATTATCTGGTTATCTTTGGTAATGTTGAGTTTGGTTTTGTTGGCATGCATCATATAGTTGTGGTTGATTGGTTGGTTTTTTCTCATGGTAAAATCATTCCCCAATTGTTCTCTGAGCCCTCGACATTCATTGCCAGCCTTTGGCGCATTGGGAACATCACTTAAGGCCAAAAAACCCTCACTACCTCATCAATCCAATGAGGTAGGGGCGGGGTGTTATAATAAAAGCCTACAAATGTTTCAATAATAATCTTGGAATAATTCTGTAAAGTAATGATATTAAGATAATTGAAGATAAAACTAAAAATACCTCAAGGATCTCATATGATGATCTAATAGAAGATGAAAAAGAAAGTGGACATGAAACAGAGTCAAATACAGAAGTAGAAGACGGTGTTCAAAACATTTAGGGCTCACAAAAATGATGATGATTTAGAATAAGAATAAAAAAAGTAAATTGTGGCTAAAGAAACTTCATCTAAACCTCACATAATAAATAGAAAAGTATAAATTGATCAATCCAACATAATTTTTGATTGTAAAACACCAACACAGACATTGAGACTGAGGAGTGGAGAACATTCTACCTTCCTTTCAATTGTAGAACCAACCTTGTTTGAAGAAGCATCAAAGTACGAATCCTGGGTTAAATCTATGAATGAAGAAATTGATTAGATTTATAAGAACCTGACATGGGATTGTGTTATGAGACCTTAAAATCACAATGTTTTTTGTAGTAAGTGGATATTTTAAAACAAATTCGATGAGCATGGAAATGTGATCAGAAACAAGGCATGCTTAGTGTGTAAAGGCTATGAACAAATTGAAGTAATTGATGTTGAAGAAATGTGTTCTATAGTAGTGATATTGTAGTTGATTAGGATTTTACTTACTATGGAAATTCAAATAGGATACAAATTTTATCATATGGATGTCAAAATATAATTCTTAAATTGATTTCTTGTATAATAAGAATACATTGAACAACCAGTGTGATTTTTTATTATAAATGGTGAAGAAAAGGTTTGTATATTAAAGAAGACTCTCTATGGTCTAAAACATGCACTTTGTTCATGGTATTATTGAATGGATACATATCTTAAGAATCTTAAATTCAAAAGAGGAGGTTTTCATCATAATCTCTTCGTGGATAATTCAAAGGAAGGTAAATTTATGGTTCTTTTGTATATGGATGATATCATATTTGGGGAAAGAAGGCAGGGATAAGTGAAATAATTTTCAAATCACATGAAATTGGAATTTGAAATGTCTATGATCAGTGAAATTTCATACTTATTAGGTATTTAGGTGACTCGTAAGAAGGATTACACCTTCATTTCTTCGGAAAAATATGCAAGAGAGCTATTCAATAAATTTAACATGCATGATTCCAAACCAATGTCAACTCTAATTGAGGTTGGGGAAAAAGTTGGAAAGCATGAGGATGAGACTTCTATGGATCCCACCATATATAGGAAAATCATTGAAATATTATTATAATTAACTACAATAAGGTCAGATATTTTCTTTGCAACATTCTTAGTAGACCACTTTCAAAGTAATCCGAAAGAATAAAATTTGGTGGTTGTTAAAAGAATCATAAGGTACATTTAAGGTGCTCACAATTATGGATTATACTTTGTTTTAGGAATAGATAATGAAATGTTGGAATTTTATGATGATGATTGTACTGGAGATGTGGTGGATAGAAAGACCACAAGTAGTGGAGCATTCTTTATTGTAAAGAAAAGTTTTGGATGGTTGAGTAAGAAAAAAGAAATCAATTCTATTAGTACTGATAAAGTAGAGTATATCTCATATACAAAGGCTAGGAATCAGTTATTTTGGATGAATAAAAAACTTACTAATATTGGTGATGAGGTGAAACAACCAATGGTGATTCACTGTGATAACAATATCATGGTCAATCTTACAAATAATCAAGTTCAACACTCTCGTACAAAACATATTGAGATAATATATCACTTTATCAAAGAAAAATATAAAAAATTAATGATTCAAATGGATCATGTTGAAAATAATGACCAAGTGGTTGACATTCTAACTGATCCATTGTTAGAACATGTGTTTTAGAAACATCGATTGAACCTCGTTGTTCAGCCACCTCCCAATGCATGATGAGGTTTCAGTTTTTCCCTTCTCCATATTTTTGTTAATTATTTTAATTTTTTTATGGAAGTGATGTAGGTTTATGGGAGAGATATAATCTAGGGGGTGTGTTTTGAGCTCTACAAGTACAAATATAAGTTCTTTAAGTTTATTTCCAAAGGGGGAGAATGGAGAAATTCAATGTAATAAAGGTTTTTTGGTTTCAGGTTTTTAATAAACAATGTAATTATTCTATAACCTGATAAAAATTATGTGTTATGAGGAGATGATTCATATTTCTCAAAGCTTAGCTTGGACATATTTAAGAATTCCAAAACATGGAAACTCAATTCATTCTTCTCCTATTGTTTTCTAAACCAAGCTTTACTCACATATAATTAGAGTGTTGGATGAATTTTTTTCACATATTTGGTTTTAATAATGTCTGGTACTTTATTAAATTGTTCTACAGATTTCCAAAAAACCCAAAGGGGGTATTTTTGGAACCAAGGCTATTATTTTCTATAAATTGAGTCTAGTTTGTGTTTGTTTTCAATCCACACTAGAATGATCAGGTAATTTCAAGGCAAGTGATCTTATAGAACAATCTTACTACAATATTGAAGGTGAAATCATTTCCCAATGTTTGCCAAATTTTTTGTCTCAAAATTAGGAGGAAGAGGCAAACATTGTGAAAGTTAGTTTTATAGTATTGAATCTTTATAAATATATTAAAGGCATGGGTTTTTTAATACTAGGTTTTTTAAAGGCTGAGATTCATGAAGATGTGAAGTAGCATGAACAAGAATCATGAATGGTGTGACGAGTTGATGGTATTCTCCACAACTATGATAATCTTCTTGAGCAGGTTGAATTTCATGGGATCTTCATAAGTGAAAGAACTTCACAAATAGGTTTTTAGAGTTTTATGAAAAAAACTATGAGATGAATGGGAACATCATGAGAGGATGTGCCTATAAATATGAAGCTACCCCCCAATACTTCAAGAATGAAAATAATTGGAAAAAATATTGAATAACTCTGAATTAATGAAGGCTAAGAGCTTAATGAATCATGTATTCAAAATGAGATTGAGCATCACAAAAATACTTATCTATTCTTGAATAATGCTTAGGTATTTGGGAAAAATTCGTTTCATGGTGATGAGGTATTCTGTGATGACTCAGTGAGCTTCAAGAAGGTATTTTGTTCCACGAAGGAAGTTTTCTTTGAGGAGGTAGTGATCTTTACAAAGGAGCTTCATGAGAGGAAGTATTGAAAATATGGTTTAATTGAATAGTGCCTTCAAGTGCATCCATTTAGGGATTTTAAGCAAGTAGAGTAACATGTTATTCAGGGACAAAGACTTAAATTCCAATCTATTGAAGAGACCTTAATGTCTTTAAACTGGGTAAGCCTTCACCCAAAGTAGTGATCTAGGGGGGGTTGAAGGAAGTGGTATGATGGAGGTAGTGTTATATCCCCAAAATCTTATAAAGGCAATATTTCTAGCACAGATTGACTATGCCTAAACTTTTTTATTCCAAAAGTAATGAATATTATTGGATTTAGGTACAACCAAAACACTGTCGGCATATGATCCTTGGACTATCCCTTAGTGGTGAACCAAGTAAAAAAAAATTCTCTATATGTGAATGTTTTATTACTGAATGGTTCCATAAGATAGGTTTAAAAACTTTTTACGAGTGTGGGAACAAGATTCATCACTTTAAAAGAAAAAGATGACACCCTGATTCACCCCTCCCCTCTCAGGGTATTTCAGGGTCCTACAGCCATTAAATCACTTTTCTAGGTCATCAGTGTCATTTATCATATTCTTGAAAATCCTTAATGTAAAAAAATTATACAAACGATCCTTATATATTTTCATATATCATAATTCGGGAATTCCAAAATACTTCAATTATTCCATCTTATCCTTAATCCTTAACTTATGCTTCCTTGTCTTATTCCTTAATACCTCTTTCCTTTCACATGTCATTTGTGGTCTATTCATAATAAGTAATATATCCATTAATCGTACAATTTTTCTAATTTTCTTCATGAGATTTCCTTTTTATTCATTATGTAATCTCTCATCTAATATAAAAACATTTCCGTTGGAAGATTGTTTTCATCCTTCTATCGATAGAATATTTGATTTCATTATTCTATAATCCATGTAGACAATCACTTGAAATTCCATAGATAATAAATGTAACTCCTTAATAATTTTTCACTCCAAGACCTTTTTTCCACACAGAGAACATCTTTCCCACCATTTGAGATATTAATTTGGGTTTTTCTTACCAACTTCTTAACATGTAGAAGTTGGGTCTTCTTTCCTCTATGTTCATTACCACATGAACTTTCATAAAATTCAATCTTTATCTTGTTTGATGTGTCAATAATAACACTAAGTTTCATGTTTTTAATCATGCATCATGATAGATAATTAAGTATAATCACAATATCTTTCTCTCTAGTCATAATCCAATTTGGTTGCTCATAATAATTGACTTTTACATAAGATTCAATATTAACATGATTCGTTCTACTTCCATCCATCAACTAAAACCAAAATCATAGTGTGAGCAATGCTAATCATAGTGGGGAACCACATAACCATGAAAAATCACTTATAGGATCTCTAAATCACGACACATACTTTTTTAATCTATGACACCTTAGGGTTATCTGAGGTTATTTATAGTTATATTCTATTTAAATCCTTCATGATGGTTTGTAAAGAGTTTGTGAATTTCTAAATCATATCCCCTGGGAGTGTCAAACCAGGTGTGTAGGTTCGTACATAACATATATATTCATCAGTTATTCATTGTTACCCAATGCATTGGATGGAGATATAGGTCCCACCCGTCACATAATGAAATCATGAAAGTTTGTGACAAAAGATCATAAAAATTCATCATATCATAAACCATGAAATTAAATGGTTATCATAAACATTTCATCATATGAAAACGTGTGTAAAATATATAGGTTTCATAATCATTTCATCATATCATAACTCATGAAAAGAAGTAGGTTTCTTAAACATTTTAAAATAGTAAAACATGTGGAAGAGAAATGGGTTTCATAAATAACTTATCATCCTAAACATAAGAAATTAAAATAAATAATAAGAATGGTGTACTTGAATCATATCCCAAGTAAATCATAAACTATATCAAAGGATTTTATCTTATATGTAGAATAAGTTTGAAAGATCGCTTGTATAATTTCTTAAGAAAAATAACCTTTCATTGAAAATAATTTTTTTAATACATAAACCATTTTCAAAATAATTTTCTTTGAAAACCACTTTTAAAACTTATTATTTAACATTTAAAAATAATTTAAAACATTTCTTGAATAAAATATTATTTCTTCTTTGAAAAAACAACTTTTAAATCATAAAAAATTTTGAAAACCTTTTTCTTTGAAAATAACCTTGAAAACTCATAAAGGGATATTTGAAAACCTTTTTTAAAAAATTTAAAATATAAAATATTTTTAAAATATTTTTCTTTAAAAAATTAATTCAAATATAATTTAAAAATATTCTTGAAAACATTTTTAGAAAACATGGTTTTTGAATAAAATAGATTTCCGACTGAAGAGAGAAATAAGGTCGGATTTTTTTAAAAAAACTATTAATTAAATTAAGTAAAAAAGATTTGATAAATGGTACCATTAATTGAATATATAATTAAAAAATATGATAATAAAAGTTATGAAAATTATTGAGATATTTATCATAATATTTTATCAATGGAAGCATAATCATAAACAATATCGATAAATGATGAGGTTGTAGTAATAAACTCTTACTATTTTGGTAACTTTGACTCAAAATCCCCATGAAATAATTAATTTATATGAAGCTTAAAATATCATGAAAATAATTAGGTTCATTATATGTAATTTAAAATGGTAATTATATACACCTCGTAAAAAAATATAGGTGCATAACATAACATGCATATCAAAGAAGGAAAATTGAGACAACATTCTTTTAATGCTTTGGAAACTTTGAAACCATAACCCCATGAAATATATATCATAAAATATATGTAAAATAAAAAAAATAATTATTATAATCATAAATTACATTCATGGGAATTATAAACACCACATACAAGAAATAGGTGGTGAACATGGATTGTTTCTCATGGAAAATAAGAGTGATATGAACAACCCTTATTACTTGAGTAACTTTTGAATCATGAGATCCATGAAATAAAAAAAAATTAATATAATTAAATAAATTAAATTCATGATATAAAATTTCATAGGTAAATATATACACCACACAAAATAAATGAGTGGTGAATATGGCATAAGTCTCACATAAATAAAAGTGAGACTAGAAATCCCATTTCCTTAAGTCTTGAATTCCTATGTACAAATTCAAAACTACTATATAATAAATATAATTTTATTATACATATCTTATATAACCATATTCATATATATAATACCATATATTATTTTATTATGACTTCATATTATCCATTTATTAATAATTCCATGTTAAATTTATGTTTTTGGTAATAACCGCTTTGTTTTCATATATATTCTGACTTTTTATTTTTAGTCCTTTTACATTGATCATGATTTTTTAATTTCCAGGATATAAATATCTTATATATTCATTATATATGTATTTATAATAATCTATAAATTATATAAATAGTAAATGAAATACATTTTTCATGGAGACGGTAGGTCGTATGTGCGCATGAATGCTAATTCCATTTTCTTGTCATATTGAAAGAAAGAAAAGTAAATGATATATATATATATATATACACATTATCATTATATTAGAATTATTAGTTAATATATATCATATATTTCTATTAAACCCATACTTAATATATTCCATGTAAAGCGTGAACGAAACACATCTCTTTGTGAGGTGGTAGTCTATGGTACACCTGAACGACATTATCATATTCTCGCAAAATGGAAAGCATGAATATGTGTGTTATATAATAATTCAAAAAGTATAAATACATAATAAATATCATATATATAATATATAAACACCATGTAAATCATTATTACCAACTTTAAATGTGGTTATGGAAGAACGAACGACATCAGTTCGCAAGGTGGTAGTCCATCGTACACATGAACAATGATTGTGTATCCCATTTGATGGAAGTGTATAAGTTTTTAGGCCATATTATTAACATAATAACATCTCTCTATATTTAAGATCCTTATGTAATTATATAATCATGATATAAAATTAATTTAATGTGTTTTATGAAGAAATAAAAAAAAAGTTTGTTGATGAATGTTACCTCTTCTTCAGGTATCTTCTTTTTTTAACACCAAAGGAATTATTTGATTAGATTTATTCAAAATTTAAGGATTATGGGATGATATTATGGATTTTTGGAAGTTATTTTGTTAGTTTTTGGTCAAGACAACTGGATTTATATGTGTGAAGAAGCAGGGAGAGTGAGTGCCCTTTTATAGTGGAGGAAGAGTGGCATTATTATAAATACCAAAGAGGTAAACATTATTGGGAGGTCTCCCTTACCTAATGTGCCTCCAATAATGAAATATTGTCTATAAAATAGGTCATATATAATAAATATGTCCATAAAATTGGTTTTTTACATGTTTCTAGGTCATTTTTTCCTTAAGTTTAAAGTTTAATACCCTCATAAACTCATTTTTCTCTTAATCACTGTAATTAATTTAAACTATTTTCACTAATAATTTTGGTAAAAATTAATATGAAATTGTAATAAATTATAAATTTTTATAATTACAAATATGGAATCTATTTTTCCAAATTATAATCATAAAAATGGAAAAATTAATTTAAAATTAATCCTATAGTCGAGACAAAACAACGGGTTTTTAAAGTGAAAATGTTCAAAAGTTTGATATGTTTTTATATCCAATTTCAATGTAAAATTGATTTCAATGGCATAAATTAGATTTATTTATGCATAATTGAAATAATTATACTTTAAAACCAAATAAAAATATAATTTATCTATATAAATAAATTAAGAAAAAAATAAATTTTTAATTTAAATTCAGTATTTTTCACTATTCATGCAAAAATGAAATTTCTTAGAAAAATATCAAAAATTCATCCTAATATAATTTTAAGATTCTAATTTCAAAATTTAAGTTTATTTTTTGAAATAAAATTTATAAAAGTTTCAAAATTTATTTTTAAAATAAGTTTATCATTAAAAGGCGACAAAAGTGCCTTTAGAAAAATATAACTTTTTAGGCATAAAATTGGATTTTTTTTCTTATATTATACCTAAAAACATATTAGATGACTGTAAAAAAAATTAGTTGAATATATAATATATAAATTTCTTTAAAACATTCATCAAAAGTTGTTTTTTAAATTTATTGATATAAAACATGTCTATACATAGAAAAATATTTTTTAGAAAAGTAATTTCTTTATTTTGAAATAGTTCTTACTTTAATTTATAATTAATTTGTTTAAAAAGAATTAATTTTATAAATATAAATAAATAATATTTTTATAATTTAGTTTATCTCATTCATAACTTTTATTCCAAAGGTTAGGCAATAATTATAATAATATGTTGATAATATTATTAATAGTATATTGTACTTTGGTAAAACTCAGTCTTGTTTGTAACACAAGTTATTAATGTAACTTTATATTGTTTGTAACATAAGTCAAACTTAGTGTTTTGTGTAATTAAAGCTAAGATATGTGCTGCATGTATTGCAAGATTAATTTGGTATTACATTTAAATCAAGCTTAACTTGGTGTAGTGTATAATGAAATCCATCGAAGAATTTTAATTTATTCAAAAAATAATAATTTATAAAAACTTGAGGTGTTGAACATATAATCCACTTTAAGTAACAACAAGTGAAAATAGGAGTATATTTTTATTTTTAATCCACAACCAAGTACTTTTTTGTAAAAGTTTATGGTTTTCTCTTCTCTATGAAGAGGTTTCTGAATCCTAAACTTTGTTATAAATAGTTGTGTTTGGGAGATTTTTTTGATGAGATTATTTACCTAGTGACAAATAAGTATTTGAATCCCCACTTATCTCTATTTATGCACTTTTATTATTAATTATATAAAATTTTAGTGCCATTTTCTATCAATTCAATCTGGTTTAGTATCCCTAGCATCATCAATTTTTTAGTCTCTCTTTCTCTTGTTTTTTCACTCATTTTCCACATAATTTATAATTTCTTCACATTTTCATACTTTATATTTGTTTCATATATTCATTATATCCTTGAATAAGTCTTCAAAGTAGGTGGCCAACTTTTCCCAAACTTGGATGTATTCCTCCACAATTATCTTCCTTTTATTGAATCCATGTGCTAAAATATGGTTTTGTTTTTTGATCCAAGACCTTTGATCCTCATTGAAATAGACTCACAATATTATTTCTAAGATTCTATCCATATCATTTTTTAATACTTCATCTGGAAGGGCCCTACCATCAATTCTTCATTATAATTTAAAATGAACTCTAGATGATTTAATTTTTCTTTTTCTTTTTCTTTTATTTCATCCACCTTCCCTGCCCCACCGCCTTTCCCATGTTCCTTAGGATCACCACTCTTGGAATTTTTCTTTCTACTTCATATATTGGGACTCTTATTGATTTCTTTGACTTAGTTCATTATTCCTACAACTATAACTTTGTTCTTTCTATAAGAACTTGTTTCTATCATCTTAGGTAGTTGAGATTAATCCTTTCAACCTTTATTTTTCTTCCCCTTAACCACAATACATCCCCACACATCACAGTTCCCCTTCCCTTCCTTCTTCTTCCTTGGAATATGAATCCCTTAATAAGTTGATCCCTCTATACTTTTAACTAATAATTGTCTAGATATCTATTTATCATAATCATCCTCAGAGAAACCTTGTTTAACTATGGGGTTCTCCTCTGATAAAAGTGTGCACATGCCAAAATTAGCTAATGCCTGAGTCTCCTATTCCTGAACTAGCCTTGAGGTAATATTATCCTGATTTGTTCCTTCCTCATCCAAACCTTAAAAATGATTATCTATATTAATAGTAAAACTACTCTTACTTTAACTTATCCTACTTGTTGGTTTATCCCACCCCCTGTAAAGCATGAGATTCTTGAGTGGAATTCTCTTGGCCCCTACCGCCTGATGGGTCTCTTTTGTTATTGACCTGGTTCGCATCCTCAGAATGAGGTAAGTACTATGTTATGAGGGATCTTGGTTCCCCAGATATGAATCTTCACACCTCCTTAAAACCTCCTAGACTATAAGGTACCTCTATTTTATTGGAATCATCTTTTTCTATCACAATCTGGTTCACTATGGGTTCATCGGTAGCCTCTATCCCAAATGTCGGTCTCAGGATAGATTTAAGCCATTATCAGTCCCTGAGTCCTTGATGACATGATGAAAAAATATTCCCCAACCATTTTCAAGATAATAATTAATCAGTCCAGGACTCAAAAACCACCTCTTACTTCCATTGGAATTCTTCCCTGACCGCAATCCAAATCCATTCCATCAGAGGCTTTGAAACATAGACCTCATTACAAATTCATGGGAATATTTGGTGAAAAAAATAGTATTTAGACTATCATAACATAAATAATTTCCTACCATGTTCCCCAATATACTTATAATCAAAGTATTTTTTAAATGAAAAGGTAGTTCTATAAAACATACCCACACCTCCATGGAAGGATCATCATGTTTCTTGTAAAAGTTTTAATACTATCGAAAGAGATATAAGTGGAACTCATTGAGGTATTGAGGATATCTATACTAGCTAGTAATAAGATCATACTCTAATGAAAAGTTTATCATCATATGGTTCTTGTCGAGAAGACTAGGCAATGCCCATTCCTGAATACCCCAAGAACTATAGATGAACTTTCCAAAGTCATCAATTGAAGTTAGATGATTCCTAAATCGATCCACCAATGTCAGATTGATAATATCTGAAGCCTTTATGAACTATTTATCCAAAAGATCCAGCTCAGGTGAACTGTTAAAGAGATCTGGAACCTTAGGGCTAATCAAAATTACTCGTAAAGTAGGAAAGAAATTAGGATCAGAGAACAAAAGGAAGGGATGATTATTATAACCATAAGACGGTATAGGGAGATCATCCCCCCCTCCACCAGAGAGGGATGGGTCGGAGCTACAGCTATCAATACCTTAGGTAATCTTCATGAGAAGATGGTGTTCTATCATTATATCCTCATCATTTTATTATTTAGTTTTTTTTTTCTTTTTATTACTTTTTTTGGTTTCACAACTTCACTATAGCCTTACTTGGGGATACTATACCCTACATGTCAACTATACTAGTTTTAGTAGCTTTCAAAATAATTAAATTTTTCATGAATCAATGACTCCATATCATTTCCAATAATAAATATAGAGAAAAATTATCTCATATTTCTTCTTAGAAAAAATAATCAAAACTACCTAGGTTGATAGACTCGAGTAAATAAAACCCTTTCTTAAAGGTCCTTTAACTAATTTTCTAGTTATTTCAATTTTGTGGGAGTTGTGAGATAAGATTGAAAGGAAGAGGGATTAATTCCTAAAATTAAATCAATCAATAATTTCATTTTCATTTTTGGTGGTATTTAAAAAAATATTATGGAATAATTTTAAATTCTTATTTACTATTAGAAAATGTATATTTCATGAATTCACCTCTACAGTATCAAAAACCAAAGTCAATAACTGATAGGTGATAGTCCATATATCCTAGAAAATTGGTCCTTCTATACCCAATATTGGATCCCAATAACCTTGAAATATGTGAGTGATTTAATGAGGTGTGAGAAGAACTAATTTCTAATATAGTATTCAATATGATTTTTCAAACTAATCATCTAGTCATATGGAACTGCATTCACCTGGGCGCACTTCTGACTCTCAAATTTCTAAATACTCACAATTCTAGGGTTTTCTATAGATATCATGGTAAATATGGAATATTTTTCAAGTTCAAACTGTAACACCCCGAGATTTTATGAAAAATATTCTTTTTAATTTCACTAATGTCTTGTGTTGTACGCTACACCAAAAGGAGCTTGCACAACACGCATCCTTGACTTGCCTTGCATTACACGCAATCGCAACCTTCCTCGATAGCGTGTGTAGTACGCAATACTGAGTTTCACGAAACAACGATATGCTATTAAAATATTATTAAAACTAGCCGTTATGAATAGTAATAACCACTTTTTGAAATTTTGTAAATTTTATTTTTCAAAATGGAATTCATTTTTAGATTCGGAGTATCGAATTTAGCCTAAGGTGAAATTTTGGTACTTTTCGGATAACTTTCATATTCTGATGAATAGTGAAAATTACTAAATTATAATTAAAAACAACTTTTTTAATAGAAATAATTAATAGTGATAAATTATTAATTTGAGTGGTTTTAAAGTATATTTAGAATATATTTTTACAATTTAATACAATGTTGGCCATTGGTTGTAATTTCACATTTAAACCAGACATAATCAAGTGTCAATCTTTTGATAGATATTGTTTCTTAAAAACACGCTATTTGTTTTAACAGCGGGATTTAATTATAAAATTAATTAATGCAACTTCTATGTTATGAATTTGGTAAAATAGACTTAATTTTTGAATTCGGAATATGAAATATAGCTTAGGATGAAATTTTGGCATTGTTCTGAAAAACATCAATTTTTGATGAATAGTGAAACTACTAAGTGGTAGTTAAAAAACTGAATTTTTCATAAAACTTAATTTTACCGCTTCTGTGAATGGAATTTTAAAAATCCGAGAGACACGGTTGATGTCATTAAGTAAAATGTGGTTCAATGAGATGAAAATAATTTTTGGTGAATAGTAACTTTTTACTTTTTTTTACCGCGGTTAATAGTAAATAGGGTAACTAAGGGTAAATATGATATTACTATTACCCTAACACATGTCCTAATTCTATTGGATAAGTGTAATTCAACCAAAAACAACCTTATGAATATAATATGACCATTTAGGTCCACTTGGATTAGATTATGACATTTAATATTATTTTATTTAATGAATAGTTAAAATAGTTAAAATCAAAGTTTAATAAGTAAATCATTTTTAATATGGGGTTATACATAATATAAATTAGACTATAAATATTCATTAGAAATCTAAAAAAGATTTCCTATATAATGGTATTTTATTTTTAATTTTTAGACATTATATAATTTAATTTATTTATGACACAATGATGATGCAGTAATTATCTTATTAATGAAATATTGACATAATTGATGTTATAAAGACCAAAATAAATGTAATTTGAGACTTTTTATGAATTCCACTAATTTTCTAGGTTACTATGATATATTAGTATTTATTTAATCAACTTTTTTTGAACATATAATTCTGTTATGACTTTCACAAAAATCATATATCAAATAGTGTCAAAATTGACACAAAATAGTTTTTAAATCAAATATTATATTATTAATTGTTATTTTATTCCTAAAAATCTAAGGTTCAGCCAAATGACTTAAATAAGGATATATATATTAATAATAAACAATTTGGGGTTCGTTTGGCATGATATAGTAAGTGTATTAACCATATAGTGTAAGAAAACAAAAAGACACGGTAAAAGTTAAATTATTTAACTTAGAGTTAAATCTAATTGATAAGGTTAAAATAATAACCTAAACTTGTCTAAATCCTATTGGTTGATAGGATTTCGACTCATACCCAGTTTAGATTCAAAATAAGACCCTTTGGAACCATTATAAACCGATTTTGACTTTAATATAAAATAATATTTTGAGATATTCCTAAGGTGCCCCTCTCCTCCCTTATAAAAGGACACCTCCTCCCCCTCCTCCTCACACCAATTTGAGCACTCAAGCTCGGACAACCCCTGCCAAAATCCCTTCTCCAATTCCCTAGTATCATCCTAGAGGTCCTGGTCTTCTTCAAAGACCATCCTTAGTTCTTTAGGTGGAGGCTAAGAAAAGGCGCGTCAAAAAGAGGTAATATCCATTACCGATCTTTTTCAATTTCTTTCTTCTTCAACTTCTTCTTCTTTAGTTTTTTCATGATAAAGTAATAACATCAGTATTTCTTATATACTTATATGTTATTATAAATATGAAACAACTCTAATTAACCTTCTATCCATCCTACGGAAAAAGGAAATCACCGCGCGTGCGTACGTACAGAATACCGTCTCCACGCCGTGGTGTAATCTATTTTCCGCCACCACCTTAATTGGATGGGTATAAAGTTGTAATTAGTAACTATATATGATTATTATAAAGTGATATTGATACTGAAATAGTATACATACACTTCAACACAATTCCACGACCATGGGAACGATATCATTGCTCGTGCGTACGTACGGACTACCGTCTCCACGACGCGATGAGATTCATTCTCAATGATTAACCATTCATGAATGATTATAAAGTATATATAATAAGTACTAATGAAATATATTACCTGATAATGATACTGGAATTATTTATATTTATATGTATGTCATCTACTTAATTCCATTCAATTCAATAAGGAAACGAAAACAGCGTTCATGCGTACGTACGGACTACCGTCTCCATGAACGGTGTATTTCTTTCCATTTACTGATTTATTATATATGTATATTCTGAATATATATTATATATAAATCATGTTTTATATTCTGTAATTAAGTAATTATGATCTAACCAATCATATGAATAATTACAAGTTAAAACACGAACGACAAATGAGACGATTTTACCCAAAACGCTACTTTAACATGAATTTACAAAAGAACGGGTAATATAAAGTCATAAGTGGACCATATATGATATAATAACAATGAATATGATTCTGGAATAAGTCAATAACATTATTTAAATCATTATACAGGAGGTTCAGACACTTACAAAGCAAGTCGAACCTAAGGTAAGGGAAAATATCACAATCTCATTTTTATCCGAGATTGTTTTTACTTTGGCATTTACTGGGGTGTATTTTATCATCCACATCCATGTTTCCTAAATATGTAATATTATTTCCATCCACCTACAATTGTTTAAATCCAATTTTACCCTTCGGTGAATTTTTAGTAAAAGATAAGAAAGGAATATTTTGTCATTTTTCGTACGAGGTACTTTTTGACTTTTCCGACAAAAGTACGAAGAATGTTTTTTTTAACTTATACGGCATTAATGTATTTTTAAAACATTATTTAAAAGAAGATTACTTTACAAGTTTTCAAGTTTATTTTTAATCAACTTCTTTTAGTTTGTAATTGTATGACATGTTAAGAAAGGAAAAGTGTTTTTGAAGTTGAAAGGATATTTTCCTCAAGAATGGAGTTCAAGTGTTTTATCAAAATTATTTTCCATCTAAGATAACATAGGGTTCTGTTTCTATCCCTATTATTACATTTATTTGGTTATGTTGTGATGGAATTATTTTTATGAATTCCTTTATCTTATATGAATTGTTTTATGATGTCATGATGTTTAAGAATCCCAATTTTATTACATGGGTTATGAAATGATGTATGGTTTATGATTTTGTGGCACACATAAGAATGGTATCATTATGAGATGGGTGGGACCTATATCTCCCTCCAATGCATTGGGTAAAGATTTTATATCTCATGAGATAGACATGGCTGAAATGGTAGGTTATACCGGTTCAGTGAAACAGGACTGAAACGAGGGTTACTCGATTCAGAAAGGGACTTTGTCCACTAAGATAGTCTTGGCAATGAGTCTTGACTAACAAGAAATGATTCTCTATGATTATGTGTGTATGCCAAAAAGTTTCATGTTTTAAGTTATGATTATTGGGATTTCATTTCACTACTATGATTTATCCCATGTTATGAAATTATGCTCTCTTTTGCAGGTTAAGATTTCCAAAAGTTATGTTCTTATGAATATGATGTGATTGATTTTTCTTTTGTTTACCCTTACTGAGCATTTGAGATCACCCTTTTATGTTTTCTTTTCCCCAGGATATAAAGAAAGGTTTTAGGTTAAAAAAAATGGAAGATCTTTATGGGAGATATTGAAGATCTTTCACCATGATTAGAAGATTACGTTCCGAGTTTCCAAAGACACTAAACTATTACGATCCTTGTGTGTGTGTTTTTGTTATGTACTAAGTATTCCGCAAATGTAATGTAATGTCCATGTATGTAAAGCTTCGGGTCTTTACAGTTGGTATCAGAGGAAAGGTTTAGTCAACCTTTGGAAACTAGGACGCGAAAACGTTAGTGAGATCCCTAGAGATATTTCTAAGGTATATCTAGGGATGTCCCTAAGGATAAGTATACATATAGGATATAGTCCTAGAACTATGGTAACGATCTTAGAATTTAACCTAAGATGTTAGATATTGAAGTTACTCCCCCTTTATTATGATTTTTTCATCTAACACTATTCTTTTTGGGTTTAATAAAATGGCTGGAAACAAGATGATTCACGATAATGGAGGATATGATGGACAATGGAATGATATTCTTCATAAGCAATCAAATGAAATGGGATTTGTAAGTCCAAACATCATTATTATGCCGAATCAGAAATCTCATAATATGATCAATAAAGTAAAATTTGTTAAGTTTCCTGACTCGGCTAATAAGAGAAAGATGGAGTTTCATGATGATCATAGAGGAAAGAAAGTTCAATTTCCCCTATGTAAATCATGTGGGAAGAGGCATCAAGGAGAATGTTTCAAAGGAACTGGAAGATGCTTTGGGTGTGGAAAAGAAGGACACAAAGCCAGTAAGTGCAATGGAAAAGTTTCAATTAACACCATGGATGAGGTTAATGGTATTGCTACGACATCAACAATGGTTAAATGTTTTAAATGTGGAATGTACAGGCATTATGCAAACCAATGCCCTAAGGGAATGTCTCATGAAGAGAATCGGTATGGTCATATGGGTAGTATTTTTGTTGATGATGATGAAGAGAATACAAATGATATGTGAGATGAAAGAATTTTTGAAGCTCGGTCAATGGTTTAAGAAGGTAGTGGAATGATTACATGTTTATCAAGTGTAATTTTGTACTATAGAATAAAAAGACATCTAAGGATTGTTACACTGTTGTCTTTCCTTATGTTTTGAAAGTTTATGATGAATGGTATGAGTAACAATGAAAGGTTATTTAGATATTTTTTGTAAAGTGAATGATATGCGCATAATGAAGTGATAAAGAGAAAATTAAATGCTTGATAGTATTCATGAGCTCATGATTGATATAAGGACTAAGTGATATCATGGTTTGAGTATATAGAATTTTGAGGATTTTGGTATGTGGAAAGTGTTAACGTTTAACTGCATTCATGTTTTCAATAAGGTTCAATGGGTATTCAAGAGAATACATGATTAAGGCCTTTGAATGTTTAGAATGTGACCAACAAGACATATCTTATGATATATGGGGATCAATGATGGTATTAAATCTCTGGAAATCGTTTTCACTGTGTTATGAGAGTGGACTGCAGTATTATGGATAAGCCTAAAGATTGAAATGAATTATGTAGGACATAAGTTAGTATTGTTTAAGGATAGAAGTTTTTTCGATATTATTGATGGGATGTTATAGTTTTAGAAAAAGGAAAACCTGCAGGACGGGCGACAGCCCATCGCGTCGGACAAGGCTGTGGGAATCGAACCCACAACTGAAGTGCGACTGGCCTTTATCGCCTACCACTGGCCTACAGGAAGTCCCTGTTTAGTAGAAACTAGTTTTATTATATTAAGCAGTATGATATATGAAGTATAAGTCCATTTTAGGTACCATATATGATTAATATCACTATAGAATGACTTATGTATATTTAATAACTTTTGCTAACCTTTTGATGGAATGACCCGTCATTCTATCACATGATCTGCTAACACTTCACGAATAACAAATTCAACTTCATTTATTTAAGAGATGAAGAGGAAATTGTTCAAGGCACGAACAACAGTGAGATTGTACCAAAATAAAGTAAGTATTTATTCTAATTCAAATTCTTCAACATTAGGGAAATGATCTTGAAAACCAAAAATGTTGTCCTAGTGCTCTTATATCTGATTAATCAGATGGTACCTTAGATCGTCACAAATTTATGGATTTGTGATTGTTGTCTTTTCCATAGCCATGTTCTCTACCACTCTCCATCAGAACATGATGGTTAGATTTTTCTTCCAGATCCATATTTTCACCTATGTGGAAACCCAGTGATTAGTTTATTTGGGTAACCGTTACGTTTCATACTTTTGTTTTTAAAGATTGGTTTTGGTATTCCTTTTTACGATGTGGGTTTCTATTAAATAAACTTTCTATTAGTAAACCATTTATAACCCCAACGAATTTCGAGGGCGAAATTCATTTTAAGGGGGGTAGAATGTAACACCCCGAGATTTTATGAAAAATATTCTTTTTAATTTCACTAATGTCTTGTGTTGTACGCTACACCAAAAGGAGCTTGCACAACATGCATCCTTGACTTGCCTTGCATTACACGCAATCTCAACCTTCCTCGATAGCGTGTGTAGTACACAATACTGAGTTTCACGAAACAACGATATGCTATTAAAATATTATTAAAACTAGCCGTTATGAATAGTAATAACCACTTTTTGAAATTTTTTAAATTTTATTTTTCAAAATGGAATTCATTTTTAGATTCAGAGTATCGAATTTAGCCTAAGGTGAAATTTTGGTACTTTTCGGATAACTTTCATATTCTGATGAATAGTGAAAATTACTAAATTATAATTAAAAACAACTTTTTTAATCGAAATAATTAATAGTGATAAATTATTAATTTGAGTGGTTTTAAAGTATATTTAGAATATATTTTTAAAATTTAATACAATGTTGGTCATTGGTTGTAATTTCACATTTAAACCAGACATAATCAAGTGTCAATCTTTTGATAGATATTGTTTCTTAAAAACACACTATTTGTTTTAACAGCGGGATTTAATTATAAAATTAATTAATGCAACTTCTATGTTATGAATTTGGTAAAATAGACTTCATTTTTGAATTCGGAATATGAAATATAGCTTAGGATGAAATTTTGGCATTGTTCTGAAAAACATCAATTTTTGATGAATAGTGAAACTACTAAGTGGTAGTTAAAAAACTGAATTTTTCATAAAACTTAATTTTACCGCTTCTGTGAATGGAATTTCAAAAATCCGAGAGACACGGTTGATGTCAGTAAGTAAAATGTGGTTCAATGAGATGAAAATAATTTTTGGTGAATAGTAACTTTTTACTTTTTTTTACCACGGTTAATAGTAAATAGGGTAACTAAGGGTAAATATGATATTACTATTACCCTAACACATGTCCTAATTCTATTGGATAAGTGTAATTAGACCAAAAACAACCTTATGAATATAATATGACCATTTAGGTCCACTTGGATTAGATTATGACATCTAATATTATTTTATTTAATGAATAGTTAAAATAGTTAAAATCAAAGTTTAATAAGTAAATAATTTTTAATATGGGGGTATACATAAGATAAATTCGACTATAAATATTCATTAGAAATATAAAACGATTTCCTATATAATGGTATTTTATTTTTAATTTTTAGACATTATATAATTTAATTTATTTATGACACAATGATGATGCAGTAATTATCTTATTAATGAAATATTGACATAATTGATGTTATAAACACCAAAATAAATGTAATTTGAGACTTTTTATGAATTCCACTAATTTTCTAGGTTACTATGATATATTATTATTTATTTAATCAACTTGTTTAGAACATATAATTCTGTTATGACTTTCACAAAAATCATATATCAAATAGTGTCAAAATTGACACAAAATAGTTTTTAAATCAAATATTATATTATTAATTGTTATTTTATTCTTAAAAATATAAGGTTCGTCCAAATTACTTATATAAGGATATATATATTAATAATAAACAATTTGGGGTTCTTTTGGCATGATATAGTAAGTGTATTAACCATATAGTGTAAGAAAACAAAAAGACACGGTAAAAGTTAAATTATTTAACTTAGAGTTAAATCTAATTGATAAGGTTAAAATAATAACCTAAACTTCTATAAATCCTATTGGTTGATAGGATTTCGACCCATCCCCACTTTAGCTTCGAAATAAGACCCTTTGGAACCATTATAAACCGATTTTGACTTTAATATAAAATAATATTTTGAGATATTCCTAAGGTGCCCCTCTCCTCCCTTATAAAAGGACACCTCCTCCCCCTCCTCCTCACACCAATTTGAGCACTCAAGCTCGGCCAACCCCTGCCAAAATCCCTTATCCACTTCCCTAGTATCATCCTAGAGGTCCTGGTCTTCTTCAAAGACCATCCTTAGTTCTTTAAGTGGAGGCTAAGAAAAGGCGCGTCAAAAAGAGGTAATATCCATTACCGATCTTTTTCAATTTCTTTCTTCTTCAACTTCTTCTTCTTTAGTTGTTTCATGATAAAGTAATAACATAAATATTTCTTATATACTGATATGTTATTATAAATATGAAACAACTCTAATTAACCTTCTATCTATCCTACGGAAAAAGGAAATCACCGCGCGTGCGTACGTACGGAATACCGTCTCCACGCCGTGGTGTAATCTATTTTCCGCCACCACCTTAATTGGATGGGTATAAAGGTGTAATTAGTAACTATATATGATTATTATAAAGTGATATTGATACTGAAATAGTATACATACACTTCAACACAATTCCACGACCATGGGAACGATATCATCGCTCGTGCGTACGTACGGACTACCGTCTCCACGACGCGATGAGATTCATTCTCAATGATTAACCATTCATGAATGATTATAATTATATATAATAAGTACTAATGAAATATATGACCTGATAATGATACTGGAATTATTTATATTTATATGTATGTCATCTACTTAATTCCATTCAATTCAATAAGGAAACAAAAACAGCGTTCATGCGTACGTACGGACTACCGTCTCCATGAACGGTGTATTTCTTTCCATTTACTGATTTATTATATATGTATATTCTGAATATATATTATATATAAATAATGTTTTATATTCTGGAATTAAGTAATTATGATCTAACCAATCATATGAATAATTACAAGTTAAAACACGAACGACAAATGAGACGATTTTACCCAAAACGCTACTTTAACATGAATTTACAAAAGAACGGGTAATATAAAGTCATAAGTGGACCATATATGATATAATAACAATGAATATGATTCTGGAATAAGTCAATAACATTATTTAAATCATTATACAGGAGGTCCGGACACTTACAAAGCAAGTCGGACCTAAGGTAAGGGAAAATATCACAATCTCATTTTTATCCGAGATTGTTTTTACTTTGGCATTTACTGGGGTGTATTTTATCATCCACATCCATGTTTCCTCAATATTTAATATTATTTCCATCCACATACAATTGTTTAAATCCAATTTTACCCTTTGGTGAATTTTTAGTAAAAGATAAGAAAGGAATATTTTGTCGTTTTTCGTACGAGGCACTTTTTGACTTTTCCGACAAAAGTATGAAGAATGTTTTTTTTAACTTATACGGCATTAATGGATTTTTAAAACATTATTTCCAAGAATATTCCTTTACAAGTTTTCAAGTTTATTTTTAATCAACTTCTTTTATTTTGTAATTGTATGACATGTTAAGAAAGGAAAAGTGTTTTTGAAGTTGAAAGGATATTTTCCTCAAGAATGGAGTTCAAGTGTTTTATCAAAATTATTTTCCATCTAAGATAACATAGGGTTCTATTTCTATCCCTATTATTACATTGATTTGGTTATGTTGTGATGGAATTATTTTTATGAATTCCTTTATCTTATATGAATTGTTTTATGATGTCATGATGTTTAAGAATCCCATTTTTATTACATGGGTTATGAAATGATGTATGGTTTATGATTTTGTGGCACACATAAGAATGGTATCATTATGAGATGGGTGGGACCTATATCTCCCTCCAATGCATTGGGTAAAGATTTTATATCTCATGAGATAGACATGGCTGAAATGGTAGGTTATACCGGTTCAGTGAAACAGGACTGAAACGAGGGTTACTCGATTCAGAAAGGGACTTTGTCCACTAAGATAGTCTTGGCAATGAGTCTTGACTAACATGAAATGATTCTATATGATTATGTGTGTATGCCAAAAAGTTTCATGTTTTAAGTTATGATTATTTGGATTTCATTTCACTACTATGATTTATCCCATGTTATGAAATTATGCTCTCTTTTGCAGGTTAAGATTTCCAAAAGTTATGTTCTTATGAATATGATGTGATTGATTTTTCTTTTGTTTACCCTTACTGAGCATTTGAGATCACCCTTTTATGTTTTCTTTTCCCCAGGATATAAAGAAAGGTTTTAGGTAAAAAAAAGGGAAGATCTTTATGGGAGATATTGAAGATCTTTCACCACGATTAGAAGATTACGTTCCGAGTTTCCAAAGACACTAAACTATTACGATCCTTGTGTGTGTGTTTTTGTTATGTACTAAGTATTCCGCAAATGTAATGTAATGTCCATGTACGTCAAGCTTCGGGTCTTTACACAAACTCTTCTTGGATATCCCCTTTCAAATTATCTAGTCTCTCTACTTCAATGTTATCATTTTCACTAGGGTATCATGCCCACGTTTGATGTCATTATCATGTGTTCATTATTTTATCATTAATACTATTTTTTGTGGTTTTTCTTCCTATGGTTTCTTGTGGTTTAAGACCCTATTCAAATTTTACCTTTCCCTTTTTTACTAAACTCTCACACATGAATGAATTTTTTTAGGCACAATGGTGGTCATAGTTTCTTGGGTCAGTTTCAGTAGAGGAGCTAGATGGTGGGTCTTCCATGAAGATTTTTCCTTTTGGTTCTAGTTTTTATCTTTAATGGGTTGGTTTCAACCCTATTTTATTTATTTATTTCACTATTTTCATTCACATATATATATATATACTAATGTAAATTGACCATTCATGCTTGACCACATTTTGGTCTGGCATAATGGTTTTTATGATGGATTGGAATTGTTATGGTGGATCTCTTAGTTAAAAAATTACTATTTATTCTTTATTATAATTTCTTAGAGTTCCCTATGTTTATTCATTTGATTTTTCTCCTCATGGTGGTGGTTATTTTCCTTCTTCTTCTTCTAGTTTTCTACCTATAGGTCTCCTTGGCTTGTGGTTATTTTTGTCAAGGATTTTGGATTTCTCATGTCCTTTTTTTCTTCATTTTTATCTCTCTGATATACTCTTAGAGTAGCTTCTTGACAGGTTAAGAAAAGGAGATATAGTTTATTTGAAGTGGAATTTTTTCATATGATGGTGACTTTTCATGGGTTTTATGTAGTGCATTGGAGGCATCGAGCTAAGTTGAAAATACTTTGTGTTATTGGTGCTTTATATTTTTAGTCCTCAGTTGGGAGGAGGTGCAAGGTCTATCTATTTATATGGTGATCTATAGTTTCTTTGTGTTTTTAAATAGTATTATTCATAAAGGTTTTTATTGATGATGTGTTTTTTTGTTTTTTTCATCTCTACTAGTGATTGTGCATTCAGTGGAAGTGAGGTTGATGGTGAAGATTGTTTGTATAATTTGAAGTTATGACCTTGGTCTTTATGTGTTGAATAGAGATCTAGGAATTACATGTCATCCTTAAGCTCCCCACCCAGTGATTTCATCCTTCCAACTAGTCCTGATTTGTTTTATTTTGAATTTTAGTTTGGGTTTTTATTTTTTGGATTTTTATGAATTTTGGTTTTTTTATAGTGGCAGTGGGATTTGGATCCTGATAATTTCATGTAAAGGTTTCCACTTTACCCTAAAAGTGGTTATTTTTTAAAAATCAAAAATGTATTAGAGGACAAACTAATCATCCAATTCATACATGAGATATGATTTAAAACTTCCATATCAAGGATAAGAAATCCCTAATTGATTTTATCATCATGAGTCACTAAAGCACAAGAGGTACATTTTAATTCTTGATCCTTATTATTTCCTAAATGAGTTAAAATATCAATAGAATAAGAAATAAGTTTAACGTTTAAATTTATATGGTCAACTAATTTAGCAGATATAAAAGAATGTGATACATTTGTATCAAATAAATATAGATCTATAGAAAATACAATAAGCATAATAACTTAAAATGGTTGTACTTATAGCCTCTGATTTGGTAAGAATATACTCTATAGTAAATAATCTTCTAAATTATAACTGAGCCTAATATATACCAATAGGTTGAGTTCCTATCTATATATGACCCTATCCTCAAGGAGGTTCATTTATCCCTCTGTATATTCGATAGTGATTCTTTACAACATTAGATTCATGAATTGTATTTGTTATCTTTTTGAAGTATTGGAACTAGATATAGTCCCTTAAAGGATAGAATACAAATAAGATTATTTTATATGACCTAACTAACCACATTGATAATATTTATTCATGGAATCTTGATAATCAAACATATAATTCCTAGTTTTCTATATTATACTCACACCAATATTCAATATTCATATGAAACCGATGAAAAGGTATTTGATGGTTTCTTTCCACTTCCATTGTTTCCCTTCTAAAACTCCCTATTCTTCCTTTTCTAAATAGGGGATTTATATCAGTTACCATTACCTAAAATAGAATAACATCCCATTCTTTTAATACCTGAAATATATAACTTTGTAATTATTTCCTTATTAACCACAACATCATATAAAGATAGATATAAATGAAATACTTTTGATATCATATCAGATCATAAGACCATCTCAAATTGATGATACTTTATAACATAATTTAAGACATGATTAGGTAAAATTTACATTAGTTTAATAGATCAAGTAGTGCATTCCATCATCATATGATCAAACTATTGAGATTATAAAAACTCATTACCCTTATCTATTTTTAGGTTCTCTAGATAAAACTTTTGGTTAAATAAATCCTTGAAACCCTTCTAAGAGAGATCCCCATGCAACTTATCCTACACCACTATATCCAACCACTTCCATTTCTTTCCTTATAATGTATAGGTATAAAATTCCACCGTATAATCCTTAAAATTATAAAAAAAATTAAATATTCTCTCAATATTCTCTAGACACACTTTAGATTCCTAAGATCATTTATCATCATGGAAGGTGTGAGGTTTCTTCCTATTAAAATTTTGAGCATTTCTATAGATTAGTTTAGACACCATTATACTTCTCTACCTATATCCTAGATAGTTTGGATCACCATGTCCACTAGGTTTGTATCAATGGGAGGATTAACTCATGAAAAATTATCTAAAGCCTCTTCCTATAGATTTTTCACTACTCTTTTGGGGTCATGATTCTATAAAGTATAAAAATAAAAAACTTCATCAAAATATGTCTAAACATTATAAATAACCTAAATAAAACCATAACCTAGTAAAATAGCCTCATCATGTCACAAAAAATATAATTAAACATCTCAAACAAGTTATAAATACCAATATAGATCATGTAAATCATACGGATAAAAATCACAATAAAAAAAGGTTTTTCATAATGCATGTTTGGAAATTCATTTTCTTCTAACCATGTTATCAACTATACAGTATCCACCATATTCCTCAGAGTGAATTTTATGGTCTGTATATATGGTTTACAACCCATGCATCATGGTCATGTAACCTGTATTTTCCTTTATTTTTCACTTTAGAACTTGTAATTTACTAAAATATTCTATAAAACTTAAATTTAAATCATATTAACATTGTTTTATATCAAAATATCACTAAAAATATTAATAAAACAAATTTTATATGAAAATAAACTAACCTAACTTTTTATGGTAACTCAAGTTCCATCACTAAAATGTTGGAAAGATACTATTTTGTAATATTCCCTTGATTTTTGATAATTATGGATCTTGTATATCATGAATTATCTAAATAAAATATTTAATGAGGTCCTTAATATGATTTTGTATCATATAGATCAATGTATTCTAACATAACACTTGATTTAATATTCCACATGGACTAAAGCACATTCTCAATAACCATAGATTGACACAACTATCAAGGGTGTCAAACATTAAACCTTGTAAATGTTTTCACCCTCACTAAAATCATAGTACTTGGATTTCTACTATAAATATGTAATTAAGCATTCATATATTTTACTTTCCATGTTACATGAAGGGAAATGCATTTTTAAATAAACAAAACCAAATAATAATATCATCTCATGAAATAAACCCATATAAATTACTCATAAAATATGTATAATCTATAAACATACAACATTTCATAAATCATAAAAGTTGAGTTAATTTATATACATGAGTTACCAAAAATAAAGAAGTGAACAAAAATTATTCCATGTAATGGCCTAAATGGTCATCTATGCATATCCAAAAATGAAATCAAAACTAAGAATGAAGACCAAAAATAAAACCCATCTCCTCATGACTTTTGATCATCCATCATATATTACCCACCACTATATCTTCATATGCATTCCTATAGTCCATAAAAAAGATAGGGATACCTTCAATTTACATATATCATGGATAACCAATTATACATACACACAAGAATGTGTATATAGGAAGTATAAACCTAGTAGGATACCACCATTGATTTATAAATTTCCTTTGATAAGACAAATCATATATTCTAGTTTAAACACAAAGAAACAAAAAAAATTATAAAAGAGTGTGATGAAATTAAAAGAAGGTTTTATCTTCACTTTAAAAATAAATATGGTTTAAAAAGTCATAATAACTCATTATAAACATTACATAACCAAAATATTACTTACACAAATATTTTTACAAGAAATACCAAGTTATAAAAAAAACACTAAATAGTCATGAGAGAACTCGGTCATTATGGGACAAACCCATAGGTCATAAAGGAGATAATATAGGAATTGACTCTATAAAACCATTCCACTAGTGTATGATATGATCTTAATACACCCATACATGTATACAATAAGCTGATTGGGGATCTCACACTATCCAAAACTTGATCATAACTAGGGGTATTATCTAGAGCATGATCAGGACAAATAAAGTACTTGTTACTATAATACTTATAAAAATACCCAAGGATTTCCATAGATATTGAAACTGATCATCAAAGTGATCAAAAATAAAATTTCTAAAGGAAATCAATAAATATATCATACACTCTCGCATATAAAAAACCCCTTCTATACTAATAATTGACCCTTTCATTCCATAAAACCTAACAATAACATATATCACATTTGGGGAAACACAACAAGACACGATAAAAAATCTTTTAGGTCATAAAAAAATCATGAATTGAAACGTTAAAAATAGAATTTAAAACTATTGAATCAATGTTTAAAAATAAATAATAAATCATTGATCTTTTTTAAAATCCAAATATGGTATAACAAAACACAACCAACTCTTATCAAAACATTTTAAATGACTATAATCTATTAAAAGTGTAATTTTTCATAAACTCAAGGGAAAAAATAAATATTTAAAATAGGAATTATTGACATGTAAATTTTATATAGAAAACTCAAGTATATAGGATTTTTTAAAATATGGGTAAAGTTATAGAATCACCAATCGTAACTCAATATAATGACACAATTCCTCTAAATATGAGTCGATCAAGGTTTAAGGAATCCTTTGTACAAATTATAAACTAAAACACCTAATTTTTTTAAATCCATAATAGATTAATTAGTCCACCCTAGCATATTAAGGTGAATAGAAACAAAAATAAGAGAAATAACAAAATAAGTGGATCCATTTATTTTATATTTCACTTGGTCAACTCAAATCAAAACCAGAATGAGGGAGGGAGAATGATCTTGAATGGGGAACACCCTTTGGTTATTTTTAAACACCCTAGAATTAAAATCAAGGTAGTTTCTCAAATAACTAAATTTAAAGTTTTAAAATAAATAAGTTTTAAAAAGATTCAAGGACCAATTTTGTGGTTTACCATATTTTTCATGGGACCGTTCATTTCCAACTAGAACTCACCCCCACCATTTCATAGTTTACGGTAAATGATCACTTTAACCGTGCATTTTGGTCATATATTCTGGGAAAATTTCCAATATTTCTAATTTCACTACTTAAACACCATAAAACTAAAAAAATAGTAATATATATATATAAGTAATATCATGGGTTTAAAAAATCAAAGATGAGAACTTTGTGATTTGAGTTGTTTACTAAAGATGATTCATGGATTTTCTCATGGATGAGATGAAAAATGGTGGGAAGATTATAATTACCTATAAATTTTGGTATGTGATTTAAATTTTAATTTTATTTACTTAATTATTAGAGTTTAAAAATTTTATAAAATGGTTCTAAATAAGGTTGGGAATATTTGTTTAGAAAAAGTGAAGTAACTAGAACTAAGTGGGATACATCATGCACCATTAGAGTTCTAGTAGAGGATCACAAGGGTTTAGTTGAATCTATGAAAAAAAAATATAGGTCCAATTTCATTATTTCACCGTGAATTTCATTAAAACCCACTCTATTACTTATTTTCCCTCACTCATGTGACCCAACGCCATTCCTACCTTAATTTATATCTTTTTATCCCATTATTATCTCACTATATCTCCTTCATATCCCAACTAATTGATGATTATTTAGCTGTAGTGCAATCAGGAGGCTTAAACTAAGGTAAAAACTGTTTTTTGGATTCGCTCTTTATGGGTTCTAAGACTATTTGATTGAAACACACAATTTATTTCTACTCCATATAGGTTTTATTGTTTTCTTTTCGTACCACTAGATCTAAGGGAAAATATCTCTAGTTAATCTTTAGTGTAGTAATAGGTAGGTGATATTGATCTTATTCTATGGTCATTTTATATTTGTTTGTGTGCATGAGTTTCAATGGATCTAAGTATAAGATATCCAATGAGAAAGCAACACATCTGGAGTTTATAATAAAATCATGAAGATTATCTTATGAGTAAATTAATTGAATTTTTCACATGTTTGTATGAGTTTATTTTATACTTCAAGATCTATTAATTAAATATAATTGGATATAAAAGACTAAAATAAAGTCTATGATTTATTAGAATTTATACATTTAAATGAAGTATTTAAATTATTATTTTTCTTTTTTTAATGAATTGTATTGATTTTTTGTTTTGCCTAAACTTATCATGATGTTGTATAGCTATTATATGTTTTGGTTAATATTATTTTTTATTTTCCCATGCTATATGATTATGTGTGTATGTGTGGTATCTATTTTTTTGATATATGAAGAATAATATTATGTAAATTGATAATTAGAATGGTTAGTAAGGTATTAGGTATAGAATTGGTATGGTAAATAATTACAATAATCTTTTCACTCATATCATGATTTTTAGGGAGGATAGTCTATAGTATAAGATTTCCTTATTCCCTTAGGTTATAACTAGTGGCAATGCTCCCATTGATCTCTTACATTATGGTATGACCCTAGAGGAGGATAATCTACATCATGATCATGCATTTTATTATTATGATAAGACCATATAGGATTATATTTGTGATATTTTATCATTAATTTGGGATCATGAGGATGATTCACTCAAAATTCTCAACCCAAGTTGGGCTCAAAGTAGGTATTATTATTATCATAATCATCAATAACAACTTTTTCATCGTCATCATCATCAGTACTAATAATAATAATAATACTATTATCATTATCATTATTAGTATTATCATCATCATCTGGAAACCTACCCAATTAGGTTTTCTCAATGCAAAGTACTATTACAGTGTGTGGTGAACAAGACTTGCCTATTAAGTGGTTCAAGCACCTCAAAGGCTCTTTCATCCAACTTGGATATAGGTTACTGATTTGGAAAATTATATTAGTCAAAATACCTACTAATAATATACTTGTTTTGTAGGCATTTACATTACTTTAACCTGATCCTTCCAAATTTCATTTCTTGAATGTTGTAATAATCTTTCCTTTGAGTAGACATTTTTTATACACATATAGAAGAATATTTTGGACTAGTTTCAACTAGTACAACCAGTTGTTAGCAAGATAAATGATTCACGAACTATATTTTTATGATCAATCATACTATAACTTTTTGGAATGTTTTTACAATATATTATCATCTTGAAATACTCTAATATTTTAAGGTAAACATACCCTTATCAAGTTTATACTATCATGAATTATCAAGGAGGTATAGTTGGCTACTAAGATTCAAACTGTATCAATGAATAATGGAATTTTTTATTTGATCATCTTGAAAACTATTAGATTTTCTAGTACACCAAGGCATTCGAGTAGATTTTCAAATGTCTCATGGATTCCACCTTGGCCCAATTATATCAAATTAAATATTTATAGAGCTTATATAGAAACTCTGAGGCCAATAATATATAGTCATTTTTTGAAATTATTGTGGATTCATTAAAGGTTATTTCACCCAGTTCTTAGAGAATTATATTGTATAAGAATATGAACTTATTTCCATTTAAATTGATATTTATTATTCCAATATGATCACTTTGAACCATATTTGTATTGAAAGAGGAATCATTGTTTTTTTTGCATGAATTTGAAGCTCATACTCTCACCATTCCCTGACCTATTCTTAAGTATTTGATCAATTGCATAAAATCTATAGAGGGTATTTACATCATAATAACTCACATATATAAGGAATTTAATTAGGTTTTTGTTTCTATTTCAAAGAATGTGGTTATAGAAAGTGTCAATTTTTTGTCTTTATCAATACCTGAGGAATTTATGTACCTCCATAACTCTAATATTGTTGGTGATGTTTAAACCTATATTCATCACCCTCTATTGTAGTCATTACCTTATATTTTGTTAAATTTTATGGTTTTGAGTCTTTCAAACTTATAATAAAAATATTTTTAATTATTAATATCATAGTCAATATACCCCCAAGGCATGGTGCAATTGGTTACACATTTCGGTTCCTTCAAGATTATCTTGAGTTCAAGTCTCCCTGGGTGCGTGTGAGGCTATTTTTTTCATATTTACTCCTTACCAAGCCAATATAAATCATCATCACCGTCAATATTATTATAATTCTTATGATTATCATTATAAAATTCTCAAACACACACTCCTAAATTCAGTTTTATCAACATAATATTTACATTTCTAGCATTGATATTGATAAATGTGACCCAATTTTAGTCATCCAAAACATACAACATAAAATGGAAATATTGGATCGCTTAAATACCCAAGAAAATTTTAGTTTTATAGTTTTAGAGAATTAGTACTAACTCATACATAATAATTCCCATGTCTTCAAGTGATCAATTTTTCAATTATACCTAGCTATTCTAATTTCACAATAAGTCTCCAATATCTCCTATGAAATTATATACACATGAAACCTTCCTAGAAATAATTCATTTCACATCATTCTTCATAACCTGGGGAAATGGAAAACATAAGAACAATGAGCTCAAATTCTCATTAAGGGTAAACATTAGCATTGATAATTTAATTTCATCAGTTAGAATAAGATAAGAATAAGGGTATGATGAAATAATAAAAGTGAATGAGCATAATATAAGATAATTTGTAGCTATAAAAACTTGGATCATTAAAAATGTGACATTTCATAAAGCTTTATCTAAGTAAAGTGTCATAAGAATCAAAAAACACAATCCATGTGATATCAATCTTGATTAAAGGAACCATTAAAAACTCATTAAAATCATAGATAAAATATTTTTTTATAACCTGTATTCACTTATGTCGGAAATATTTTGTGCCCAGTTAAATCCATAGGAGAAAGTTTCCAGGTTAAATCCCTCCTTATTTCCTTTAAATAAAATAAACATTACCCAATGCATTGGAGATCTATACTGGACTCACTCATCATATAATCTGTATTGGGTTCACCATCATATAATCTATATCGGGATCACTAGTTATATAAGATGTATCAAGCTCACTCATCATCGTATATAATGATAAAGAACCATATCATGAATAAAAAATTTAATATTACACTTTTTTATCATAAACCCCTTTAAAAACTCTTTTCAACCCATATGAAAAATAATTCCGGATATCGAAATACCCTTTCCTTTTAAAAACTAATTTTCAAAACTAAAATACCCAGAATAAAGGGAAATAGGGTTTTTATTTGAATAAAAAATTAAATATTATAAAGAAATAAAAACATCAAATTTCAGTTATGGTTTCAAAAAAATCTTCTGGTCTCGTATATGTTAAAATAGAACATTCATTTACCTTTTATAAATAAATTCAAAACATTCTGTATAAAATACATAAAAAATTCTTTTTAAAAACCATTAAAAGAAATTAAAAAGAGAAATAAAATTTTTTTATAATTAATTTATTTCCATATAAATACATTCATAAAATAATTTTAATAATATAGACATGGAATAAAAATATTTATAAAATAATTTGTTAAAATATTTAAAATGATGATTTGAGGTAAAGTGTTCATTATGACTTGATAACTGTTCAGCCAATGAAAATTTGAAGTAAATAAATTGTAATGTATTTTTAAAAATTATATTTTTTATATTATAATGATAAAATACATCCATAAGGTAGTTTACACACCATAAAAAATAAAACATGCAGTGAAAATAGTTTAAGTCTCAAAGAAGGAGAATTGAGACTAGAAATCTCTTACCATGAGTCCAGACTTGTTATGTATGTCCTTTAAATCCTATATAATAAACTTATATCAGTTGTTTAATTATTTAATAACCTGTTTTAGTTTTATTAATTTATCATTAAACCATTGTTTCATTTATTTCAATGACATATTTAATTACTTAATTGGTTAAGTTTTCATCATGTGTTTTAAGGATTTTCGATTCATTATTATAAAACAACTATGATATGTTGATCATGGTCAAATAGGTAAATTTCCCATAATATTAATAATAATAATAATATAATTATCATTTTTATACATTAATTATACTTTTAGAAGCAATTGTGTAAGGTGGTTATGAAAAATAAATTGTGTTACAACATGGAGATGGTGGTTTGTACATATGCATGAGTAATGTTTCCATCTTTCAATGAATATGAGGGAAATAAGGTAAGTGTTGTTTTATCTTTAAATAGTGATTTTTATATCATAAAAATCATATTATATCTATAAGTACACATATATATACAATTCATATGATGTGATGACGAAAAATGAATCACATCGATTTGTGGATGTGGTAATTCACACATATGCATGGATGATGTTATTATATTTCAATGGATGGAATGGTAATAAAATAGATGATATATTATATTTAAATAATAAAATCCATTAACTTGAGTCCAAAATTGTTATTTATGTCCTTTAAACCCTATATAATAAACATATATAAATTTTTTAATTGTTTAAAAACCTATTATATTTTTATTACTTTATCATTAAACCATTTTTTTAATTTATTTCAATTAAATGTTTAATTACTTAATTTGTTAAGTTTGCATTGTGTGTTTTGAGGACGTTCGGTTCATTATTATAAAAAAACTCTGACATGTTGATCGTGGTCAAAGAGGTAAATTTCACATAATATTAAGAATAATAATAATTATATAATTATCATTTTTATACATTAATTAGACTTTTATAAGCAATTATGTAAGGTGATTATGAAAAATAAATTGTGTTACAACATGGAGACGGTGGTTCGTACATACACATGAGTAATGTTTCCATTTTTTAATGAATATGAGGGAAATAAGATAAGTGTTATTTTATCATTAAATAGTGATTTTTATATCAGAAAAATAATATTATATCTTTAATTACACTTATATATACAATTCATACAATGCGGTGATGAAAAATGAATCACATCGATTCGTAGATGTGGTAATCCACACGTATGCATGAATGAAGATATCATTTTTCAATGGATTGAATGGTAATAAAATAGATTATATATTATATTTAAAGAATGATAATTATTTAATTAATTTAATATATATATATATATATATATATATATATATTAAATCTGTCATTATAACCATCTATAAGAGGTTGTGATGGAAAGAGAATTACATCGATTCTCAAGGTGGTAGTCCTCCGTACACACAAATGATGGTTTCATTTCCCATTTGATGGGATAAAAAGATGGGTGAAAGTCAATTAATTAATGTAATATCATTTTATTATATATAATATACTAATTTTTTTACATTATAATGGTTAAAATAGTTTTGAAAGAGGTATAATAATAAATAAAGCTAAAACATTTGATTAAAAGTTGTACCTCTTCTTCAAACAACTTTCTTTTATTTATACCTTAATCACTCAATGGTTGGTATTATTCTTAAACTCAGACCTCATGTACATGAGGAGGGATGTTTTGGAGATAATTAGGTAGGTATTGGATGAAATATAGTTCTCAAAAGGTGTGAGGAAGATGGGATAGAAGGTTCCCTTTTATAAGTTAGGGGAGGGGCACCCTTAGAATTACCTAAAATATTAAATTAATATAAATTAATTTTTATGTATGCAATGTCCTAAACCTCTCCAGTTCATTACTTTGGTAAAATTAAGTGTTTCAAGTGTTCGTGGAGGTCACAGTGACTTGTTTAAAGTGTTTTCCAAAAATCCAGTTTTCCAACGGTAGCTCATCTAACAGTGATTCATCCACTGGTAGCTTGTAACGGTGAATTGTGATGGTGATTCATCCACTGGTATCTCAGACCAGTGACTCATCCAATGTTGTTTTAGGACTAGTTATTCAGAGTAGTGATTCACAACGGTAGGTCTCAATGGTGGCTCACATCGGTGACTCACGATAGTGGATTGTCCGACAGTGAGTCACTGACGGTAGCTTCAAATGTTGATTCGCACTGGTATATCTTACCAGTAGCTCATATAATGGTTACTTGCACCAGTATCTCATCACCAATAGCTCATCCACTGATATCTCTCACCGACGTCTCATCTACTGGTGACTCCTTTTTCAACAGTTTTTCAAAATTCTAGAATTATCCAGTTTTTTCAGCTTCACCCCCTTAACATTTTATTTGACATGAAATGAGTTTAATACCATATTTAATGGTTTTTGGAGATATTTTAGATTATATCTATATTATAAAAACCTAAATCTTCCTTTGACTTACAAATCATGTGGTCTTAGTCAAGATCTGCCTTTAATGGATTTTAAAATTGTTTCTCCCATTGATATATGATCTAGACTTTATAAAGATGAGATCCTATATTCCTTGTACACACATTTTCTCATGGTTCACCCTAAACCCTTATTCCCTAAGGATCCATGTGGTTGTGTTATACCTTTTTGGATCATGTTTTCCTTGGAGGCTTTTCCTGTCTAGGCACCCTCTGTTTCAGCGCAATAAGGAAGTTTTGGTCGTCTATTATTCAAGGTAGGGATCCCTTCGTCTATATTTTATTTATGTATCATGTGGGGTGGTTGTATGGATGTATCCTTTGTGAGGAAATAATAATACAAAATTAATAAAGATAAATTAATCTATTTAAGACCAACATATGGGGTCAGGGAAAAGTGATGTATGATCTTCTTGTTTTTTTTTTGTTGTTGTGAATTATACAGGCTAAACACCACACTAAAAATCATGGTCATTGGGGGTATTTTTTTGTTCATGGAGTAATAATTATAGAATGAATTATGTTTGGTTTTCTTTTGAACAATTGTAATTAAATTATTTAACCACATACACTTGTCTAATAAATGGATTCCCCAAGATCAAACTATTTATATGATAAACCTGGAAGTTAACAAGTGGAATGAAAGAATATATGAATTTTTAAATATGAATATGTTTTGTTTGATTTGTTTGGTAGTATGGTTGTGTGCATCATTGTGTTTTTTGGGGTGGTTTGGAAGGCGTAATGGAATCTCATTTTGAGAGATTGATTGACTGTGGAATGGATGGGTAGTGTTGTACAGTGGGGCTATGATCGAGTTGTGATATGTTGTGTTGGTGGGTATAATATGTGTGGTGTGGTTATGTAGTAGGGCTGCTAAGAATGGTTGTGATGGGTGTGTTGTAGTTGTGATGATATGTATTTTTGGGTGTGTCTGTGAGTTGGGGGTTTGCTCTGTTGAGAGGATGGATTGGGTGGAATGATTTTGAATAATGGTGATGGTAGTGGTTAGTATGGGTAATTCTACCAAATTTCAACCATGAGTAGCATGACCAAATATTCACTTAGTGTCTCAGTATCAGTTTTGTTATGATATTAATGGGTGTTAAATGGACTGGAAATATGAAGTGGGTTAATTTATCATGGTTCTTCTTCACCTATTTGACTTTTTTTGTGTGCCTTGTTGTATTCTATACTTAGTAGTTTCCTGAATAGTGATGGATAAAATAAATACTTAATAATGTTGAGATGGAATTAGTTGGCTTGGTAAATGGGAAGGAGTTTTTCAATGAAAAATTTAAATGATGGGTTTCACGGTTAACTATGGTTAAATCTAAATAACAAAATGAATATGTGTTGAGAGAAAGAGCTTTGTGAAGCCACTTTAATTTATCAACTTATGAAGTGACCATTGACTATACTAATGGAGGTATTAATTTTTGTGAAACCCATTAGTTGGGCTTGAGTGTTTGATATCATATATTTATTACATGTGTTTTCTTTTTGATTTCTATGCACACCCCATCCTAGTTGTGCACCATGTACCGAATACCCCCATTTTCATAGGGGAGGGTGTCTTTCCCAAGCATCCTAGTGGAATGATGGATGGATGGTCACTTGCTCTTCCCTTATCCCTCTTCCAGGTGGTGATAGACCAAGATTATTTGAGTAGGTTGTGGTTTGTGAGTTCCATGTGTGTGTTGGTGATTTTTGTTTTCCTAGGTGTCTTCGGGATGATATGTGTTGTGTTTTCTCAAGTGTCTTTGGAATGAGAGGTGTTGTGCTTTCCCAGGTTTCTATAGGTGTGATGTGATGTGGTACGAGGCCTAGCTATCTATAGGTGGGATGTGATGTGGTGTGTGGCCTAGGTTTCTGGGGGTGGTATGTGGTGAGCTTCATTTTCCTAGGTGATGGGACTAGTTGTGAGGCCCAGGTGTGTGCAGGCAAGTTGTGATGTTGTAATTTCAGAAGTGGTGGGCGAGCCAGGATGTTTTCCATTAGGGTGTGAGAGTGGATAGTCAGTGGGAAAGTGGTGTGGGGTAACCTATCATTGATGTGCTTACTATATTACTTTACTTTACTTGTGTTATTTGATGAGCATGGATTTTTTAGGTGGGGATGGTTAGTATGACTTGTTAGGTGTTATTGATTCTACTGATTTCTCATGGGAGCATTAGTATGCCTCTCTCACTTGTACATGAGAGACTTTGGTTTTTCCTAATGAGTATACTTGTATACTCACCCTATGTATATAAATCTATTTTCAGGTTTCCAAGAGGACCACATGGACCATGTTGGGCATTACTATCTCGGACTTTGGGACAGTTGTTGTGTCACTACTTAGTTTTTATTTTTGTACTTACCTTTTAGTTTTGTTGCATTTGTAATAGTTTTAAATCTAAACATGCATGTGGGATGGATTTTGTATTTCTTTTATATATTTCTTGGATTTTTTTGTGGTTGATACATCTTATCTATCAATATATTTTTTTATAAAGGGTAATACCTCCCACATTGTGAGATTTTTAAACCCTTGGTGCTAGTCACCACCCTGGTGCCTATTAGAGGTGAGTCTAGGGGGTCATTATCTCCCTCTATCCATTTTCAACTCAAGAGGGGCATCTTTAGATGGAGGGGTTGTGAAAAAATGGTATTAGAGGTGATGGTTGAGAGATAATATGGAGTTTGGAGTTAGGTATAGTGAGTAGTGCATGGGTTAGTAGGGAAATAGTGTTAAGTGATCTTGGTGTGTGACATAAGCTAGGGAAGACCAGCTAGGACATGGGATTTTAGGGCCCCCCGTGATCCGATGAAAGTACTCTAAACCTACAAAACAACCAAGTGATGCTACTCTATTTTCAAGGTAAATACACTAGAAAATGTACATACATCATAATGACTTGTGTTATTGTCTGAATTGGGTTGTTTTGGGGAATTTGAAAGGGGAATAATGAGTTAAAATAAATTCTAAATAAAATTCCATACTACTTAGGCTTAGGAATTACTTATTTACCTTTTTCAGCTATGTAACTCGATCGTCTTCCGTGTGTGTCTTGGGTAGTTGAGGCTCAGTAAGCTAACCTGGCTGATTGGGGAGGGTTGATCCAGTATAGAAGGATGACCAGTGGTATAGAATGTTCCATGCTTTCCAGCGGTAAACCTTGGGAAAGTACAAAGTTAGTGTTTCAGACATAGAGATAGAGAGTTGGATTGAGGATCTTGAGATCACATTTGGTTTGATCTGGGTTTCAATGGAGTACTGGGTTCCTTTAGAAGTGATTCAGATATGAGGAGTTGTGAGTCAGTGGTGGATGTTGTACATGGGAGAGAGAAAGAAGGATGACGTTTTGTGAGTCGATTTCGAGAAGGATTTCCAATTAGAATTAATTTCATCAACCATGAAGGCCGAGAAGGGGAAGGATTTGATCTCCATCCAGTAGGGGAGTATGTTGGTACAGGATTTGGGGATCAATTTCAAGGATCTCCTTTATTTTTCTCCGGATCTCTTTCCAAATGAGGAGTCTCATGTGAGGCACCTATAGGAAGCACTTCATCCTTCTATCTAGTACGTGGTTACTCCCTTTCTATTTCCAATGTACTTGGAGGTCTAGAAGAAGGTGTATATAATTGAGTGGATGAACTCACGAGGAGGTATACCATGAGAGGGGACCCAGTAGAGTTCTTCGAGAGGTAGGTCCATCAGTGGCAGATCTTAGGCACTAGGACCTTCTAGGTTTTGACCAGTAGGGAGGAGACTTCAGTAGTCTCCCTTCAAGCCTTATGGTACCAATAGTTCTTGTTCCCCTACTATGGGTTTGGGACCAATGTGTTTCTTCTCTAGAGTTTGTGGAAATCTTCAGAACCAGTGCCTAGTGTCCATTTGATCTTATTTTAGTGGAGGTGGGAAGGTTATGCACTAGTCTCAGCATAATTTGTTGACTAGGTTGTTTCAGTAGTAGGGACAGCTAGCTCATACCCTACCAAGGGGAGGTGGAGTAGGTAGAGGCCAACCTCAGGGTGTTCCTTAGGGACCTCAACCTAAGAATAATCATGGAGGAGGTCATCAGCAGAGGGTTATTGGATATGGGTGTGGTCATTTTCATACCGCATAGGTGGCAGTTATAGCAAGGTCGGAGATCATTATAGGTATGATAAGATTGTTTAGTACCCTTTATTGTTCTTTGTTTGATTAAAGAGATTCTATCTCCTTTGTTTAAACTAGTCTAGATCATGTTATGGTACTAGACGTAGAGAGGATTCATGTGCCCCTAGTGTTGAGTACACCAGTCAGAGGTCAAACCAAATTGTTTGATGTGTGTCAGGGATATAAACTAATGATGGGACCGCATTAGTCCTATGGGGACCGCTTCTTACTATAGATGAAACCATGTTATTTCATTATCAATATCTATTGGTTGTATTATGTACATACCATAATCGACTGCTTCTGGATAAGAGTTTTGTTTTCACACATGTATGGTTGGAGTGTGTCTTTTGTAGGCGAGTGGAGTTTCCAGGTGGGCAGTCGGTGTGCGGAGCCTCTTCTTTCCTTGTTAGTTGAGATGTTGGTAGGATCAGTGGATGATAATATGGTGGATATTCCTAGAGTTGTTCGGGAGTGCTTGGATGTTTTCCCTGAGGAGGTTGTGACTCTACCCCCCCCCCCCGACGTGAAGTTGAGTTCAGTATAGACTTACAGCCCGGTTCTTATCCAATTTTGATGGATCCTTATCAGATGGAACCTTCTGAGTTGTGGGAGTTACGGATTCATATTGATAACCAAATGAAGAGGGGATTCATCTGGATCAGTGTGTCATCAGGGGGTAATTCAGTGTTGTTTTCAAAGAAGGAATATGGTGGTTTGAGTTAGTGCATAGACTACTGAAGGTTGAATCAAGTGATGGTCACGAACAGTTACCCTATCCCAAGGATAGATGATCTTTTTTACCATCTGGGAAGAGAATTTTGGTTTTCTAAGATTGATCTGTGGGATGGATATCACCAGTTGAGGGTGAAGTAGGGTGATATCTTGAAGACTGCTTTTAGGTGAAGGTATGGGAACTTCAATTTCATAGTCATGTCATTCGGTGTTGTGAACACATCATCTGTGTTTATGGGGATTATAAACTCTATATTCTTTGATTTCCTAGACCAGTTCATCATCCTATTCATCGATGAAATCTTGGTCTAATAAAAGTCATATGAGGAGCATACTGAGCATCTCCAGACTGTATTTCAGGTCCTTTAAAGCCACTATCTCTATAGAAATCTATCCTAGTGCAAGTTCTAGACCTAAGAGATAAATTACCTTGGACATGTGGTGTCATAGCAGGGTGTAATAGTGGACCCATCAAAGGTCGAGGTAGATTTTTCTTGGTCATCACCCAAGAATGTTGCATAGGTTCACATCCATCTAGTAGGATATTACCGGATATTTGTACCTAATTTCTCTCGAGTTACATCTCTATTGACATCTCTGACCAAAAAGGACCAATATTTTGTGTGGAGTAGTCAGTGATGGGAAGTATACAACTATCTTAAGGGGAAGTTAGTTAGTGCTTCAGTAATCTGATTTCTAGAGGAAGGGTTGATGTTTGAGGTGTTTTTTGATGCTTCCCATCTGGGTTTCGAATGTGTGTTGATGCAGTAGTGGGGAGTTATCTCTTATAGGTCTAATAAGTTACATCTCCATGAACTTAACTATGCCACCCATGATCTAGACTTGGTAGTGGTTGTGTTTGTGATGAATTTGTGGCGGAATTACCTCATTGGGGAGCACTTTGTGCTCTTCACATATCACAAGAGTTTAAGGTATATCTTTTCCCAGTGAGATCTGAACTTGCGATAGTATAGGTGGATGGAGTTTCTTTAGGACTATGATTTTGATATCTCCTACACCTTAGGTAAGGGGAATTTCATGGTTTATTCCTTGATCAGGAAGTCACATAAGGTGGTAGTTTTTGAATTTGTTGATGCTTGGAAGGTGATAGAGGATTTGGTATTCATGCACTAAGATACAAGAATGGATGGAAGTAGAGGCTGTTTGTTTCAGATAAAGGTGTGGTCTTATTTGATGCAGTAGGTGGAGGAGTCTTAGTGAGGATACCCATAGGCATAGTTGATGCATGATTGCATTGACCAAGGCGATGCTCTGAAGGGATGGTCGGGGGATGGTTAGAGTCAGATTTCATTCCATGGTAGGTTGTTTTTTCCAGTGGTGATGTGTGAAGGAGTCCTCTAGGAGTTTCATAGGTCACCTTTAGCAGTGCACTTGGTAGTTTCTAAGATGTAACATGGCTTGAGGGAGCAATTTTGGTGGCCCGGGATGAAATGGGCAGTAGCAGAGTTTGTGGTGAAGTGTTTAGTGTGTCATCAGGTGAAGGCTGAGCACCATGTTCCTAGTGGTTTGTTTTAAACTTTATATGTCCTCGAGTGGAAGTGGGATGACATCTCAATGGATTCCATCATAGGATTACTCAGGGATCAAAGATGGTATGATGTTATTTGGGTAGCAGTGGATCTGTTGACAAAATTGGTTCACTTCTTAGTGATCAAGGAGTCGGGCGTAGTGGATACCTTGGCAAGGAGTTATGTGGATAATTTGTTGTGGTTTCACAGAGTTTCAAGATCTATTGTCTCAAATTTGGATACATGGATTACCTCACGAGTTTGGAGGGGATTGTAGAATTCTTTTGGCACTTAGTTATGCCTCAGCACTACCTTCCACCCTTATACAGATGATCATATAGAATAGACTATCCAGATGCTAGAATACATGTTACGGGAATGTCTCTTGGACATTTGAGGATCTTGGGTATGACACTTTCCCTTGGTATATTTTGATTACAATAATAGCTATCACTCTTTCATTAGCATGGATCCATTTTAATCCTTGTATAGAAGACTGTTTCGTTCACCTTTGTGCTAGACATAGGTTGGGGAGATAGATGTTCTTGGCCCTAAGGTTGTGCAGAGCATGATAGAGAAGGTTCAGCTTGTTCATGAGAGGATGAAAGCAATGTAGGACCAGAAGAAGTCATATGTTGATCATATTATAAGGCCCTTAGAGTTTGAGGTTGGGTACCACATGTTCTTGAAGGTTTCCCCTCGATGTGGGAAGCGGAGGTTTGGAAGAGGGAGTAAGCTTTCTCCCAGGTTCATCGGACCCTTTTATGTGTTGGGATGAGTTAGAAAGGTGGAATACCAGTTGGCATTTCCATTATAGTTAGATAGGATCCATGAAGTCTTCTACGTATCCCAACTTCATTGGTATCTTCACGATGACTCCCATGTCATTGACTAGGGAGAGTTAAATATCTAAGACGATGCGACATAGGTAGAGTGGCTAGTAGATATCCAAGATCATCGAGATAAGGTGATGTGTGGATGGACCATTCCTTTGGTTTGTGTGTTGTGGAGGCATAGTGGCCTGGAGTAGATTACTTGGGATCGGGAAGAATGGATGTGGGCCCAATACCTAGAGTTGTTTTGAGTTTTCCTGTGTTATGTTTTTCTTTGAAATGTGATGTTATAACCTTGTTTACTATGAGATGAGTTGTTTCATTGTTCCATAATATGTGATGAATTCCTAACATGTGGGAAAATGTAGGAACTGATTACTAATCAATACACGTTAATCGAGATGCAATTAAACCCATGCGAGCGAGTCAGTACCACCCAAAGTGGATAGTATCTTGACATGGAGGATGGAATTCACCGATTCACGTGTACAGACAGTGTGGTTGTTGTGCTTGTGTGGTGTGACTTATGGTTAGTTGGGTTAGTAGATGTTGGAGGAGGTGTTCTTGGGTGTTGAGTTTTCACTCCATCTTTCAAAAAACACAAGTTGGTTTATTATTGAACTTTTATGTGTTGGGTTGTTAATGGTTCTCCAAGTGTAGTGAGGTCTTTGAGAGGTATCTTGCTGGGTGGTTGTTCAAACCCCTATTTTTCTTTTGGCTTTGTTTTTAAATTATTGAGGGTGAGAATAGTTTGAGAGGTATCTGATGTAATGTCCTGGACCTCTCCAGTCCATTACTTTGTGAAAATTAGGTGTTTAAAGTTTTCATGGAGGTCACAGTGACTCATCTAATGGTGAGTTGTCCACTGATAGGTCACAACTTTGAATAATGTGGTGAGTCATCCACCGATAGCTCAGACTGATGACTCATCCAACGTTGAGTCAGGACCGGTGATTTGGAGCGGTGAGTCGCAATGGTAGGTATTGACGATGGCTCACATTGGTGGCTCGCAATGGTGGCTTGTTCAATAGTGAGTCTCTAATGGAATCTTCCAATAGTGACTCTCACCAGTGAGTCACACTGGTAGCTCATACCAGTAGCTCACTAAATGGTGACTCATACTGGTAGCTCATCATTGGTATCTCATCCACTGGTAGCTCACACTGGTGACTCCTTTTTCAAAAAAATTTCAAAATTCTAGAATTCTCTAGTTTTTCCAATTTTGCCCCCATAATGTTTTATTTGACATGAAATGAGTTTAATACCATATTTAATGTTTTTTGGATCTATTTCAAATAATATCTATCTTATAAAAATCTAAAGCTTTCTTTGACTTCTAAATTGTGTGGTCTTAGTCAAGATATACCTTTAATGGATTTTTAAAACTATTTCCCCCATTGATATAAGATCTGGCCTTTCTAAAGTCGATTTCCTCTATTCTTTTTGCACTCCCATTTTCTCTTGGTATTCCCCAAACCCTTCTTCCCTGAGGATCCATGCGGTTGTATTTCACCTTTTTGGATCGTGTTTTCCATGGAGGCTTTTCCTACCTATGCACCCCATGTTTTAGTACAATAATAAAATGTTGATCATCTATTCTTCAAGTTAAGGATACCTTTATCTCTCTTTTATTTGTGTATTATTCTGGGTGGGTGTATATATTTCTCCTTTGTGAGGATAGAATAATACTAAATTAATAAAGATAAATGAATCTATTTAAGACCAATATGCAGGGTCGGGGAAAAGTGATTTATGATCATCTTTTTATTTGTTTTTGGTTGTTGTTGTGAATTATATGAGCTAAATTCCCCACTGAAAATCATGGCCATTGAGAGTCTTTGTTTACATACCAATTAATTATTTTGGAATTCATGATGTTTGGTTTTTTATCGAATAATTATTATAAAATCATTTCACCACATACACACAAATAATAAATGGATTCCCCAGGATCAAATTGTTACTATGATTACCCTGGAAGTTAAAAAGTGAAATTAAAGAATACATGACTCGTTAAATATGAATAAATTTTGTTTGGTTTGTTTTGTGATATGATTATGAGAATTTGTATGTGGTGTGGGGTGGTTCTAAAGTTGTAATGGAATCTCAAGTTGATAGATTGATTGATTGTGGAATGGATGGGCAGTGTTGTGTAGTGGCGATGTGATAGGGTTGTGTTGTGTTGTGTTTCTGGGTGTCATGGGTGTGGTGTGGTTATGGAGTAGGGCTACTGAGAATGGTTGTTATGGATGTGTTGTAGTTGTGATGAGATGTGTTTTTGGGTGTGGCTATGAGTTGGGGGTTTTATCTGTTGATAGGATGGATTAGGTAGAATGAATTTTAATAATGGCGATGGTAGTGGTTAGTATAAGTAATTCTCTTAGAGTTTCTCCATATGTATCATGACCAAAGATTCACTCCATGTCTCAGGATCAGTTTTGTTATGACATGAATAGGTGTTAAATGGAGCAGAAATATGAAGTTGGTTAATTTACCATGGTTTTTCTTCCCTTGTGTAACTTTTTTTTGTGTGCCTTGTTTTGTTCTATACTTGGTAGTTACTCAGATAGTGATGGAGAAAATAAATACTTAATAATGTTGATATGGAATGAGTTTTCTTGGTAAATGGGAAAAAGTTTGTCAATGAAAAGTTAAACTATGGGTTTCATGGTTAACTATGGTTAAATCTAAATAATTAAATGAATGGATGTTGATAAAAAGATATTTGTAAAGCTGCTTTAATTTATCAACTTTTGAAGTGATCATTGTTGATACTAATTGAGGTATCAGTTGTTGTGAAACCCATAGGTTGGTCTTGAGTGTTTGGTATCATATATGTATTACATGTATTTTCCTTGTGATTTATATGTTCACCCCACCCTAGTTGAGCACCATGTGCTGAACACCCCCATTGTCATGAGGGAGGGTGTCTTTACCAAAAATTCTAGTGAGAGGATGGATGGCTGGCCACCCAATCTTCCCTACTCCCTCTTCTAGGAGGTGATGGCCTAAGATTCTTTGAGCATGTTGTGGTTTGTGGGGGACAGGTGTGTGCGGGTGAGTTTTGTTTTCTTTTGTATCTTAAGGATGAGATGTGTTGTGTTTTTTCATATGTCTTAAATGTGAGAGGTGTTGTTCTTTCCCATGTGTCTGCGGGTGGGATGTGATGTGGTATAAGGCCCAGGTGTCTGTGGGTGGGATGTGATGTGGTGTGTGGCCCAGGTGTCTGCAGGTGGGATGTGATGAGATTTGTTTTCCTGGGTGATGGTACTAGCTGTGAGGCCTAGTTTTGTGTGGGTGGGTTGTGACATGGTACTTTAAGAAGAGGTGGGAGTGACAGGACATTTTCTGTTAGGGTGCGAGAGCGGCTAATCAGCGGGAAAGTGGTGTAGGGTACCGTATCATCAATGTGATTAATATATTACTTTACTTGACTTGCTTTATTTGGTGAGAGTTCCTTGGTGAGGTGGGGATGGTTAGTAAGCCTTGTTAGGTGCTATTGGTTTTGCTATTTTCTCATGGGAGAATTAGTATGCCTCTCTCACTTATGCATGATAGAATTTGGTTTTTCCTACTGAATATACTTGTATACTCACCCTGCGTATATAAAACTATTTTCAAGTTTCTAGGAGGACTATTTGGACTATTTTGGGCATTACTAGCTCAGACTTTGGGATAGTTGTTGTGTCACTACTTAGATTTTCTTTTGGTACTTACCTTGGAGTTTTGTTTCATTTGTAATTGTTTTATTTTTAAACATGCATGTGGGATGGATTTTAGCTTTCTTTTATATATGTCTTGGAGTTTTTTTTGAGTTTGATAAATATTATCTCCCAATCTTGTTTTCTTATAAAGGGTAATGCATCCCATATTATGATATCTTTATACCCTTGGTGCTAGTCACTACCCCAGGGCCTACTAGAGGTGGGACTCTGGGGTCATTATCTCCATTTCTTCATTGCCAACTTAGGAGGGGCATCTTTAGAGGGATGGGGTTGTGATAATGTAAAAGTGTGAAAAATGATATATTTTTAATATAGGATGATTATGTGTCTAAATACTCTAATACAATAAAATTTAGACAAGTTTAGATGATTTTTTAACCCTTATTTCTTAGTTTTATCCCCTGTTAACCCTTTTAATGATTACAGCAATAACAATGTGTTTTACTCTTTAAGGGTCAAGAAAGTTACTATAAAAGGAAAAGTAAACCATAAATGGAAAATAGTTGATATAATAGACCATATATAATTCAATTTTCAAAATATAATATCATTATGAATTTTAAATCTTTAAATAAAATATCATTTAACATAATATACCATTAATGTCATTTTTGTACTATTCATCCAAATTTTATTACTTTTAATGTATTTATAAATCATTTATTTGATGTTTATATTATTTACACAAGCACTGTGTTGGCGTTGCATAAGAATTTAAGGTAATTATTTCATCAATAAAAATGAAAAATAAATTATCATGATAAAAAATCATTTATATTTCAAATAATCATTTATAACCAAGCATAACCTCTTTTTACCCTTATAAAAAACATAGATACATTAAAACAAAGAGAGTGACATTTTATTTTTATTATTTTTTAAAAAAATATATTAAGATTGTTATCAAAGACAAGTGGTAATAACTTGTCACATTTTAAAACCTTTTATTTTTATGGTAAAAAAATATAAAATAAAATAAATATAAGTTCTAGGGAGATTTTTACGCCTTATCACATTATTTTTAACCTTAATTACCTGATTTACCCTTACTAAGGTGATATATATTTACTACGATTACTATTCATAATGACCAAAAAGAAAAAGGTCGTATTTAAAAAAAATTGGGAATCATTTCCAAATATGGAATCATATTTCTAATATTCAATTTATATAAGTGGAATAAAAAAATTAAAATAAATGCATAAAATGCAATGAAAAACAGTTTTTAGAAAAATACATCTCTAAGTCCAAAAATGAACACATACCAAAATCCAGTATAAAGATGATTCCTATATAAATAATTATATTATTTATAAATAAATTTTACTTATTTTAATTAAATTCAAATAATAATGATACTTTTTAATGGAAAGAAATGGAAATTTTACAAAAAATGATATTTTTTACTATTTACTAAAAAATCAATCTTTTCGGAAAAATACCAAAATTTAATCCTACAATAATTTTGATATTTTATTTCAAAAATGATATCCTTTTTGTAAAATAATGTTTCTAAAATTTTTGGATATAAATTATAATATTCACTCACAGAAAGCAATAAAATCATTTTTGAAGAAAACGTATTTTTGAAGCATAAAATGACTTTACTAAAAATTGAATGTTTATTTAATAATAATTTATCAATAAATTTTTTATTGAGTATGACATTTATATATATATTTCATAATGTTTCTAATAATATTCATATCTTTCAATTCAACATTTTGGTTATAATGGTCATATTGAAATAGTAATATTTTGTGGTTCGTTTAAGCTTGGTGTTTCATGCCTTGTATGCTATTGAGCATAGTATTCTTTTAAAATATTAGGATATTACATTATCCCTCACCCCCTTAATAAATTTCATCCTATATATTTTATCTTGAGCTCAGTAATCATGGTTTTAATATTTGAAAATACCTTTGTTAAAAAATCACATCATAAAAAGGGTTAATAAAACTTCCTTTTGAAAAGAGGGGAAGGAAAATATAAATTTCATCAGAAATAACATATAACTAGGTTTTTGAATAGAATAAAATTATTGGGAAGTGGAAATATGGTCATGGAAGAAAAAATTAATGCCTAAATAATGATGTGTATTGATAGAGAACATTAATCAAAATAAATTGAATGATCATGAGAAAATCAATGACCGCAAAACCATAAACCAATGAGGCATGAAAAGACCATCAATTCATCAGAAATGAATTCAATGGGATAACATTTTTATTTCAAGATCCTTTCCCTATATTTGAGTAATTACTTTACCATCTATAATAAGAACATAAAGAAATATATTTACTTGATTTTCTTCAATTCCATAAATGAAATTTCATCCCTTAGTTGCATATTTCAACTAGTTTCCACCTTTATCACATTTTTACTCCAAATGATGAGTATGAATATTTAATGTCTAAAGCACTATAATAAACTTCTTATTTACTAAGAGTTATATAAAATGATGAAAAGTTATTATTCTTGTATTTATTAAACCAAAATGGTTATCACATGATCAGATAATACCCAAAAATTAATAAACCTTCATATGAAGAAATAGAACATTTAACTCCAAAATTTCCACAATAACACCAATGGTTAAACATAGATCATTCCCTAAATAAATAACCCTATATCCCATTTATCCTCAATAACCATAACATTAAAGAATGTTTTATCCTCGAAGGTTGTCTCACACCTTTCAGATTACATCCCCAAAAATGTAATAGAATTCTTCATAAATAATCCTTCATTTTTAACCTAAAGTTTATATACACATAAAACTAAAAAAACATCTCCCAAAATATCATTAATCAGCATAAAATCACATCACTTGTAACCTAAAAATGGGTATTTATGCTAATGAACTTATGATCAACCTTAGACTTATAAACCCATGATGGTATCCATAAAAGTTAAAATTACATGAAAACATCATAACCTCCAAAGTTATATAAACCTTCCTATAATACCAACTATAATAGTCTCAAACCCTCACTCCTGGATCCAATGCTATAAACATAATATTTACATTTCTAGATTTGATACCAATAAATGGGACCTAATTTTATACATCCAAAACATACAACATTAAATATAAATATTGGATCATTTACATACCCAAGGACTATTTAGGTTTATATTTTTAGATAATTAGTACTAATTCTAACATAAAAATACCCATATCTTCAAGTGATCATTTTCCAACTATACTCATATTTTCTTATTTCAAAAAAAGTATTCAACGTCTCCCATTAAATTCTCCACACATGAAACCTTCCTATAAATTATTCATTTAACATAATTCTTTATAACCTGGTGAAATATAAAACATAATAATGTTAAGCACAAATTCTTAATAGGGGTAAGAATAATAATTAATAATTGAATGTCATCGGTGAGTATAAGATGAGAATAAGGGTGTGATGACATAATAAAAGTGCATGATCATAACATTAGATAATTCATACCCATAAAAAACTCGTATCATTAGAAATTTTATATTTTATAAAGATTTATTAAATGAAATATTCATAATAATCAACAATAATGATTGATGTGATATCAATATTTAAAAAATAAACCATTAAAAGTTCATAGAAATCATAGATAAAACATGTTGTTATCTTGCAACATTATCTTCTTAACACATGTTCAATTGTGTTAGAAATAACTATATCCTAGTTAAATCCATAGGATAATCCTCCCAGGTTAAATCCCTATTTATTTATTTTAAATACAAGAAGCATTACCCAATGCATTAGAGAGCTATACCAGGATCACCCGTCATATAAGCTATATTGGACTCAACCATCATATGAGGTATATCGGGATCACCTATAATATAAGTTGTATAGGTCCCAATAATCATTATATATAATAATAAAGTACCATATAATGAATAAAAAAATTTAATATTTCACCTTTTCATCATAAAACCCTTTAAAAACTTTTTGAAACCCATATGAAAAACACTTTCAGATATAGAAATGTCATTTCCTTTTAAAAACCACATTTTCAAAACTAAAATACCCAAAACAAAGGGAAAGAGGGTTTTTATTTGAATAAAAAATGTAACATTATAAAATAATCGAAATATAAAATATTAGTTATGGTAGTGAGAAAATCCATTATCTTCGTATATGTTAAAATAGAACACTCTCTTCCCCTTTTGTAAAGAATGTCAAAATGTTCCGTATAAAATACGTAAAAAGATTACTTTTGAAAAACTTTTAAATAAAGTAAAAAGATACATAAAATTTCCTTTATAATTCATTTATATCCATATAAATACATTTTTATATTAATTTTAAGAATTTGTACATTGAAGAAAAATATTTATAAAATAAATATTTAAAACATTTAAAACAAGCTTTTTAGGTAAAGTGTCCCTTATAAATTGATAGCTTTTAAAATAAGGAAAAATTAAAGGACATAAATTTTAATAGATTTTTAAACACTTTAATTTTTATATAATAATGTTAAAATACATCCACATATAATTTTATACACTGCGAAAAATAAAACATGTTTTGAAAGTAACTTAAGTCTCAAAGAAAGAATTGAGAGTATAAATCCCTTAACTTGAGTCCATATGTGCTATGTATGTCCTTTAAATCCTATATAATAAAATTATATAAATTATTTTATTATTTAAAAACATTTTATAGTTTTATTACTTTATCATTAAACAATTTGTTTCATTTATTTCAATGGAATATTTAATTACTTAATTTTTTAAGTCTGTGTAGTGTGTTTTGAGGATGTTTAGTTCATTATTATGAAATGACTTCGGTATGTTGACCATGGTCAAAGTGGTAATTGTTCCATAATATTTAGAATAATAATAATGACATAATTATAATTTTTATACATTAATTATACTTTTTTAATCATTTATGTAAGGTAGTTATGAAAAATAAAATATGTTACAACATGGAGACAGTAGTATGTACGTACGCATAAGTAACATTTCTATTTTTCAATGAGTATTAGGGAAAGAAGGTAAGTATTGTTTTATATTTAAATATTAATTATTATATCTTAAATATGATATTATATCTTTAAATACACTTATATATATAATTCATGTGATGTGGTGATGAAAATAAAATCACATCACTTTGTAGAGGTGGTAATCCACACGTACGCACAGACAACGTTATCATTTTTCAATGGATGGAAAGTTAAGAAAATTGATGATATATTTTATTTAAATAATTATAATTATCATGAATATCATATATATACATTAAATCCATAATTATAACCATCCATAATAGGTTGTGATGTAAAATGAATTACATCGGTTCACGAAGTGGTAGTTCACCGTACACATGAACAATTATTTCATTTCCCATTTTATGGAATAAGGAGATAGATTAAGGTTAATAAATTAATATAATAAAATTTTAGTATATGGTAGATAATTATTTTATTATATCAAAATGGTTAAAAGAGTTTTGAATGAGGTAGAAGAAGAAATAAAACTAAAACATTCAATTAAAATCTATACCTATTCTTCAAACAACCTTATTTTCTTTACTCCTTAATCCCTATAAGGTTAGTATTATGACCAAAAAACACCTCTAGGGTTTGGTGAGGGATTTTTGGGAGATAATTGGGTAGGTAATATCTGAACTAGAGTGTTAAAATGTGTGAAGATGTAACACCCTGAGATATTAAAAAAATAAAATTATATTTGATAGTATAAAGGGTACACAATAATGAGTTTATCTTATGACATGTGAAAATATGAGTTTATTAAATATATTTAATTACATGTAAACCCAAGATTTTTATGTTTTATAGTGTATTCAACATGCAACAGCAAACTTAAACAGCCTATGATATATGTTATTGTTATAACCTAGTCATTGGAATGCCAGGAATGAATAAGATTAACTGAATTATGGAAATATGGTTTAAAAATTTATATATAATGAATTATTTGGTTACTAATTAATTTTAAATGAAAATAAAACCCTTTTAAATTAAAAGGAAATTTTTTTCTGAAAAAACTATTTTAATGAACACAAGTCTGTTTTATACCAATAAAATAAACAAATCACTATTTTTGGATTGTATTAATGAAATTTCTGTGTAATATATTTAATAAAATGTTTAAAATTCATCCAATATTTTTTATAGATAATAGAAACAAATAAATCCAATTTTACACTTAAAAACTGTATTTTTTTTAAAAGAAGTTTTTTTGCCTTTTTTGGCGCGCTTATTTTAAAAATGATTTTTGAGAACTTTATAATTTTTATTTGAAAAAATAAAATTAACTTTTAAATTATAATATCAAAATTATATTATGGTGAATTTTTTGTATTATTTTGAAAAGTTTTGTTTTTTGATGAATAGTGAAAAATACTGAAATTTAATTCAAAACTATCTTTTTACCTAAATTGTTTAAAAATTTAAATTATATTTTGAATTTGTTTTAAATTAAAAATATTTAAATTATACATCTATTAATACAATATAGTTAATTTTAATAATTTTTGTAATGATTTTTTATATAAAAATATTTTGAACTTTTGAACTTTTGACTTTCAAAACCTGATTTTCATCACGTCTACGGGATTAAATTTAAATTAAATTATGATAATTATGTGAATTTAATTTGAAAAAATGGATTCAATATTTGTAATTATAATAATTTTATTATATAATAAGGTCAAATTAATTTTTTACCAAATTTATTAGTAAAAAAAATAAAAATAATTACAGCGACTAAGGTAAAAACGAGTTTACTTAGTAGTTAAACTTAGATAAGGTGTACATATGACCCAACACTCTTCCAACACCCATTGGACAGAAATATTTAGACCATTATGACCTTATTATCTAAATTTATGAGTTTTTGGGACATTTTTACTTGGAAGTGACCCATATAATAAGTTAAGAAAAGAAAAGGAAAAAAGTGTATCTTATTACTTTTAATTCCTATAAAGATTCGGGGATGGAGAAAACTACATAGGTTTAGTTATAAATATTATTTTAAAATATAAATGAATTTTTTTATCTTAATAATTTATACTTAATTTTTATTTATGATATAATTACATTAAATTTTTAAGAAACCTCAATGCATGGATTATTTAGTTAATAATTAAATAAAATAAATGATACTAAAAATATTAAAAGTGAGGTAAAAAGAATGAATTTTTCTGTTAAATTATTTTGATAGTTTAATATATCATTATACACATATTTTAACTTAATATATTTTAATTCCATTATTTTCTTGATATTTTTTTAATTTAAATTAAATAAATAATGTCAAACTTGACATTAATGTTATTTTATAATAAATGATATTTTATTAAATGATTTAAAATCACTAAAAATAATATCATCTTCAAAGTGATTTATAAATATTAATAAATATAAAATATGGTTCATTAATGGTCCAATTTATCTTTTTTAATGAATATATTGACCCCTAAATAGTAAAAACATTGTTGGCACGATTAGGGTTAAAGTAGTGTTTTTGTGCGTTACATGTGCTTCTATTAAAATTAATTTACATCACACATGGTATTTTTATTTTATAATTTTAATTTAATATTTAAAATCCATTGGTATCAATTTTATAATAATTTCACTTTAATTTAGTCTTAATGGATGAATTACATAGGTTATAAAACTAGTTACCTTAATGAAAAAACCAAAATGAAAAAAATGAGAAAACATTGGAGTTAAGGAACAAAATGTTTAAAAATGTATTTATTTTATGTGGTGGATATTTTTATCAAACAAATAATTCATATACTACATTATTATTCAATTTTTGAGGCACATAAGTAAAGGGGGACCTTCTAATAGTAAATACTTTTGAGTATTTACAAGAATGTCACTCCTCAACTATAAAGAGGCACTCACTCTTCCCACTTCTTCACACCTCTAAATCCTTTTGGATAATCAAAAACCTACCCAAATCACCTCCCAACTTACCTATCCTCATCATATAATCCTTATTTTGATTATAATGAAAACCTTTTAAGGTTTTAGTGTAAACCAAAGGAGCATACCCGAAGAATACGTGATGTTCTTCTAAAAGAATTTTTATTTTATTTCCTCCTCCACCTCCTTAAATTATCTTTATATAATGATTATATAATAACCTCATTATCCTCAATATACTTATATGTTATTATGTGAATTTTATAACCTAAAACCATACACAATTCTATCAAATGGGCTATGAAATTATCATTCATGTGTACGGTAGACAACCACCTCATGAAACGATATCGTTTGTTTTTCCCTTACCACCTCCCATGGTTGGGAATAATGATGGTCATAATATTTTTATATTATATTAATGATATTTATACTATAATCATACCCATTGATTCATTATATAATATACACCCTTTTTATATTCCATTCTATAAATGATCTGATAACATCACACGTGTGTGCGACGGACTATCACCTCACAAAATGATGTGAAGCATATTTCACTAATGTGTTTGTTTCTAATGGAAATAGGGAATTTTTTGGGGAAATAGTTATTTCCAAATAGTTTACAATGGGTTCTTTCATGTAACTGGAAACACCCAATGGTTCTATATCCATAGGTACCTTCTTTCCAAAGGCAGGCGCTCGTTAGGGATTTTGACCCATGATGATTAAGAAATCGCATTGGTCGAGAGGATGGGAGGTCAGTATCATCACACCATTTTGGGAGGAATTATTTACTAATATGATAATATCTTATAGATTTAAGATATGTTCATTAATCCTTAATTAATTCTCAATTGTGATGTAGGTTGTCTCAAATTAACAATCAATTATTATCATATATAGAATTCAGAATCATCTGTATGTATTCAAGGTTCTTCATCAATGGAGATATCTATATGTATATAAGGTTATCTATTTATGGTATCCTCTTATGCACTAATTATATATTCTTTGGTCATTATTATGATTATGCTTGTTTTCTATCCACATAGTGGGGCACTCTGGAGTTTATTGTCATCAAGGTAGACTAATGTCACTCTAGAGTTTATCGTCGTCCAGGGAAATGAGAATTGTTTGATGTTAGGATCGAACCCATAAATGGACTCCCAATGTATCCTTACTAAAGTAATAAGAACCCACATAGTTTTGTACCACTTAATGGGACACATAATATATTTTAAGTTTGTGTGATTAGGACCCAACTGTACAGTTTAATATCATGTGGTAAGGATGTCTATGCGAAAGATGCCTAGTCAAAGTTTGGTGTGGGACTTATACCTAAATAGTCCAAGGAACTTGTAAGGAATATGATCTTATAAGTTTAATTATACCCTTCTTGGTATATATCTTAGAGATAACAAAGTTGATTTGGAGTGTTGGGTTTGAACCTCAGGGAGGCTTCCTATATATCCCATTTGGATGGGAATCAAAGCCCACGTAGTTCAGTATGTCTCACAGGAGAGTATGGTACTTTGAGAGAAATAATTTGGGGATTTCTCTAGAGGAGGATGTTCTAATAAAGTAGTCACGATTGATTTATCTACTCATGATGATTTGGTGGTTTAACTCGGGGATTACTTCTAAGTAGGATGCTTGGATTAAGGGAATTATGATTGGGGTTTAATCCTGAGGAGGATTTCCCTTTAGTTAGATCCTTAATCGGGCTTCCTAAATATCCTAGTTAGAGTTGGAATCAGAGTTATCATGGTTTAATCCTTTTCAGACCACTGGGGGATGAGGTAGAGATATCATCCCATGATAATAAATGGGTCTCTATGGTTAAAATGTCAAAATGGGGCTTATATCATAATGGATTTTTAGTTGAGCTCGAGCCTTAGGAAGGCATCCTATGTATCCTGGTTATGGAAGGAATAAAAGTTCTAGTAATTCAATAATTTAGGTGTATTTTGTGGTTATCGTGATCATCACTAACCTCTAATCCCATGTGATTCATGCTCGGTGTGAGAAACAATAAGAATCATAAGATTTGACAAAACACACACTTTTCTTCCTTCAATAATGGAAGAGGAGGAGGACAATGGAAGAAGAGGCTGAGGTAACTATGGAAGAGGTCAGGTCTATAGTGGAAGAGGTCATGGATATGATGGTTCCCTCTCTTCACTTTACATTGGACATGAATCCAATGTAAGGAAGGAATGAAGGATGTGGAGGTAGAGAGTACAAATACTACAACCTCCTATATAAAATGCTAGGGACTTACCTCAGGAGAAGTTCCCTAAAATCAGTTATGAAGCTAGGGGAGTATCTCATTAAATGTTATATGGAAAAGAAAGTGTGATCCTTACCCTCCCTACTAGGAACCAGAGGCTCTAGATCTTAGAGATGAGAAGGGATGGACAAAGTCCTTTCCCCAAAATCTGAGATCAGTAACTCCTCAACATTTTCCTTAGGGTAAGGATCTGTGTGACCGTAGATATCCAAATATATATACTCCTTGAGGATCCTTACCCTATGGTAGGATAAGTGCAGGAAGACTCTGACCGTAGAAATCTAAATCCAAATGGGAGACATGATGATGTGCCTTTCCCTAAGTTTTTTTAAATCAGGAGGTCTTGGTGGAGGTTTCAATGAGGTCCCTTTTAGACAAGGGATTCAAAGAAGAAAAGTCCCTACCATGATTGACTTTGAAGAAGGCCTAATGTATGGCTTGTACTGGTTAGAAAGGGAGGTGAACCAAGAATGATGGTGCAAGGGGTGAGCTGTGCAAGTGGGCTTGGACAAACCGGTGGAACCTTAGGCGATGAACAACCTGGATGACTAGACTTGGGAGAGGCTTAGCTCAAGCCTTCAAGAGTCTCCACAGGTATTCCCAAAATGTAATAGCATAAGTTTCTATTTGAGGAATTGTGGTCTCACTAGTCCTCTTAAATCATGGGTTTGGGAAAATGAATCACGCAAGTGTTATTTAATTTAAACCCCATGGGACTTAAGATTCACTATCCCCTTTTATCCTCTCTCTTTAGGTGTTAAGAAACTACCTTGGAGAGTTATGAGGAATTGAACGAAGTACTAGGGAGATCAGAGCAGTAATTGGCCTTTGGGAAAATTCTTAAGTCCAAATAAAGACCCTAGGGGTCTATTTATAGGTAAATATGAGACCCTGGGTGATGGTGTTTGGTCGTGCTAATGAGTGGAACACAGGTGCTTGCACGCTGATGATATTTGGGGGTACCTTGAGAAAATTTCTCTTCGAGGATTTGTAATTCTTACCATTATTCATCTATCTTCTCCTTAATTTTGTAAGGAATTTCCCTTTTCCAATTTTCCATACATGTGATGAAATAGAGTATCAACAAAATCCCCACCTTAAGATTTTATCTGAATGAAAAGAGGGTCTAATCCTATGGTAAAGGGATGAAAAAGATAGATGGAGCACACAGGTATCCACACTTGGTTGTTCACACAGGTCTTCCGCATAAGCCAGTTCTGTAGGTATACTTCCTCATATATAAATAGGGTCTTCACTTTACTAAAAAACTCTCATGATTCAGAAATTTGAGCTCTCCTCATGTAAGTCTTTCACGCAGAATCTTTTCTTATTGAAGATTTTTATCATGTATATACATTATGTATTTGAGAAAGATACTTACGTGTTGAACTTTGAGCGAGACACTTGTGTGCCTCATATACTTGCATGCCACAATGCCTTTGCCAAATTTTCTTTATTTCCAAAATTTTTTAAAATGAACCTATGTTGAAATAAAATTGATACTTTCTTGAAGGTTCAATGGATCCTAGGAAGATTGGAAATACTGATGAAGTAGCTATAAAGAGAACTGAGGAAATGATGAAGATCATAGGGCATGATTACTATGACATATGTGATACCTCCCTTCCTGACCTGGTAGGGTATTTGAAGAAATATCATTATGATTTTCCAAAGAGTACTTATCTTCCACTTTACAGTAATGTCCAACTATGGGAAGTCCATATTCTGGATTAGAAGAATTATCTCCCAGTATCTTGGTTTTAAGGCCATAGTAACTTCTCATCTACCAACATTTCTAGTGTGGTCACATATATTAATACTAGGATAGCAGCCAAGGCCTATTTTATACATCACAAGTCATGTTCCCTATATCTAAAACCAAATACATCTGAACTAATGTCACACTATTATTCTTCCATTTTTTGATATTCATAGATAGATCAGTCAAAGGTATGGAAGAAAGGTTGGGAATTTTACCTAGGAGGGGGTGTTAAGGCTGCATGGATGTGGGAATACTAGGTATAAAAAACCTATGAAGAGTTCAAACAAGATCTAGAAATCATCAGAATTTATGAGGTTGTATGCGTAGAGTAGACCTACGTATATAGGAATGATGATTTTGTGATAGAACTGGTGATCTGGTGGAGTCCACAAACAAATTCTTTCCATTTGACACATGGAGAAGTAGGTATCACTTTGTGGGAAATTCACAAGATCTTTGGGGCTCTGATCCTTAGATATATGTATAATGAATTAATTCCTTCAAAGGACACATAGAATGAAACCGACAAGATTCCATTTTTAACACGTAATATACTAAAAATATACCACAATATCAAGAAGTAAAATCCCCACACAAGAGGGGATATTCATCTGGATATGTGAATGGGAATTTTCTTGAAGAATAAGGGGGAAGTCCCCAAGTGCAAGAATCCAAAAATCTATCCTAGGGCATTAAAGAGAAGTGTTCTTGACACCTTATGGTCAACTCTAGAAAAAAGAGAGTTTAACAAGTGGGGATATGAAATTGACCCCAAAATTTTTGCCAAGACACATCTCGTAGGTTTTCTAACTATGTGACTCAATAGTTATTTGTTGTCTATCCACGATTACAAAGGTGTTATAAGGCCTAGAACATTTATTTTAATGTCCAAGATGGAAGAGAAGAAAATGGTGGGGTTGGACACCCCTATTTTGGAAAAAATACATAGGAGCTTATTGAAAATTCATGGATGGAAGGATCCTTTCAGAATTATAGGGCCATTCTAGGTTTTTTGGGGATGGATCGCAACTCATTTCAAGACTTATGATGTGGATAGTGGGATTTGGGTCCTCGAGAGATCGTTCCAACCATTCATTCAAGATTTCTTTGGTATTCCACTCCTATCCTTAAAATCTTAGGAAATTTTAACATGTCACGAACCAACCTGGGTCGACCCTGAACTGGTCACCCGAGCTGGTCTGTAACATGTACCGAGGGGAGTTTCCAATCCCCATAGGCTAAAAACTAGTGTCGAGTATCAAAGATAACATGTGGGAATTATTTGTCCCATAAATGAAATAAAAATAAATAAATTAATAAAAACTGAACAATGCGGATAACCAACAATAGCATAAAGAAGATAAATTGCACATACCTCCATGTGATCTTCTAGGTCACCACCCAACCAAATACCAACCTTGATCCAATAATGAGAAACTATGCCCAGAGAACCTAAGAAAATGTAACCTATAAATAAAATGATAAAATAAGCGTGAGCAATGAAATGCTCAGTAGGGATGCCAAGAATAAACCACTGAATCCAAAAGTTCCCTTTCCTAAAACAGTACAAGAACACTAGTTTAAAAATATAGTTATGAAGTAGGGTTTTCATTTTAAATCAAACAGAATCATTTTTTCTATTTTTAAAATCCAAATCATTCTTTAAATCATTTCCAAAACCAATCCCCCATTTATAAACAAAATCCAAAAAGAAGCAATAACAAGGTTGTGCTAAAAAGAAATAAATAAACAAAACAAGCCAGAAATGAACTAATAGGTATAAAAGAAAATAAACAAGCAGTAAAACAATAATCATGGGTGATCCTAAATATCTATATAATACCCATGGATGTACTTGGTTTGAAACCACCTATTTTCATATGGTGAAGCCCCTAAGTCAATAACCAACTAGTTGTCCTAACAGGCCTCACTAGTGGCATAGCCCACCCGGCCTAATAACAAATCCAGGGGTATTAAACCGTCTAATTAGGGTTGATCAGAAACTATTACTTGACCCTATAAAAGGCACTTAGAAACCCATGGTGGTAGTAGTAATGTTTTGTAATTCGGAGGTCATCACACACGTGACTCACCTTACCTGTTATCACTGCACTTTCTTACCCCAAACACGGACACCCTATACAATAACCTATAAAAGGATATCCCTCTTATAGAGTTTCCCATTAGATTTATATATATATATATAAGCATGTATATTTCATATCATCCAAGGTTTCAACTGGACTATCATGTCACATGTACTTTTAAACCATTTCACAAAGAACTTTAAGTTGTCAATCAGGAGCTCACACTTTCAAAGTGACATAAGGTTCCAACCAGACATTTATAACATATAACCATTTAAAACTTTTCATTAAAAAATTATGGTTTCCAAATAGGAAAAAAATTTCCAAAACAAAATCCTTTCAAAGAGTCAACACAAACATTACACTAGAGCTAGAAGTGCCAAAAAGGGCTTTAAGTTGACATGTCCAATGCATTTACCCAAAACATCTTGCAAACACTTATTTTATATTCACCAAGACAAATGATACCTTAAGTTCCAAAAACACATACCAAACACTACACAATTTCCAAATGACCTTTACCATATTTAACTCACACCAAAAGAAGCTTCAAATCTAAACGGGCCAAACTTGAGTAACACCTTTAAATCCATTTTTAGAACCCACACAAAATACCCAACTTCATTTAGAAAAATAATAACTATTTAGGAAACTAAGTTTTCAAGGAAGCACCACCTTCACTTGATGACACATCCATGTGTGCACCTAGTGCACCCATGGATGTGTCAACATCTAGTGGCACACCAAACATCCAAGAAGACACATTAAATCACTTTCACAAAATCACCAAAAGCTTTAAACCGATACCCAACCTTCCACTTAATTTAGAAAACATGAAACAACCCTTATAAGACCATAATCCCCATTTTTAAAACATTCATATACAACCATTGTCACGACCCCCTCCCCACAAAGTGTACCCCTCCTGGGCCGGCAATGTGAGAAGAGAGATAATGACCCCCGATTCCCGCCTCCAGTAGGCCCCGGGTTGGCGACTAGCACCGAGGGTATAATACACACACAAATGGGAGGCATTACCCTCTAAGAGAACACATTAGAAGAGAGAGATAGAATAGACTCCAACCAACTCCATCTCATAACTTAAATATAAAAGAAATCCAAGTACATATATGAAATGTCATTAAAAAGTACTACAATTGAAAGGGGAAACTAAAAGTACACAAAAGAAGGTGAAACGGCAGCAGCCACAAGCCCGAACTGCTCCTCCTCCAACCACAAGCTAGTAGTAACCAGCTTGATCTCCAACCTGCTCTAGGTGACCTGAAAAACAGTTTATATAGACATAGGGTGAGTATAACATTATACTCATTAGGATCCTCCCCAAGCCTCTCAAGCAAAAGTAAAGAAAGCATGCTAAATCTCAGTGAACAACAAGTGAAACTAACTCGTTACCTAAACAGGTATACTAAGTTCCCAACCGCACCATGGCCACTCTCACCAAGTAACGAATACAAGAATATAGAATATAGTAAAGAATATCAAGGGTACCCCGCTACTACTTCCCCACTGGTTTGCCGCCTTTCCCCAACGACATACGTCATGTGCATCTCTCTCCAAAGGCTTACCCGTAGACACCTGGGTGAAGCACCACACCATCCCCACAACCAAAAGTAACCAGGTAAGTTCCAGAAGCCAACACAGCCCACATAACGTGTATCATACATCGGGTATTATACCTTAAGCCATTATATCCCATACACCGAGTAGGGATCCTCAAGCCATCACAGCCTATACACGTTACACCTATAGTAGTCCATAGGATACTATATCCAGAATATATGTGGGTGAAATAACCATGAGCCATTACAGCCCTCTACACACATATATGGGTAAAACTAACCACTGTGCCTAACAGCACCAAGATCTACCAAGAGAAGAGAGCGGGGTCAAAGGGGGTAGTCAGCCATTCAACCTCCCATCAGAATGTTGGGGAAAACACCCCCCCCCCAGGTCTCAGAATCCCCGGGGTGTCAGTTGCCCTTACCGACAGGGTGGAGTAGCGTATAGAAACACAAAAAGTACAGAATATATATGTAACTCACATCCACACTATGGGAATTACATAGTCTTAGATACAACTACAGCTAACGTCTCTCAGACTCCAGGTTGTTACTTCAAAGACTAGGTATCCTATAAGCACACAAACATTTGAAGAGCTTTATTAGATTACTCCATTCTCATTTTATCAGTTCCACTGTACGTTAATTAATTCTTTAAACATTAATTAATAATGAACAATTCCACATTAAACTGAATTGGCATCACATTCAAAAATCAACTGCTCCTTTTTAGATTCACATCTCCTTTAAATTCCAGCACCTCCATCCCCGTGGATTATCACCATTTAATCAAACATTCATTATAGAGTTACTTTCCCACATTCCCAGGCATTCTAGAAAAGCATCCTATGCTACTAAACACAAAGGAGGCTCAACACGGTGAGTAGATGTACTACCCGTCGAGTCTTTGCTGCCTATAGAAAGAGAACAGACCCATTCTCCCTCGAGAGGCTAAACACGGAAAGCACATGGCATACCCTGCGCATCTTCGCCTCCTTCAGAAGAAGGGAAAGCAAGACCAGCTGCCTTGAGCAGTGGGGAAAAAAACAAAACAGATAAACATTCAAAGAACCCACAAGAATCCAACAACCACATCCATCCCATTCCATCACCCTCGGTGTCCTCCCCGACACCCACATGCATAAACTGATGCATCTCGCCACTCTAGGCATCATCCGCTACCACAACCACAAGGCCTCCAGGCCTCCACATATCACAACACCCATCCAGGCTCACATCACAGCACAAGCAGTAGGAAAAAAACAATCACCACCATGGATCTTGACCCTTTAACAACAAGAGGGTAACTCAGAACCCTTTTAGAAATTCTCACACAACCTGTTCATTAATCCATATTGAACTAGAAGATTAGTTATTCGTAGGATCCAATTATGGGAGACCTAATCAGTAAACTATCACAATTTAAATAACCACACTTACTTCCCTAATTTGATTATCCTCAAATTAGAACAACTACAACAACAGCAATAACCAGATTAATTTACATGCCTCTTTATCTTTATCCAATTAATCCCAGCTTTACGTTCATTATAAATTTCTATCATGAACGAACAACAAATCAAAGAAAACATAGATATCACTCTAACTAGAAAACATGAGGCAAACCGTTATCACGGTATAAAGAAACATCATACGATCAACCAATTATTTTAATCCGGTTCAAGTATTTAATTAGTTCAATTTCATTGTGATCCAAAGGACTAAATCATGCTAATTCTACGATTGCACATACACAATTAGAGAAGACATGAATCCCCTACCTCGAAGAGTTCTTGACGTCCTTTATCGACACAATGGGCCACAATCCTTCTCTCGTGACAACTTATATGGAAGAATGATCGACAAGCTTGGTTGCATCAAATAGAGCGAAACTGATCCGAGTAACGTTTGATTGTGAAACTCCTACGGGAATGATTGCAAGGTTCTAACGTCTCGTAGATGAGAACCCGGAGGAAGAACAATGAAGAATGATATCTCCTTCCTTTTAAAAAAAATTAGAGAGGAGACGGTTTAAGATCCGATTTATTCTCCATTAAAAACGGATCGCATTAACCCACGCGGTTTGACCAAGTAAAAACATCCCGGACTTAGGAATAATTAATATAGGATTTATGGCCTTTGAATCGGCCTTAAAGTCCTTAAAATAAGGTTTTAAAATGTATTTTACGTCAAAGAAAACGTCAAAGGGGCGAAACTATTAGAAGCTGGAAACACTATTCACATACTCAAAATTTGGAAAAGGAAAGAATCGGTAGCTCTTAGAATTCTAGAAACACTGTTCAAACGTGAAATTTGGCAAAGGAATCGGTAGCTCTTAGGATTCTGGAAACACTGTTCAAACGTGAAATTTGGCAAAGGAATCGGTAGCTCTTAGGATTCTGGAAACACTGTTCACACGTGAAATTTGGCAAAGGAAGGAATCGGTAGCTCTTAGGATTCTGGAAACACTGTTCACACGTGAAATTTGGCAAAGGAATCGGTAGCTCTTAGGATTCTGGAAACACTGTTCAAACGTGAAATTTGGAAAAGGAAGGAATCGGTAGCTCTTAGGATTCTGGAAACACTGTTCAAACGTGAAATTTGGCAAAGGAATGAATCGGTAGCTCTTAGGATTCTGGAAACACTGTTCACAGAACTAGAAATTTGGAAAAGTGTTAGCCGAGCTACTACTAGACTGCGGCTACCAGTAGACCGAGGTACCGGTAGGCGGCGGCTACCGGTAGACCGAGCTACCCGTAGGCTGCGGATACCGGTAGACCGAGCTACCGGTAGGCAGCGGCTACCGGTAGACCAAGCTACCAGTAGGCAGCGGCTACCGGTAGACCGAGCTACCGGTAGGCAGCGGCTACCGGTAGACCGAGCTACCGGTAGGCTGCGGCTACCGGTAGACCGAGCTACCGGTAGGCTGCGGCTGGGGGATAAGTCACCTTGACCTCCCGGAACACCTCCAACACCACATTCTCACAAAGTAGTGTACTGGAGAGGTTCGGTCCATTACATTAGATACCTCTCAAAACATTCTCATCCTCGAGAATTAAAAACCAACTCAGAGGAAAAGAGGGGTCCGAACAACCACCCCATAAGATACCTCTTAGGGGAAAACCATCATGATTTGTTCGAAAGCTGGAACAAAACTACGACATCTGAGAATATGGAAACAAACAATCCATATCCAAACAATTCAATCATAACATCACACAAAAGGTACGTAAATAAAACATGAATGGTCTAACCATCAAGGAAACATCATTACATGAAAAGAGTTAAACATTAAACAACTCTGGGTACTGAGCACGTATCTGTGACTCACGCTCCCATGTACTCTCCTCCATGCCACTGTGTCGCCACAAGACACAAACTAAGGGGATAGAGCGCCCACGTAACACCTTCTCTTTGCGGTCTTGGATCTCCACAGGTCGCTCCTCGAAGGTTGCATCATCATCAATATTGATCTCTCCCCAATCAATAACATGAGATTCATCATGAAGGTGAAGAAAGAGCTATGATACATGGAAAACATCATGTATCTGACTCATCTGAGGGGGAAGTGCTACTCGATACGCCACAGCTCCAACACGAGCTAACACCTCGAAAGTCCTAACAAACCGGGGAGAAAGATTACTTCCACGACCAAACCTTCGCTGCCCACGACGGGGAGTCACCTTTAGAAACACATGATCCCCAACATTAAACTCTAACGGTCTCCTTCTTTGATCAGCATATGATTTCTGACGATCATGTGTTATCTTCATCCTCTCACGAATCACCTGAACCATCTCTGTTGTATTCTGCACTAGTTCTGGTCCGAGAATTGCTGACTCTCCGACCCCAGTCCAGCACAACAGAGAACGGCATGGCCAGCCATACAAGGCTTCAAACGGCTCCATATCGATGGTAGAGTGAAAACTATTATTGTAAGAGGACTCTACCAAGGGTAAGTGCTTCATCCATGAACCTCCAAAATCAAGAACACAAGAGCGCAACATGTCTTCAAGAGTCTGGATGGTTCACTCTGTCTGACCATCCGTTTGAGGATGAAAAGCAGTGCTAAGGCATAGTTGAGATCCAAAAGCATGTTGGACACCTCTCCACACTCTGGAGGTAAAACGAGGATCTTGATCAGAAATGATCATCCTAGGTACTCCATGAAGCCTCACCACCTCCTCCAGATACTGTCTCAACAAAACCTCCACTGAGCTCGACTCCTTGATCGCTATGAAAGGGGCCGACTTTGTTAAACGATCCACTACCACCCATATAGCATCATGTCCTCCCGGATCTTGAGGTAAACCTGTAACAAAGTCCATTGAGATGTCCTCCCACTTCCACTAAGGAATCTCTAATTGCTGGAGAAGACCACCTGGAACACAGTGTTCGGCCTTCACCTTCTGGCAGACTAAACATCGAGACACACATTCTGCAACCGTACGCTTCAGCCCAGGCCACCAAAACTGACTCCTCAAGGATCGGTACATCTTCGTCACACCAGGATGTACTGACAAGGGTGAACTATGGAACTCTCGTAGAACCGTCTCGCGCATCGCCAAGGGAACAAAAATCCTTCCATGATACAACACTCGGTGTTGTTCATCCTCTGACCAACCATCAGGGGCCTCACCACAAACAACTATGTCTCTCCAAACTTTCACCTCTAGATCACCGAACTGAGACTCTTCCACCTTCTGCATCAGGGATGACTGCACCGTCATCTAGAAAAGACAACCTCTACCCGCAACTTCTCCCATATCAAAATGCAAAGCTGATAGCTCTTCCATCACTCTCCAGGAATCACCAGATTCACGCACAACATCATTACGTGTCTTTCGGCTTAGTGCGTCAGCTACAAAATTCCATTTTCCAGGTGTATATGATATTTCAAAGTCATATTCCTGCAATAACTCCATCCACCGATGCTGCCTCAAGTTCAAGTCACGTTGGGAGAAAACATACCTAAAACTATTATGATCAGTGAAAACCACAAAGTTCTCACCAATGAGGTAATGTCTCCACAACTTTTGAGCAAACACCACGGCTGCCAACTCAAGATCATGGGTGGCATAGTTTCATTCATGGGGATGCAACTGCCGAGACCCATAAGAAACAACTGACCTCTACTGCATGAGAACACAACCTAGCCCCAGATGTGAAGCATCACAGAAAACATCAAACTGGACTCCCTCCGCTGGAAGACAAAGGACTGGAGCACTTACCAACTTCTCCTTTAGATACTCGAAAGCTGTCTGACACTGATCAGTCCATATGAACGCTTGATCCTTCCTGGTCAAAGCTGTCAGAGGAGTCGCAACTCGAGAGAAATTGGCTACAAACCTCCTATAATAGCCTGCGAGACCAAGGAAACTCCGCACCTCTGACACGGTCTTGGGGGCTGCTCAAGATACCACTGCTTCTATCTTCGACGGATCCATAGCTACTCCCTGTTGGGACACAACATGCCCTAAGAAACAAACTTCTCGAGCCCAGAACTCACACTTGGACAACTTCCCAAACAACTGATGTTGGCGAAGAACTCCTAAAATGGCTCGTAGATGCTCTGCATGCTCTTCTTTAGATGTGGATTACACAAGGATGTCATCGATGAAAACCACAACAAACTTGTCTAGGAATTCATGGAACACAGCATTCATCAACCCCATGAAAACAGCTGGAGCATTCGTCACGCCGAATGGCATTACAACAAACTCATAATGCCCATGATGACAACGGAAAGCAGTCTTTGGGATATCCTCATCCTTTACACGCATTTGGTGATATCCTGACCGCAAGTCGATCTTTGAGAACCAACTTGCACCCTTCAGTTGATCGAATAAGTCATCAATCTGTGGGAGAGGATAGCGGTTCTTTATTGTCACTTTGTTTAATCGACGATAATCAATGCACAACCGCAAACTTCCATCAGCCTTTTTCACAAACAAAACTGGTGCACCCCAAGGTGACACACTTGGCCGAAAAAAACCACACTGCAACAGACCATCAAGCTGAATACGTAGCTCTCGTAACTCAGAAGGGGTCATCCTATATGGAGACATAGAGATATGGGACGCTTCTAGCTGTAGCTCGATCCCAAAATCGATCTCTCGTTGAGGGGGTAAGGATACAACCTCTCCTGGAAAGACGTCAGGGTACTCCTCTACGACCCTAGGAAACGCCAACTGTTGAACCTCTGAAGAACTCAGCATCATCCCAGCCATCATGGATGATAAGGATGAAACTTGTCTATGACTCATCCTAGGATCTCTCTCACCAACAAACACCACTTTCTCTCCATCTGCATCAAGGAAAACGACCTTCTTCCTGTAGCAATCCACAACAGCCTGCACCGAATACAACCAATCCATGCCGAGTATGACATCATATGGTTGTATTCGCAAACATAGGAAATCTCCCCAAGAGCAGTGTTGCCCCAACACTAGCTCACAGTCTCTACATACTTCAAACAAGTCAGCTCGACCTCCAACTGGCATAGTCAACACCAAGGGCACTGGAAGCCTCTCTACCTCAAGTCCCAAAGCATGGACAAGGGTAGGTGATATGAAGGAGTGTGTTGCTCCTGAATCAAACAAGGCATACACCAAGGTAGAGAACAAGCAAAGGGTACCTCGAACGACATCTGGTTCGCCTAGGGCTGGCAACGCTAGAGCATGGAGCTGACCACGACCTCCCCCACGGCCTCTCTGACCCTGATTACGACCACCACCACGGCCGCGCTCTGCTCTCTGAGGACAGGAAGTGTCATGGGATTGTCCTCTACCTGCTCCATCTACCCTCTGGTGATCTAAAACTGGTGCAACCTGCTACTGCTGCCTCGGCTGGGACTGCCTCAACGGAGGAACCTGGAGTGGAGCGTCCGGTGCACGATGACTGCTCTGAAAAGTCGGGCACTCCTGCTTCTGATGACCACGTCCATGACAAGAAAAACAAGTTCCTAATCCCTTGGCATAGGCCTGAGAGTTGCTGCCTCCAGAGAAACGAGATGGGAAGTGTTGGGACCTACCCCTAGGTGAACGGAAACTCTTCTGACCTGAAAACCGGGAACCCCGGACCACAGCTCTGCTTCGTGAGGAATCATGACGATTCTCCTCTCGTGACGATCCGGTCCTAGCAAAAGTCCTCTCAACAACCTATGCCCTCTCCAGCACCTCAAGATACGTCTTTAGCATAAATGGGGTGACCTGGCGCTGGATCTCTGGATGCAAAGCCTCCTCGAAATGCCTCGCTCTGTCCTCCTCATCTGGTAACAGGTCTGAAGCATATCGTAGAAGGTTCCTGAAACGGATTCCAAACTCTCGAACACTGGAGCTCCCCTGTCGAAGGGTGAGAAGCTCCTGGCGACTGGACACCTTCGCAGTCGACGAAAGAAACTCAACTCTAAACCTGTCTCGAAACTCCTTCCACCAGTCTTCTGTGACTGCATCTGAAATGGAGCCCTCATACTTCTGTAGACTCTGGCGCTGAAACTCTCAAAGTGTCTTCCTCCAAGTGTCATCTTCGTCAACCTATACTCGGCGGTGATCTGCTGGAACAGCCTGCTGGGCATCTTCTGCGCAAACCTGATGAGGACGTCGACCTGGAGCCATACCTGTAAAATAACAACTGTTAGAACTCCTAAGCCTGGAATATGGAAGACTCAACATTAATTAATTAATTGTTTTGTTTTATTAATTTCAGGTTACCTATCCCAAGGTCTACCCATTCAAACACAGGCGCAAAGAATAATGATGCATGATCCTTTCCTAGGTCTCTACCCTGAAACCAGTATCACTTTGTTTAGTAGCCATCGTAAACTTAAAGGTCCGTGCAACAGATCATAGGGGGCCCTGAACGCCTATGTATCTGCCGGTCTCCAGTGTTTACCCCACTTGCTAAACATGAATGACACTGTTGCCCTACCACCCCATGCATCCTCACCTGTGCCTAACTCCAAACTCCATCCTATCCCTCAACCAGACCTCTGATACCACTCTGTCACGACCCCCTCCCCACAAAGTGTACCCCTCCTGGGCTGGCAATGTGAGAAGAGAGATAATGACCCCCGAGTCCTGCCTCCAGTAGGCCCCGGGTTGGCGACTAGCACCGAGGGTATAATACACACACAAATGGGAGGCATTACCCTCTAAGAGAACACATTAGAAGATAGAGATAGAATAGACTCCAACCAACTCCATCTCATAACTAAAATATAAAATAAATCCAAGTACATATATGAAATTTCATGCAAAAGTACTACAACTGAAAGGGGAAACTAAAAGTACACAAAAGAAGGTGAAACGGCAGCAGCCACAAGCCCGAACAGCTCCTCCTCCAACCACAAGCTAGTAGTAACCAGCTTGATCTCCAACCTGCTCCAGGTGACCTGAAAAACAGTTTATATAGACATAGGGTGAGTATAACATTATACTCAGTAGGATCCTCCCCAATCCTCTCGTGCAAAAGTAAAGAAAGCATGCTAAAGCCCAGTGAACAACAAGTGAAACTAACTCATTACCTAAACAGGTATACTAAGTTCCCAACCTCACCATGGCCACTCTCACCAAGTAACGAATACAAGAATATAGAATATAGTAAAGAATATCAAGGGTACCCTACTACTACTTCCCCACTGGTTTTCCGCCTTGCCCCAACGACATACGTCCTGTGCATCTCTCTCCAAAGGCTTGCCCGCAGACACCTGGGCGAAGCACCACACCATCCCCACAACCAAAAGTAACCAGGTAAGTTCTGGAAGCCACCACAGCCCGCATAACATGTATCATACATTGGGTATTATACCTTAATCCATTATAGCCCATACACCGAGTAGGGATCCTCAAGCCATCACAGCCTATACACGTTACACCTATAGTAGTCCATAGGATACTATATCCAGAATATATGTGGGTGAAATAACCACGAGCCATTACAGCCCTCTATACACATATATGGGTAAAACTAACCACTGTGCCTAACAGCACCAAGATCTACCAAGAGAAGAGAGCGGGGTCAAAGGGGGTAGTCAGCCATTCAACCTCCCATCAGAATATTGGGGAAAACACCCCCCCAGGGCTCAGAATCCCCGGGGTGTCAGTTGTCCTTACCGACAGGGTGGAGTAGCGTATAGAAACACAAAAAGTACAGAATATGTATGTAACTCACATCCACACTATGGGGATTACCTAGTCTTAGATACAACTGCATCTAACGTCTCTCGGACTCCAGGCTGCTACTTCAAAGACTAGGTATCCTATAAGCACACAAACATTTGGAGAGCTTTATTATATTACTCCATTCTCATTTTATCAGTTTCACTGTACGTTAATTAATTCTTTAAACATTAATTAAGAATTAACAATTCCACATTAAACTGAATTGGCATCACATTCAAAAATCAACTGGTCCTTTTTAGATTCACATCTCCTTTAAATTCCAGCACCTCCATCCCCGTGGATTATCACCATTTAATCAAACATTCATTATAGAGTTACTTTCCCACATTCCCAGGCATTCTAGAAAAGCATCCTATGCTACTAAACACAAAGGAGGCTCAACACGGTGAGTAGATGTACTACCCGTCGAGTCTTTTCCGCCTATAGAAAGAGCACAGACCCATTATCCCTCGAGAGGCTAAACACGGAAAGCACGTGGCATACCCCGCGCGTCTTCGCCTCCTTCAGAAGAAGGGCAAGCAAGACCAGCTGCCTTGAGCAGTGGGGAAAAAACAAAACAGATAACATTCAAAGAACCCACAAGAATCCAACAACCACATCCATCTCATTCCATCACCCTTGGTGTCCTCCCCGACACCCACATGCATAAACTGATGCATCTCACCACTCTAGGCATCATCCGCTACCACAACCACAAGGCCTCCAGGCCTCCACATATCACAACACCCATCCAGGCTCACATCACATCACAAGCAATAGGAAAACAAAAATCACCACCATGGCTCTTGACCCTTTAACAATAAGAGGGTAACTCAGAACCCTTTTAAAAATTCTCACACAATCTGTTCATTAATCCATATTGAACTAGAAGATTAGTTATTCGTAGGATCTAATTACGGGAGACCTAATCAGTAAGCTATCACAATTTAAATAACCATGCTTACTTCCCTAATTTTATTATCCTCAAATTATAACAACTACAACAACAGCAATAACCAGATTAATTTACATGCCTCTTTATCTTTAGCCAATTAATCCCAGCTTTACGTTTATTATCAATTTCTATCATGAACGAACAACAAATCAAAGAAAACATAGATATCCCTCTAACTAGAAAACATGAGGCAAACCGTTATCACGGTATAAAGCAACATCATACGATCAACCAATTCTTTTAATCTGGTTCAAGTATTTAATTAGGTCAATTTCATTGTGATCCAAAGGACTAAATCATGCTAATTCTACGATTTCACATACACAATTAGAGAAGCCATGAATCCCCTACCTCGAAGAGTTCTTGACGTCCTTTATCCACACAACGGGCCACAATCCTTCTCTCGCGACAACTTATATGGAAGAATGATCGACACAGCTTGGTTGCATCAAACAGAGCGGAACTGATCCGAGTAACGTTTGATTGTAAAACTCCTACAGGAATGATTGCAAGGTTCTAACGTCTCGTAGATGAGAACCAGGAGGAAGAACAACGAAGAATGATATCTCGTTCCTTTTTAAAAAAATAGAGAGGTGATGGTTTAAGATCTGATTTATTCTCCATTAAAAACGGATCGCATTAACCCACGCGGTTTGACCAAGTAAAAACATCCTGGCCTTAGGAATAATTAATATAGGATTTATGGCCTTTGAATCGGCCTTAAAGTCCTTAAAATAAGGTTTTAAAATGTATTTTACGTCAAATAAAACGTCAAAGGGGCGAAACTATTGGAAGTAGGAAACACTATTCACATACTCAAAATTTGGAAAAGGAAAGAATCGGTAGCTCTTAGAATTCTGGAAACACTGTTCAAACGTGAAATTTGGAAAAGGAAGGAATCGGTAGCTCTTAGGATTCTAGAAACACTGTTCAAACGTGAAATTTGGCAAAGGAAGGAATCGGTAGCTCTTAGGATTCTGGAAACACTGTTCACACGTGAAATTTGGAAAAGGAAGGAATCGGTAGCTCTTAGGATTCTGGAAACACTGTTCACACGTGAAATTTGGAAAAGGAAGGAATCGGTAGCTCTTAGGATTCTGGAAACACTGTTCAAATGTGAAATTTGGCAAAGGAAGGAATCGGTAGCTCTTGGGATTCTGGAAACACTGTTCAAACGTGAAATTTGGCAAAGGAAGGAATCGGTAGCTCTTAGGATTCTGGAAACACTGTTCACAGAACTAGAAATTTGGCAAAGTGTTAGCCGAGCTACTGCTTGACTGCGGCTACCGGTAGACCGAGGTACCGGTAGGCGGCGGCTACCGGTAGACCGAGCTACCGGTAGGCAGCGGCTACCGGTAGGCAGCAGCTACTGGTAGGCAGCGGCTACCAGTAGACCGAGCTACCGGTAGGCAGCGAATACCGATAGACCGAGCTACCGGTAGGCTGCGGCTACCGGTAGACCGAGCTACCGGTAGGCTGCGGCTGGGGGATAAGTCACCTTGACCTCCCAGAACACCTCCAACACCACATTCTCACAAAGTAGTGTACTGGAGAGGTCCGGGCCATTACAACCATAAAGCCATAAAGTCACTGAATCAAACGCATCAAGTTAAACATTTTAAAATCATTTCCACAAAGACACCACTTCCTCTCAAACAATCCCACCACTTACATTATTTAATTAAAATAAAACAACCCTTTTTTGGAAACATCAAAAGTTTTTTCCAAGAATCTAATACAATTACGAAGCTATATCACATTTCCAAAATATAACCACCAAACTAAATTCATAAATAAACAATTCCATTATAACACAAGAGAAACTTTAAGTTTCATAAAAACCTCCAATTTAACTAAAAAGGTCCATATCATCTAGAACAAACACCCTAGGTGCTAAAACCCAAGGCAATGCACATAGATATCCTTGAAAACCTATTCTTATTAAATTTTAACAATGTAAAAAACATTTGTATCAAGCCATAGGTATAATAAAGGTGAGAAAGAAATTTAAAACTTAAATAAAATCATATAATTGCCTATGGAAATCTCTGGAAAGGGAAAGGTTGGAAACGCCTACCTCAATGGCATGTGACCACAACGCTGCATTAGTGGAAGGAAGGACTAAGCTTTACAGTCCCTTAACACACCCTAAAAACTAAGAAAATGCACAAATAAAAACCTCATGATTAGGGTTTGGCCTACTTGAGTAAAAACCCAAAAAATGAAATGGAATACAACAAACCAAAGGGGAGAGGGATACCGATGATGGGAATCGCATCCGGTAGTAGGCCATCAGATAGAGAAGGGAACGCCAGGATGGGGAGGTACGGCAGAGGGTCGCACGCACACAAGGGAAATGAGGGGAGGGGTTCGTGTGTTGCACCAGAGGGAGTGGGAGCGTCGGGAGATAGTTCCCCTCAAGGAGGCATGGTGGAGTAGCGAGGGGAGGTTGGCCGAAGCGGGCTGGTCAGAGGCACGAAGGGGTTCTGGGTGCACAGCGTGCAGGGGAACGGGGGGGGCAAGTTTAGGTTTCTTTATTTTTTTTCTTTTTTAATAATGTTAATAATAATAATAATAATAACACCAAAAATAATAATAATAATAATAATAATAATAAAGGATTAATTATAAAGATAATCTTAATAAAAATAATTTTATTCTTAATGATAATATTAATAATAACAATATCATTAATTTTATTAATAATAATAATTTTAATTTTAATATTAATAATAACATAATTATAATAATAATAATAATAATTTTATGCATTTAATTTTAAACCATAATTATATTAATAAAAATTCAATAATTATTATATTAACAACAATTTTAGTGATAATAATATTATTAACAATTCTCTTAGTAATAATAATAATATCTATGAAATAATATTACTATTATTATGTTTTAAACATTTACCAATTTTATTCTCAAAAAAATTACTATTTTAAGTAGAGGGAAACTAAAAGGGCACACGGGCCGACCGCATGATTACCACCATCTATGTGGTCCTCGTGCACTGGTCTGAAATCCATCCAAATTATTAAACATCAAAAATTTCAAACCGAGACCCAAACCCAACTTTTTCCAAGCGATGAAAGACCGTGAGAAGAATAAAATAAAAGAGAGTCTAAGGTTGGGGTGTGGAAATTCTCCCCACCATAGATACTTTATGACCTCATAAAGTCACCAAGCCAACAGTAAACACAACTCGAGTACATGCCCAGATGAAAAAAAGGAAACCAAAAGCCTCAATGAAACCATTCTCAACACACATCACACCCAAACAATTCAAGAAAAACCACTACCTGATATTGAGGGGAGAACATGGGAGGGTTCTCCCCACCACAAGAACTTACTAACACAGAAACCTTGAAACCTGAACACACTACCCCCAGGGGGTCCAACACGAGAACTCCCAAAACGAACTCATTCAATTTCTCCACATGGACTGAACAACACCCTAGATATTTAAATGGAAATCTTGCTATGAAATGACCCAACAACTTGAGGATGATAAATTAACTTGAAACCTCACACACTGACTGGATAAAATCCTCACCGCAATCGAAGACTAGGGAATTCCTAGACCAAACTCAACCCACTTTCTCAATGCTAACAGAACAACTTCACCACTAGGAGTAAAGCCATTATGGGGAAAACCAGAACCCTAGGACACTGGGATGGAGGAATCCCCTACAAAACTGAAACACACTGGATAAAAACCCACATAGAGATTCCTGAACTAAGAAAGGGTCCAGAAACACCACTCATTAATTTTATGAAACCAAAAACCCCCCTAACTAGCACAGATGAGATCAAACTCAAAAATATAATGGGTCTATTTATTCATGGTCTCAATGCCCTTAAAGGAATCCAAATGATTTAGAAACCACACTAAGAGAAGATAAGGATGCTTGGATTGCGATAGAATGAGATCATCACACCACCACAACAAGGATGAGCTTATGACGGCGACATGAATAGAACAAGGAAACTTTGGATATTTCCATCCCAAATATGAAAACATGATATAGACCGAGGATACACACACCCTTGAAAACTAATGACTGTGCGCGAGCTTCACCCTAAGACCTATAGCTGGCAACCTGATGGCTGAAGCATCTACTGCCTCACAGTCAGGCATTTGCATCAACTGGTCCCAAACTCCTTATTTATCCTAATGATTTAAACTATCACAATAGTAGTATGTTTTTAAAGGTATGTAACATGACTGGTTAAAATTCCTGAACTATCCATACTGGTGGAACACAATAGAATGGTCTGAAAAAATGGGAGTTGACACTAACGAAGATAGCTTCTTAGAGACAGGTTCCTCTGGAATGCACTCTTTTCCATATGGGGAACCTTTGCGAGAGCCGACCACCATTAACCACACCCAAAACTTCTATGATGGTGAGACGTCCAACCTCCACTAGTCCAGAACTAGACCCTCAGACAAACCCAATACAAAACAACTTCTAACAACCCTGAGAGTTCCCAACAACCCAAGAGCACACTTCACTTCCACAACCACACCACTTATTCTAACGTAACTTGATTACCTTGATAGACAGGAAACACTCAAAGAATCGGAAATTGGGCATGACTCATTGAAAACCTTGGGGAAATTTCTAAGCGGAACATCCTGAAAAACACAAAAAACACAACCTAAAACCGGAATCAAGCCCATAATACATTAAAAAGGAACACCCTAATCTCAAATCAACCAGATCAGAAGCCAAACAAACTCTAGCACAACCAAAAATATCTTTTCAAAAATACCATTTCATAAAAAATTTCAAAATGTCTACATTTCCAAGCAACTTTAAAAATAATAAACCCTATTTTTAAACCAAATTCAATTCCCAAAATTTCATTTCCCTTTTTAAAACCACCATTCTCCCTTTAAATTTTAAAACTCACCTATGGAACCTTATGAACCTACATGTGAATTTATACAATCTCACTTACATCATCCATGGATAAGATCCCCTACTCACTCTTTGTACATACCCACGCACATGTGACCCTCCATAAATAATTTCAAGGTCCAAACATCTCTTTTCCTTATCAAATCCAAACACATAAAAAATTTTCCAAATCAAAACACTTCCCCTTTAAAAAAACACTCCTCCTATTTCAGAACAATTTGAAAAAAATCCCTTCTTTTATTCCAAAACCACTTTCATTTTGAAAATCTATTTTCATTTCAAAATATTGCTTCACTTTCAAAAAACACTCACATAAACCAAAATAAAAATAAACCAACCAAAAACAAGCCACCGGAATGGGGAACTAATGTATATGCCTAACCTAGCGACATGGTGGTGAGACATGCCCCAAGTAAGGCATAACACTAAGAGGACCTTGAACCAGGAACTTGGATTCCACATGGGTCACCACCCCATGTGAGGCCACAACAAGACACCAGTTCACCTTCAATGTCATCCCTAAATCCAAAACAACCCAAGACATAAGGATCACTCCCATACTTCCCCTAGAAACTCAGGTTTCATCATGGGTGGTGGTGATCAGGCACCGTCCCATAACCTACCTCCTGAGCCCCGACAGTCCTAATCTTCATCTACTGGACACCCCAAATAAAAACCCCATGATTAGGTTTTGGACAACTCAAATAAAAATCCCAAAAAATAGAATACAAAAAACCGAAGGGGAGAGAGATAATGGTGAGGGGAATCGCGGTCAGTAGTAGGCCGCCAGACATATAAGGGTGTGTCGGGAAGGGATGGTCTGGTCCGGGGTCACGTGCGCACAAGGGAGCATAGTTGAGGGGGTTCTTGTGCTGCATTAGAGGGAGATGGAGTGTTGGGAGATGGTTTTTTACAATGAGGCAGGGTGGAGTGGTGAGGGGAGGCTGGCTGAAGCGGGCTGACCAGAGGCACGGAGGGGGTCTGGGTATGCAACACACAGGGGAAGGGGGGGAAGGTTTATGGTTATTTCTTTATTTTTCTTTTTTTTTTAATGTTAATAATAATTATAATAATAATAATAACACCAAAAATAATAATAACAATAACAGATTAATTATAAATATAATATTAATAAGAATAATTTTATTCTTAATGATAATATTGATAATAATAATATCATTAATTTTCTTAATAATGATGATGATAATAAAAATAATAATTTTAATATTAATAATAACATAATTATAATAAAAATAATAATAATAATAATAATAATAATTTTATGCATTTCATTTTAAACCATCATGATATTAATAACAATTCAATAATAATTATATTAACAACAATTTTAGTGATGATGATATTATTAACAATTCTATTCATAATAATATTTATAATATCTGCACATTAATATTACTATTATTATGTTTTAAACATTTACTCATTTTATTCTCATAAAATTTTATTATTTTATGTAGAGGACAACCACAAGGGAACTCGGGCCGATCGCACGGTTACTGCCAACCGTGCAGTGCCTGTGCACCAGTCTGAAACCTATCAAAATTATTAAATGTCAAAAAAATTAAAACAAGACCCAAACCCAACTTTTTCCAAACAATATAAGACCATGAGAAGAATAAAATAAAAGAGAGTCTAAGGTCAAGGTGTGACAGAACAAGACTGAGTATATTTAAGGAGTTAAAATTCTTTCCTTATGGGAACCACAGGAAGGTATGTTGATGAAGGGATGGCCATCATAGAGCTAAGGTCATTTATGCTAGATTTTAGGTATGGTGTGCTGGAAACCAGGATCGAAGATGAAATAAAATGTGAGTCCTATGCTCCTTACTGATTTCCAAGATAATTAAAATTCCTATAACAAATTATTATATCCCCTCTGGTGCACATTATATTAGAACAAAATCTGATGGTGGCTTGATGGCTATGGTTTCTTACAGCTATGGAACTGACAAGGGAGGTGATAAATCAACCTACAGCTGATGTAGAAAGCAGATTAATTATCTAGAATTCTAAATCTTGGATTGCATCATACCCTGAAGGGGTAATAATAAATGATGTTCCTCAAGTTGGAATAAAAAGGTGGATCATGAAAGAACCTTCTCATTTAGAAGGTTCTTCATCTCCTTTATAGGTTGAGTCATCAGAGTTGGAGAGAGAGGATGAAGAGGATCTCGGTTCATTGAAATGGACTTGTGCAAGATATAATCCACCTACCAGAATCAAGAGGGTTATACCGTCATCACCATCTGAGATTACACCTAGGAGTTCTAGTCACCACCACTAAGAAGAAAATTGGGTTCCATTTTCTCATCCACCATCTATGATGGTAGGAATTGGGAATCCCATTAAATCTAAGGCTATATAATCATCCTCACATCAGGCTGGGATGTATTCTAAATACATATGGATAGAGGTGGTCCGAACATGGTAGGACTTGTCCTTAAAAGCTAAAACTATGCAGGATATCTTATGTAAGGGGATGAATATTCCAATAATAGGATATACCAAAGCCCCTTATGATATTTTCTTTATAGATAACCCTACTGAAGTGGGAGTCTATATTTGTTAGCTAGAGATGCTCATCTCTGCAACTAATGATATAGTCCCTTTTATAAGGTGAGTGAAGGATATGATAGAATGTGGCACTTCTAAGGGGATCGATCCTTTAATCCATAGGTATAATAAAGGTATGAAATGAATTTAAAACTTAAATAGAATCATGAAAGTTTCCTATGAAAGGCTCTGAAAAGGGAATGGTTGGAAAAGCCTACCTTAATGGCATACGACCACGATGCCACTTCAGCGGAAGGAAGGACTGAGCTTTATGGTCCCTTCATACACCCTAAAAACTGAGAAAAACACAAAAATAAAATCCCCATGGTTAAGATTTGTCCAAATAGAGTAAAAAATCCTAAAAATAAATGGAATACAACAAACTGGAGGGGAGAGGGATAACGGTGAGGGGAATCATGTTTGGTAGTAGGCTGCCGAATAAAGAAGGGTGCACCTAGAAGGGGAGGTACAGTCGGGGGGTTACGCTCGCACAAGGGAGTAGAGGGGAGGGGGTTTTCACTACATAGAAGGGAGAGGGAGTTTCGGGAGATCATTTGTTGCAAGGAGGCAGGGTGGAGTGGTGAGGTGAGGTTTATAGAGACCCAAGCCTTTTATATATAATATTTCATGATTTTAAGCATAATTATACCTCAGATTACAAGCCAAGGATCGTTAAGTCTATTTTCTTGGAAGACTAGGTACATAAAACATAAAACATGGGGCTAAAAAACATTTCTTTATTTAATATCCATAAAGAGATCCTAACTTCCTTTGAGCCCTTAAATTTTCATAGGGTACCTTGGGGAACATATAAACAAAGGGATGAGCTAAAAATTCCAGTAAGGGAATGAACATAAGGATACATCTTAAGCACATGAGTTAGAAGGTATGACATAATGATAACAAAGTATGGAACATATGAAATCATATCATATAAGGATGGGATCATATAAACATGGAATCATATAAATGTGGCAGAATCATAAGACATTTCTTTAGTATGGGTTATGGCTAACCACCAATCTTGTTTCCCATTTTAGTACGGGTCAAGGCTAACCGCCAATCCTGTTTCACATCGCATCTCATGAGACTTAACTTTACCCAATGCATTGGAGCGCTATCTGGGCACACCCATCTCAAAATTTTCATGAATATTATTTCCACATAAATAATCTTTCCACACCAATAATCATACATAATCAACCATACATAAACATAAGGGTACCCATGGAAATAATTAGGTACCACAACCATGACATAAATCATAACCAATGGGCGTATCATGAAAATGTATATGAAATAAAGGAATTATACATGGACATTAAATAGTCATATATCATGGTATTTGATGTCAAAAATGAGTGACAACTTGTAATAAATGTATTTGGGAAATTTTAGCATTCAAACATTTTGTGCGGTTTTAAGGAAGATACTATAGAGATTTTAAAATAGAAAAGGGAAAAATCTTTTATATAAAACCAAAAGTGAAAAAAGTAGGTTTTAATAATAAAAATACTGATTTTATAAAGATAATGGTGGCTTAAAACAGAAGATAGAGCGCACTTGAAATTGGGTAAGAATTCGGGAAGTTCCCTTAAAATGTGATTGCTTATCAGGGGTATTGAGGTGGGAATCACTAAAAAAATCATGTATAACCCCAAAAGAGAATGAGAGATAGATCTTGGAACATGAGTTTGGAGCATATAAACAGTATGTAGAAGTTTTACATAAAAATAAAGGACAAATTCATTTGGGTAAAAAGAAAGATAGAGAAGCCCGAAGGAGTAAAGGAGGTTCTGGTAGAATTCATTACTGATTATTGGCATGGTATCGTGTGTACCTAAAAGGGATTTTTTGAGAGATAATGGGGTTTATAATAACTTATAAATTATGAGGGAATTATGGGGAAGGTTCTAAATAATACCCCATCATTAGGAATCACACATAAAATGGAATAACACAGAGGACAATCTTGAAATAAAAGTGAAATGGGGAGGATCCCTTACCTTAAATCTATTGGTGTTATCCACTTGTTATTAAAGACCTGAATAAAAAAAATTAGGTTTATTAATTAATAATTCCAGAACCCCTTCCATATTTAATTGGTTTAGTATAATCATTTTAAGTTCATTCATAACCATTTTGATTGGTTATGAGGTTCAATTTCATTATTCAGGCTCGTTTGTTTAGTTGATTTTAATGACCGGTTCACTTATATTTATGTTTGGATAAACATGTAAGATGAAAGTGGTTGTCCAGAATTAAAGTTATATTATAATAGTTAACATGCAGGAGATTAAATGGTTTTAAATTTAATTTAGTTACTTAGATTGAACTCGAACTATTATATAAAACCAAAGTGACAACCGTTTTTGTTAATTGGTGGGTTTGATTACAAAGAACATGTTTTGATTTATAACTTAATACCATTTTTAAAAAAAGATTACAGAATAAAAATAGGATATATTACATATATATAATCTAGTTCAACCATAACAAAAATGGTTTCATGGCCAGATTTAAAGTTGATAATAGAAATTGATAAACGGTTGTCCTTGAATGTTCTAAATTAGCACAACCCAAATGGTGCTTTCATTCCTTTCAAATAAAAGGTGGGGAAAAGAGAGAAGATAATGAAATATCTCATTAGCATAAAAACATTCCAGTACGTGTATGTTACTGGAGTTATCATACTATTTGGGTGAAGGGGCGTGAGGAAAGAAACAAAAATAAAATAACTTAAAAGAAAAGAAGGAATTGGAAAGAGGAATTTACCTCTTGAAACTTCCTCCTTTGAAAACCTCTTAAGGGGAGAGGTTTTGGTATTTTGAAGAGGGTGGGGGATTTTTTATGTGGGGGAGGAGCTTGGGGAGAGATTTGGGTAGAATATTGGAAAGTCACAAGGCATGAGAGGAGTGAATAGAAGAGGTAAGAATGGGTGATATTTATAGTGGAGGGGATGAGAGTTTTCATAATTTTTTAATCATCAGTTTATTATTTCTTCACAAGACAAGGAATAGTAATTATTTCATGACCAAGAATAGTAATAAATGCATGTGAATTATAAACAATTGGTATTACATCAGTATATCATCATCAATGACTCAATTAATCTATTATTTAGCATTTATTGTGAATTATCGAATTTTACTATTCATCAAAAATTCCAGTATTTCAGAAAAATCCAAAAAATTTACCCGAACCATTTTTCGACATGTAGAATCCAAAAATAAAGTAAATTTTTCAAAAATAATTTTCTAAATATGATTAATTTAATATTTAATTAAAAATCATAATTTATTATTAAAACCAAGTTTTAAAAAATTAGTTTCCTTATTCTAAAATACAAGTAAATCACAATTTCACTTGAATATTATTTTAATACTATCATAGGTAAGGTTACTATTCATTAGGGTATATCACTATTCATAAGGGTATGTTACTATTCATAAGGGTAGGTTACTATTCATCAAAAATTAAGTTTTTTATCGGACTCCAAATAACTTACTGGTCAAAACTGTGTATGTCATATTTTCAAAATTTTAAACACATAAGTGAAAAACCTATGTTTAAAGATCACTTAACACTTAGTAGTTCATTAATTTGTGTTTTCATTGGATTTTATAACATACTTATGAGAAAGAAATTTTCATTGAAAAACATTGGGTCGTTACAAGGTTGGCCGGATTGGGGTGGAGCGGTGAGGGGAGGCTGGTCGGAGCGGGCTTGCCGAAGGCACAAATAGAGTCTGGGTGCGCATCGCATAGGGGAAAGGGGGTGGGTTTAGGGTTCTTTATTTCGTTCATTTTTCTTTTTTTTAATAATGTTAATAATTATTATAATTACAATTATAATAACACCAAAAATAATAATAATAATAATAATAATAATAAAAGATTAATTCTAAAGATAATCTTAATAAGAATAATTTTATTCTTAATGATAATATTAATAATAACAATATCATTAATTTTTTTAATAATAATGATAATGTTAATGTTAATAATAACATAATTATAATAAAAATAAAAATAATAATAAGAATAAAAAAATAATTTTATGAATTTTATTTTAAACCATCATGATATTAATAAAAATTCAATAATAATTATATTAACAACAATTTTAGTGATAATAATATTTTTAAAAATTCTCTTAATAAAAATAATAATAATAATATCTACATAATAATATTAATATTATTATGTTTTAAACATTTAATAATTTTATTCTCATAAAATTTTATTATTTTAAGTAGAGGGAAACCGCAAGGGCACCCCAGTCGACCGCACGGTTACTGCCAACCGTGTGGTGCCCGTGCACCGGTCCAAAACCCATCAAAATTATTAAATGTAAAAAAAATTAAAACGGGACCCAAACCTAACTTTTTCCAAATGATGTGAGACCACAAGAAGAATAAAATAAAAGAGTGTTTGCGGTCAGGGTGTGACAGAATAAGAGTGAGTTTATTTTAAGGAGTTGAACTTTTTTCCTTATGGGAATCTTCCCATAGGAAGGTTTGTTGATGAAGGGACAGACAACATAGAGCTAAGGTCATACATACTAGCATTCTAGGATGGTGTTCTGTCAACCAGGGTTGATTATGAAATAATATTCAAGGCCTATGATCCTTACTGATTTGAACGCCAGTTAAATTTCATACAACAAATTACTATATCCCCTCTGGTGTAAATTAGATTAGAACAACATCCAATGGTGGCTCAACGGCTATGGTTGCTTACAGATATGAAACTAATAGGGGAGGTAACCAATCTACCTACTGTTGATGCAGAAAGAAGATTGACTATTTGGTATGCTAAATCTTGGATTGAATTATACCCTGAAGGGGTACTAAACAATGATGTCCCTCGAGTTAGAATAAAGAGGTGGAGAAGGAAACAACCTTCTCATTTGGAAGGTGCTTCATCTCCTTCATAGGTTGAGTCATCAGAGTTGGAGAGATAGAATGAAGAGGCTCTCGTTTCATCAAAATGACCTTTTGAAAGATATAATCCACCTACCATAATCAAGAGGGATACATCATCATCACCAGCTGAGATTACACCTAGGAGTTCTATTCGCCACCACCAAGAAGAGAATCGGGTTCCATTTTCTCATCCACCATCTGTGATGGTAGGAATTGGTAATCCCATTAAATCTAAGGTTGTACAATCATCCTCATAATAGGTTGGGATGTATTCTGAATACATACAGATAGAGGCGGTCCGAACAAGGTAGTACTTGTCCCTCAAAGCTAAAACTAGGTCAGAGCTCTTATGTGAGGGGTTTCAAATTCCAAGAATAGGAGATCTCATAGCCTCTTATGGTATTTTCTTTAAGTATAACCCTACTAAATTATTGGAACTAGCTGTGCAGCGGAAGCCCCAAATAGGTGGTTTTTATTAAATTTCCACCAATGGTCAATGTAAACTTGTCGATGTCAGTGAATAGCAGCCCAATTAAAACTGAGGATCTCACGTGAAGGGTTTTAAGCACAAATATAAACCTTTAAAATACCTGGATTAATTCTGAAGTTGCACACGATATCTGCTCATCATTGGCAATATTTTCTCGAAGAATCCGAATTCAAATTCCTCTATATCGTCCACACACGCTTCAAGGAATACGTGTGAGCGTCGTTCACCGTAATCCGAGTGCTAGCGTGGAATTGCAACGATGCCTTCGATGCTCCAACGATCACTGCACCGCTTTGCTAGCGATGTCTGAGAGAGTACTTGATCCATGCTCCTTGTATCCAGAGCATCTCTCTCTAGATTACGGGAGAGAGGATAGGAGAGAGAAGCTCCATGAATAGTCTTTGGAAAATTCCCCTCCTCTTCTATTTATAGTGCTTAATTAAAATACCTGGTATAGCATCATCGACCCCGAATACTTAACGCATTATCAATGATATTTTATGACTACTAAACTGAGTCATAAATATTATTATCACTTACTTTTAATATATTAAAATATGTTACTCGATAATAATAGAGTCATTATCTTGACTCGTCGCTCCCATAAATATTAATTGAACCTTAAATAATTTAATATTCGTCAATTAATATTTTTTATGTATTTACTAAAACTTGTAAATACATTTAATAAATAAATTCAATACTCATTATTCTAAACTCAAATAATATGAATTTATTTACTGCATTGGTGATCGTTTAATTTTGGATAAATCCCAGACCCCTGTTGCGGGGCCCACTATGTCCAAAACTCATATTCAACTGAATAGGGCAGATTATTGAATATTCTATTGTGTGTGACCCTCTAGGCCCTTATCTCAACAACAGTGAATAGTATTCACAGACCAAGAGCGGGATCTAGAAACCCATCATGACCCTTTAAGAGATAAGTATTGTCATAGTAGTGACAACGAACCTAAGAACATACATTGTGTAATATAATCTCTTTGTCAGTAATATCTCATAAACCAGGACGCACTCACGTTTCATCGCCCTTTTCTTGCTTTATTTTTTGTTTATTTAACTGGATGGATTTACCCTTGACTTCCATGTCCATGGTCTTATAAAGGTACTACCATCCATATCAACATGGCTTGAGATATATTACTTCCATAACTCAGAAGCGACAAATCCTTTCTTGACCATTCAACCATTGTCATGCCACCAATGACGCACCCAACACAAACTACCTTGACACGACTTCATTGCCACGGTTTTCATCTTTCATCAAAGTACACAATCAAATTACATTCATTGGTAATGATATCAAGTCAGGAGACCATTACACATGATCGTAGATAGGAACGTCCAATGACACTCGAAACATGTGGAGTTCCTATTGGCAGGTCAGTCCTCATGATCTCACTACTAGAGATCACCAAGTGCAAACTTCATGAGAATAACTCTCAATACATATGATCCCCTAGCACCTGATAGTCAAACATCTACTATGTCCAATCAGTAAGATGTATCTAGACTACAGAAAATATCTTCAAGATTAATGTCATAGTATCTCAAGGTTCTCATTATAGCCTAGGAACTGCTACAAAATTTCAATACGATAATTAATCTTTAGATATTGTCATTTTAATAGTGGATGCAAAAAATTCTACACTATAATGGTAAGATTACATCATGTATAGCTAAATGTATACATGATATGGTAATCAAAAGCACTGAATAGTTGGGTCTAGGGCACCCACTATTTCAACATAAAGTGGGATTCTATATTCGGGAGACAGAGATCCTCATCTATGCAACTAACAATCTAGTCCCTACTATAAGGCGAGTGAAGGATATGATAGAATTTAGTGCTTTTGAGGGGATTTATCCTTCAACATATAGGTATAATAAAGGCGAGAAAGTAATTTAAAACTTAAATGAAATCATAAAAGTTCCTATAGAAATATCTAGAAATGGAAAGGTTAGAAATGCATATCTCAATGGCGTGCGACTGCAATACTTCTTCAGTAGAAGGAAGGACCAAGCTTTGTGGTCCCTTCACACACCCTAAAAACTGAGAAAAATGAAAAAATAAAACCCTCATGATTAGGGTTTGGCCAACTCAAGGAAGAACCCCCAAAATAAAATGGAATACAACAAACTGGAGGGGAGAGGGTTAACAATGATGGGAATCACGGTCGGTAGTAGGCCACCAGATAAAGAAGGGAACGCCGGGAAGAGGAGATCCATATGGGGGGTCACACATGCACAAGGGAGTAGAGGGGAAGGGGTTTGTACACTGCGTCGGAGGGAGAGGGAGAATCAAGAGGTGGTTCACCACAAGGGGGAAGATCGGAGCAGTTAGGTGAGGCTGGCCAGAGCGGGGTGGAGTGGTGAGGGGAGGCTGGCCAGAGTGTGTTGGCCAGAGGCACGGAGGGGGTATGGGTGTGCAGCGCACAGGGGAAAGGGGGCGGGTTTAGGGTTCTTTCTTTTTTTTCGTTTTTTTTCTTTTTAAGAATTATAATAATAATAATAATAATAATAATAATAATAATAATAATAATAAAACCAAAAAATAATAATAATAATAATAATAATAATAAATATTAATTCTAAAGATAATCTTAATAAGAATAATTTTATTCTTAATGATAATATTAACAATAACAATATCATTATTTTTATTAATAATAATAATAATGTTAATATTAATAATAAAATAATTATAATAATAAGAATAAGAATAATAATAAAAATAATAATTGTATGAATTTTATTTTAAACCATCATGATATTAATAACAATTCAATAATAATTATATTAACAACAATTTTATTGATAATAATATTATTAACAATTCTCTTAATAATAATATTATTATTTATACAATAGCCTGAATGGCCCGAAGGCCTTATTTTTATTGATTTTGATAACCCCCTTTCAAGAGATGAGGGGGAACCCTTACAAGGCCCGTAGGCTCAGATATTACATGACTCATAGGTCTTACGAAATATACAGACTATACTTGGAACTCCTCCTCCCAACTTCTTCATCGTGATATCAGCTCTCCACCTTCGCATGGATGTTCGATTAGGCTTCTTGTGCAAGGAAAGGCTGGTCCTGATGGAAATTTCATACCCTCTGTTTCTGACAAATCCTCTTAGTTTCTGCTCTGGTGAATGCGCCTACTCTGAATCCCCATCGAGATTCTGCTCCTTGTAGAGTCTGTCTGATCATTTCAGCACAATTTCAGGTGGCCCAAATTCCTTGAGGTGGCCCGAAATCTTTATTGTCCTGAAGGCCTTGGGTGGCCCAAAGGCCTTAAAGGACCCGAGTCCCAAACTGGTGGCCCGAAAGCCCAAACAGATGAATAGTTCTGGCTGCTACAGTACCTAACAGTGTCTACTACAGTGCTGCTACAGTACCTGAAAATATGTCTCCACCCGGTTTTGAACTCGGGTCTCTTGGATGCACTTGTCGATTCCTCACCAACTGGGCTGAGGCTCTTGTTATTATTTACACAATAGTATTACTATTATTATGTTTTAAATATTTACCTATTTTATTCTCATAAAATTTTATTATTTTAAGTAGAACTCAACTACAAGGGCACCCAATCCGACCACACGGTTACTGCCAACCGTGTGGTGCCTTTGCACTGGTCTGAAACCCATAAAAATTATTAAAAGTCAAAAAATTTAAAATGGGACCCAAACCCAACTTTTTCCAAATGATGCGAGACCGTGAGAAGAATAAAATAAAAGAGAGTCTAGGTTCAGGGTGTGACAGAATAAGACAGAGTTTATTTAAGGTGTTAAACTTCTTTCCTTATGGGAATCTTCCCACAGGAAGGTTTGTTAATGAAGGGGTGACTAGCATAGATCTAAGTTCATACATGCTAGCTTTCAGGGATGGTGTGCCGACAACCAGGATTAATGATGAAATAATCTGCGAGGCCTATGCTCCTTAGTGATTTGCATGCCAATTAAAATTCCTACAAGCAATTAATATATCCCTTATGGTGCATGTTAGATTATAATAGAATATAATGGTGTATTGATGGATATAGTTGATTATAGCTATTGAACTGATAAGAGAGGTGATCAATCTACCTACAAATGATGCAGAAAGTAGATTGACTATCGGGTATGCTAAATCCTGGATTGCATCATACCCTAAAGGGGCACTAAACAATAATGTTCCTCGAGTTGGAATAAAGAGGCGGAGTGGGAAATAACCTTCTAATTTGAAAGGTGTGTCATCTCCTTCATAGGTTGAGTCATCTGAGTTGTAGAGAGAGGATGAAGAGGCTCTCAGTTCGTCAAAACGGCTGTATGTTAGATTATAATAGAATCTAATGGTGGCTTGATGGCTATGGTTACTTATAGTTATTTAACCGATAGGAGAGGTGATCAATCTACCTACAGCTGATGTAGAAATCAGATTGAATATCGGTTATTCTAAATCGTAGATTTCATAATACCCTGAAGGGGAACTAAACAATGATGTTCCTTGAGTTGGAATAAATAGGTAGAGCAGGAAAGAACCTTCTCATTTGGAAGGTGCATCATCTCCTTCATAGGTTGAGTCATTAGAGTTGTAGAGAGAGGATGAAGAGGCTCTTGGTTCATCAAAATGGCCTTGTACAATATATAATCCACCTACCAGAATCAAAAGGGCTACACCATCATCACTGGTTGAGATTACACCTAGGAGTTCTAGTCTCCACCACCAAGAATAGAATTGGGTTCCATTTTCTTATCCACAATCTGTGATGGTAGGAATTGGGAATACTATTAAATCTAAGGCTATATAATCATCCTCACATTAGGCTGGGATGTATTCTGAATACATACGGATAGAGATGGTCTAAAAATGGTAGGACTTGTCCTTCAAAGCTAAAACTATGTGGGAGATCTTATGTGAGGGAATGCATATTCTAGGAAAAGGAGATCTTAGTTCCCCTTCTAATATTTTCTTTGAGGATAACCCTACGGAAATGGGAGTTTATATTTGGGAGCTCGAGATGCTCATCTATGAAACTAACAATATAGTCCCTACCACAAGGTAAGTGAAGGATATTATAGAACATGGCACTTTTGGGGGGATCTTTCCTTCATCCTTTGAGGAATTGAGTTATTTTGTCAATCCTGAAGATATAAGTTCTCTTCTTCTCAAACTATTTTATTTTTTTCCCTTATATTTCAGAAAAAATGTTATTACTTAGGGGAAATACCATTTTAATTTTTAGTTAGCTAAATGAAAATCAACTGAGGTTCTATCTCCACGATATAGCCCTGGTAGTACTATGATTAGTGTTACTGTGTCACCCCTCAAATCAGGAGAATTATCTCTAGGATGAAAGGCCATGGGGGATGATATGTTAGAAGATTTCCCACCTGTAATACCTATTTTTGGAGAGGTTGATGTTATCCCTCCTTTGAAGAAGATGAAGAAAAAATAACATCGAAGGGTGAAATCCATGGATAAATTCTTTGTTAGTAGTGTTAAGTCTTCTTAATATCATTAATTTCGACTTCATACAAAGAAAGTGTTTAACTTATTTGAATTGCATGAACTTATTATATTTTTCCCTCAAGGAAGTTACAAATGAGACTCTGAGAACTGAGGAGGGTGCTTCAAATAAATGAAAATTCCTACCATTTAAATGGTTCCTTTGACTGAAGAGGCATCTAGGCCAATGAAAACATCATACATTCTTAGTGATACTCTTATCACTACTTTCGGGAGAGAGGAGGAATATGTTATGTCATAAGTGCTTTATGCAAAGCTATATATCAATAACTAACTTCCATTTTCATAATATTTTGAGTTCATCACATTCACCAGAAAATCCTATGACGATTAATGTTAACACTACGGCTATCACTGAGGAGGTTGTTTGAGGTATAAATTCATCGAAGGAGGGTCATGATCCAACCACTCCAAGTGTTCCTATGGGTGAGATTAACATGGGGCTTGGGATTTTAATAGAATCCATGATGAATCTTGGAATGTATTTTGATGAAATACTAGAACATACTAATATTCCTACTAATTTAGAAGAATTTGGGGCACTATATATGGAAAAAAATGGATGTGAGTATTTATTTTACATCCAATTAATCTTTTTATGCCTGATTGTCTAATCATGATTGGTTGGAATATGCATCCCCATCCAAGGAAACTGCTATAATGATGGTGCATGGAGAAGACGTTGAAATCAATATCAATCCCATTATTGAGGAGGATCCAGCTTGAGGGGGCCTTGAAACAGGAAGCCTTCTTGAATATTATCTAGTTGGTCTTGGTTAGAACTAGGGGAGTGAACCTCAATAATAGGTTACATCCCAAACTATTGAGACTAGGAATGATGGGGAGGAGTCTTCTCAGGTTTTTGACCTACTTTTGGGTAAGGAACACCAACTATTATGATTGTGCCCCACTCTTTACATTCTTTTTAAGCTAGCGATAATTTTAATTCATCATTAGGATTATTAGTTTATGTGTCTTGGTCTGAGGGTGAATATTTTCTATCAGCTCGACCAACATCAAAAGGAAAGGAAACCACTATTTAGGAGGGAGCAGAACAGGTCACTTCTTCCAGTGTGTTGATTCCAGAGTACATCCCTCCTTAAAATAGTGACTCTGAATCAGATCTGAAGTTGCAGAATGCTCTCCATAGAACACTTCTCAAGGATTGATGAGATATATGGAAGATAATCACTAAGGTTCCCCTTAAGTAACTTCCTTCATGAATTCCACTATTTTCATATTTTTTTCATCATGTTGGGATTTGGTGGATTCGATTACTATCTAATTCACACTATAATGAAGGATAATATTCATAGGCAGGAGAAAGAGTATAAGCTTTGATGAGATCTCATCAATTTCAAACTTTTCATCAACATTTATGTATTCTAAGCTACACTATCCCAATCAAAGGCCAATCATAGCACAAAACTAGAATAATTCAAGCATAAAATCAAGGGTAATATTTTTCATGTTTCATGAATTCATCAAGAATTAACTTCCACTCAAGGGGAACTTAAATAACTTAACTTTTCATTAGGATAAACCCAAGAAGAAGGGACAACTTCTATTGAAACTACCAAGGAAGTGCTTCATCAGGCCGAGGAGATTGAAGTTGGTCGGATGACTGAACTTCAACAAGTAGCTGATGGGGCTCATGAGGCCATTCAATAAATGAAGAACTATGTAAAAATCATTTTTTATTATAAGATAGACAGACTCTATTTTGTATATGTTACTCTTATTTTTCTCCATAAATGAAAAAAAAATGTTTCCAATCATATATTTCTTCATCCTTATATTCTTCCGAAGCTAAGGGGTCTAGTGAGCATAGTTCAACTATTACTAGGGTTGTATGGATAACCATATAAAATTTTTTCTTTTGTATTATTAACCTAATTTTTTCCTAATCTCAATATGAAGGATAATTAGTGGGTGAGGTTTGGATTTTTCTTAGGTTTCCTCTTTTTCTTTTTGAATTTTCATCCTAAAAAGATTTGTTCCTTTAACTTTTAATTGCTCAATATTGCCTAAATTATACAGGGCGTAGGTCTAGCGAGTTGGGGCTCAACTTTTTTCTAGGTTTCCCTTTGTAGGTTTTCAACTTGGTGAGTACTACATCTCTTTTTATGGGAAGTTTAAATTCATGCATGTTGGACTAAAAGAGATAGTGTTTTAGGTCGAACATCTTTGACTATGAATTTTGAGATGATAAACCAAACAAGGCTTGGTGACTAGGAATGTTCTAATATTTTTTAGATACTTCCAAGAGTAATCTTGATCCATGATTATATGGTTCCCAAATCTAAAACTTAATATTTGAGAATAGAGGAGGTCTCTCTTAATAATGAAGTTAGCAATGATTGAAAAACCCGTTATGAGGGCTGTTTTATGCAAGGCCAACTAGGGAACGTACTTCGTGGTCAAGTAGTGGCATCCTTAGGCTGACACACCCATTATGGGGGTGACTTATACAAGGACAATGGGGGCACATACTGAATATTCAATTAAAGGAGTTACCAAGAATTATGACATTCTATTTCTCTTGGGTGAAGTAAGTTTATGGAGATTTTTATTTTTCAAGACCATAAGGGGTGGTTTTTCAAGGAAAGTTTCCTGAGAATAAAGGAATCATCTTTACTAACTTAGGAAATGAATGGAAAGCCACTCCTATATGAATTTGATGTGTGAATGAGGGTACATTTTGTCAGAAAGATGATTTATGATATTATGTTTTGTAATTTAATATTATACAATAAGCACGTTATATGGGTTGTGTAGTTTCAAGTCATGCATCAAGGACATTATGTTGTGAAGTTTAAATTCATAGAGAAAGGAAATTATGGGATTGTACAATTTTAATTCATGCAATAAGGATATCAGGGGTTGTTCAGTTTTAATTCATGCAGTAAGGACATTATGTTGTACATTTTAAAGTCATGTAGCAAGGAAATTATGGGGTTGTGTAGTTTCATGTCATACAGTAAGAAAGTTAGGGGTTGTTCAGTTTTAAGTCATGCAACAAGGACATTATGTTGTGTAGTTTAAATTCATGAAGCATGGACATTATGGGATTTTAATTTAAGGTCTTTAGATTTGACCAAAGGTTTTATGGTTCTCAAATTCTCAGTAATATTTCTAAAAATATGAAACTATATTCATGTATGGAAGTGGAGAGTTGTAAGCTATGATTTGGGGATTCCTAGATCTGAAGAGTGATATAGTAAAAAAGGGCTAGTGACATTAGAGGAGGTATCTCCCAGGAATGAAGATACCATTGCTTGAAAACCCTGTTATGGGGTATGTTTTATGCAAGGAAAACTAGGGCACATATTTCATAGTCAATAATGGTATCCTTAAGGTGATAGGTCTGTTATGTGGGCAGCTTTATGAAAGACCAACTGGGGAATTTACTACATAGTCGGGTAAAAGATCTCTCAAGAATTTTGAAATTCTATCACTAAAAGCCTATAAAAGTTTATGGAGATTCATATTTTCCCAAGAACAGAGTTTGATTGGTGGATAAAAGTGCCTAAATACATAAGGGGTATTTAAAGTCATGATTTATACCGAATCAAAGTAATATGTTCTCTATAAAGGTCTGACCCAAACATAGAAAGTATAGTGCCTATAGTTTTAGGTCATGTGACTATGACCAAAATATTGTGGAAAAATAGATGATATGTGGTAAAATGACCCAAGTTTATTCCAATATTCTTTGAAAAAGTGAAAGGGGAAAAGTGTAAACCATGGTCCTAGAGACTTTCAGGTCGAGAGAAAGGATATGGGAAAAATATACAAGGGATGAACAATGATTTTAAATTTCAGGTTCTAGCATACCATCATTAAAAGATTAAAGGAAAAAAATAGGATTCTCCTAAGAACAAAGTTACCACTGGTCTAAAAAACCCATTATGGGGGTTGTATTATGTAAGTCCAACTAGGGAATTTACTACATAATCAAATAATGGAATTTTTAGGCTGATAGACTCATTATGTGGGAGACTTATGCAAGGAAAATTAGGGCATGTGCTGTATAGTTAGGTAAAGGAGCTCTCAGGTATTATAAATTTTGCCACCAGAAGCTAAGGAAAGTTTATAAAGATCTGAAAGTATTCAATATTAGGAGTATGACATGTGAAAGGCGAAATTTACAATGAACAAGGGAAGAATTTGGACCAATATTGTCCATGAGTTTGGAGTCTATTGCATAGATCTAACTCATATGTAGAATGGGGAAATCTCTTGTTTCCTTACTGGGATCTCTAAGGAGAGGACCCAAAATAAAATCTCTTGCATATTTTTTTGATTGTATGTGGGAGAGGGGGAAATTTTTTTACCCTGTAGCTAGGACTAGAATCTAAGTCCTAGTCTTCACTATGTATCTCAATTAGATGAGAATCAATCCATGCGTAGTTCTCTAGATATCGTACAGTTTAAAGTCATGCAGCAAGGACATTTTCCATGCATTTTAATGTCATGAGGTAAGGAAAAAAGGTTCCTTGACATGAATAGAAATAAAAAAATATGGTTGAACTAGGACATAGGTCCTAAGAGTCACTGCGTATCTTTTCGGAGAAAGAATCAATCCACGCGTAGTTCTAACAGATACAAGTTCATGTTTAAAATGAGAACACATATTGGATCTCCTCATATAGATATTATTCTTACATGGAAGAGTATATTATTTTTCATTTTGTGATGCATATGGGCCCAGGATTAAATATCTCTACGTCACTACATATCTCATAGGGGTGAGAATCAAGTCACATGTAGTTCTTAAATAAAGGTCCCTCACCCTGATTGAATTCATAAGTAGATGATAATGGGGGTTTTCTCGAATATGGGTTCATATGTAAGATAAGAACTCATATAGAATATCCTCACATAGATCTAACTCATACATGGGAGAAAAGAGGCATTATTTGTATCATGTTGTAGTTGGTCCCAAGATTGATAATTTGGGTGTCACTACGTATCTCATATGAGTGAGAATCAATACATATATAGTTATTAAATAACCATGCATTTTATCATCATGAAATGAGGATGTGAGTGATTCCGACATGATAAGAAATATTGTGGATGGACCAGAGGATAGGACTCAGGTGTCACTACATATCTTTTTGGGGGAAGAATCAATCGACACATAGTTCTTGGGAAGATCATGTAGTTTGCAGTTTATTATCATGCGACGGGGACATTTTTTGTTCCTTTTTAAGGTATTTTATACAGGACCATTGATAACCCTAATAGGAATTGAAACACCTTGTTTATGCATAGAACTCCATTGCTAAATTCCTAATCCCACGTGAGCTGTGCTCAGTGTGAGAAACAAGGAGTGGTAAAATCTTCTTCTACAACACAAAGGTAACACAAATGAAAGATAGTGGAATGGTGATTATATGGTGGATGATCCAAGTCATAGGATATGGGTGTCACTATGTATCTTATTGTGGAAATAATAAATCCACACATAGTTATTGAAAATTTTTCCCCACATCAATTAGGTTTTGATGTGAGGAAAAGTGGATTTTGATAATTTCCAGGTTGATAGTTGGGCCTAAAGCATAAATTCTAGGTATCACCATATATCTTGTTGCAATGAGAATCAACCCACAAGTACTAGAAGGGTTCCCAATAGAGATTTTATTCTTACACAGGGAGTGGGGGTTTAAAATTGTGGTTGGACTAGGTGATATGACCCAGGTGTCACTACGTATCTCAATATAATAGGAATCAAGACACACGTAGTTCTTGGAATTCAATGCAATTTAATGTCATGTGGTAAGAATGAAGGTGAACTGATGTGAAGTGATGAAAATATTGCATTTGGGACCAAGACTAAAATTCTGGGAATCACTGTGTATATAAGGCCCCAGCCTTAAACCTTACTTAATCTTGAGTTATTACAAGATTACACATTGAGGATCTTTTCAGGTTTAGAGTTTTAGAGAATTAGATCATAAAACTTGCATTACATTCCACATATAAACAAAGTGGTTTACATAAGATAGTATTCTTCATTCCCATCAATGGAAACACATTTAAAATAAAACATGGATTATTTCTTGACACATCCTTGACTCTATCATCTTATCATGTACCTTTCCCTTGACCTGTGAAAAACATTTCAAAAACTTGGGATGAGCATAAAAACTCAGTATGGGTTATAAAAAAAACATGGAAAGGAAACATGAGTTCATATATACATAAGAATGAAATCATACTTTACCCAAAAACATAGGCACTTTAACATACCTCATAAAATCATGAATAAATCATAGAAATCATAAGACATAAAGGTAACTTGAGGCATTCATAACATTCTTACGTAGGGAGTAACCCTCTTGGTTACGTTTGGAATACCCATCACAGTATATTCCCTAAAATCTCTTCGGAGAAACCTTAACGTTTCACTCCTTCGTGTTACCCAATGCATTGGAGAGCTATAACGGGCTCACCCGCCCTTAGTTTATCACGGAACCACCCGTCTTCATAATAATGCCCAAGAACCATAACATAATCATATCACATAAAACATGCATAAAGGAAATATAACATTTCCACATTTCAATCACAAGATATCAATACAACACAAACACATTGTGAAAACCATTTTCAATACCTAAATAAAACATGGTATTTATTTTTCTTTAAAAAAAAAAAGAAGGTATGGCTTGTAGAGGAAGCCGAAACTCAAATAACGGTCATGACGGCGGAGAAGTCGTTGTCGCCGCATACGTACGACAAAAACATTCCCTTTTGTCGTTTAGTAAACGCTTCGTATAAAAAAGATTCCTTTTGAATAAACGTAAAAGTCAAAGGGGTTTATACACCATATAAAATAAAGTTGTGTATAAAATAAAATATGCCTCAACGAAAGGAGATTGAGACGAAGTCCCATACCTCGTATCCGACTTGACCCGACCGTTCTTTAAACTCCTGAATAATAAACTTGAGTTAATCTCTACTTGCTTATGAATCTTTTTCAAGTTCATTATTCCTTTTATACCATGTTATGAACATTATGTAATCATTTAAGTTAATAATGTTCATTTTGTCGGTATTTGGTTCTTAAGTCAAAAATAGACTTCTTATACTTACATGTTGTTAATTTGGTCAAAGGTTCATTATATCCAGAATGGTATTCATGATGTAGATATCATATATGTAATATATATCCAGTACATACATTCATTTATAATATTACATCACATTTAGAGGTAAGAAATGAAATGCACCGTTCATGGAGACGGTAAGCCGTACGTACGCATGAACGCTACTTCCATTTCTATTTCATATTTTCTGGAATGGAATCATAATGATATAAGATTATATTATAATTCCAGTATAATAACATATATAATATCATTAACTTTATCCTTTACACATCCCACATATGGTATTAACGAATCAAATCACTTTTAGGGGGCGGTAGTCCGCACTTCCTAAAATGAAGATATCGTGTTTTACCCATAATGGAAACCATAAAGGTATGCCCAAAATGAAAAAAACAGAAGCTTAAGGAAAACATAAACATATTATATATCATATATAAAAATAGTGACATCATAATGGCCACCTTTTAAGGTGCTTAATGAGTGTTGAACAATCATCGTTTCGGGAGGCAGAATTTCGCCATCCACGGAAACCTTATGTTCTTTAACCATTTGATGTAGTTGTGTGAGAGTGTAGCTCAAATAAATCTTATAACAACATCCTAGTATATTGAAGATACTGGTGTTGTTACAAAAGAAGTAAATAAAAAGAGTTTAGGGGGTTGGAGAAGCAAAATAAAACAAATGAACATGAGAGAATGAATTACCTTTAAAAGTGTAACTCCTTTTGAGTTGAGCCTAAAGGCTTCCTTTGAAAGGATTCTGACCAAAGGGAATCCTCTAGGATGAGGAGAGGGATGTGGAGAGAGCAAATGGGCAGGTTTTGGCCGAGCCAAAGGCTTGAAGAGTGTGTGAAATGAGGTAGAGGTGGGGGCCTTTTATAAGAGGAGAGGAGGGGCACTTTTGGAAAGTAAAGAAACATTACTTTATTTGAAAATGTGTTTCGGTTTTAAAAGGTCCCACATTGATAGAATTCGTGGATAAGGTGATAAAGGTTCGAAATCCACTCATCCAATTGGTTTTGGACATGTGTAGTTCATAGATTTTACATTATCTTTCTATTCTATTTAAATCGTCAAATAATGATGTCATCGCTGCATCATTATTATGTCATAAATAATTAAATTTATTTAATGTCTAAAAATTATAAAAAAAATACTATGATACAGTAAATATTTTTATCTTTCCAATGACTATTTATAATCAAAATTTGGACTTGTATAACCCCACTTAAAAATTGTTTTCGCAAAACATATTATGTTTGTGTCATTTTCACTTTAACATTAAATAAAAAGTAATTTATGTCATTTCCAAACAAAAGTGGATCCATGGGGTCCCCAAGTTGACCCATGGCTTTTCTTGGTCGGCCATGACACAACCAATAAGGTTGGGACATGTGTCTAGGTCATTTCATATTATTAAAGCATTATTTATACCTTAAACTACACTAATTACCACTAATCGCGATTAAGAACTTAATAAGTTACTATTCACCAAAAAAAATTATTTTAATCTCATTGAACCACATTTTACTTCTTAATGATAACCATGTATGTCGGATTTTCAAAATTCAATACACATTAGTGGTAAACTGTTATTTAACTGAAAAATCAGTTTTCTTGATTACCACTTAGTGGTTTCACTATTCATCAAAAATTGAAGTTTTTCAGAAAATTACCAAAAATTCACCCTAAGATATATTTGATATTCCGAATTCAAAAATGAAGTCTATTTTACAAAATTCAAATCATATAAGTCACATTAATTAATTTAATAATTAATTCCCGCTGCCAGAGCAAATAGCGTGTTTTTACAAAACAATAAGTATCAAAAGATTGACACCAGTTTAAGTCTAATTTCAAAGTGAAATTGATTCCAATGACCACCATTGGATAAAATGGTAAAAATATATTCTAATTTCACTTCAAAACCAATTCAAAACATAATCTAATCATATAAATAAATTAGATTAAAAAGCAGTTTTGATGTAAAATGCAGTATTTTTCACTATTCATTAAAAAATGAACATTGTCAGAAAAATACCAAAAATTCACACAAGGTAAATTTTGATGTCCCAATCATACAGAATAAGTTTATTTTGACAAAAATATTTTATAAAATTGTCAAAAGATAGATTCAAAAGTGGTTTGCCATCAAAAGGCAGTAAAACAATCTTTTAAGAATATTAGTGTATTCCATGCATAAGATTGTATTTATTTTCATTTTAAGCTTCTATGACACTATCTTAATCATTAATAGACATAGATAAAAATATCTATTATTCATTACTTACTTGGGATGTTACAGTGTATCTCATGAAAATGAGAATTGAACCACACATAGTTTTGGAAATGTTCCCTTTGTAGGTTTGATTAATACACACATGGAGTAAAGGGTTTTAAAAAAAAATTGTGGTTGTACCCAAGATAGTATATTTTGGGTGTCATTACATATCTCATATGGATAATAATCAAGCCACACATAGTTATTGAAGATGTTTCCCCACAATAACTGAATTTCAATGTGAGAAAAAGAGGATTTAATACTTTCCAGAATAATGGTTAGGCCCAAAATACAATATGGTATGAGAATCAAGCCATATATTTTGAAAGAGTTCCCAGTATAAAAATGGTTCATTTATAGATAAAGGGTAAATTTTTTCTTTTATGGTCATGGTTGGGCCTGAGATTGATAATCTGGATGTCACTATGTATCTCATGGGGATGAGAATCAAGCCACACATAGTTCTTTACAAATCGTGTAGTTTATCGTCATGCAGTGAGGATGTGGGTTACCTGACATGAAAGAAACATTGTGGTTAGAACAAGGGATAAGACCCAGGTGTCACTACATATCTTACTAGGGAAATAATCAAGCCACACATAGTTCATGATAATTATTCCCTATGCAGGTCCGATCCAAACACGGGGATAAATGGGGCTCAAGTGGCACTGAGGTGATTTATTCTTATTCATGGAAGCTACCCATTTTTTGAGGGACCATAAGGAATTTCAACTCATGGTATCTTGGGGGATTCCTTAAATTCAAATAAAGTAGAAATTAACTATACAGTTTAATGTTGTGTGGTGAGGAAAAATGGTGTTTTTAGTTTCAGATCATATAACTAGGACCTCATGTCATGCATTTTATTGTCATGTGACAAGGATGATGATGTTACGCAGTTTAACATCATGAAACATGGGTGAAAATGGTTTTATGAAGTTTAACATCCTACTGCTATTAAGAAATTTGTGTGGTTACACAAAGTACTTCTTTGGTAACCTTGAATTGGTTTGAGTTGTAGTGATCTCTTCACCCATCAATATTAAGAAATATGATCCATTAGAGTGGAACTTATGTATGTAGTAAGGTACCACCCATTTTGTCTCAAGCTTCGAATACTTCGTTCCTGGTATCATAGGATTCCTAAGGACCAATACCAATTCTCCTTGGAGGAGTGAACAAAGATGGACCATCTTGTTAAAGGATCTTTATATCCAATTTTGATATACCTCCAAGTGATGCAAGGTATGAAATCTCTTTTAATACAGTTGCTCCAGCTCATCCAATCATTTCTAGGATTTCTCATCTGTGGATAGATGGTCATAAATGGATATAAGGAGTGATGGAAACTGGACCTCAATGGGAAAGACTGCTTCTGTTTTGTACACCCTTGAGTATAGAGTTGCTCATGTAGTAGTACGGGTAGTAGTTCGGTAAGCCCATAAGGAATTCAAGAGCTTATCAGACCAAGACTACTTCTCTTTATCCACAATCATATGGATTATGTTTGACAGATTCTTGTTAAAAGTATTTATCTTTCCATTGGCTGCTTTATGATAGTGGGATGAATGATTGGATTTGATATTGTATTTCTGATATAGCTTCTCTACCTCATAATAACAAAAATAGGTTCCATTTTCTGTCAAAATGGTGTGAGTGATACCAAATCTAGTAATGATATTAGCTTTGAAAAATCTTACAATTATTTTCACTCTGACTTCTTTGAGAAGTATTTCCTCAGCCCATTTTGAGAAAAAATTTAGTAGCAGTAAGGATATACTTAAACTGCTTAGTCATAGCTAGAGGATATTATTCAACAGCATCCATTACCCATGTCGAAAATGGCCAGGAGTATTTTTTCTATATGTAGAAACTCTAGGGGTTGATGGATGAAATTCTCATTCACTTGGTAGGGATGACACTTCTTAGTGAATTTTTTTCAATCTTATGTCATCGAAGGCTAGAAGTATCCAAGACTTTAAATTTGATCAGAAATTCTATACGTTAATTGGGGGGAACCACATGATCCTACATGTAATTATTCCATAATAGCCATAGTATCTTCTCTATCAATATATCTGAGAAGGACTCTATCAAAACCTCGCTTATAGAGGACTTTCTGGTGATTTGGGACATCATAAAAAGTGAAATTAGCCTCTCGCCACCGGATCTTCTCTCTTACAACCCTGTCAGGTGGAAGTATTCCATATTAAAGATATTCCAAGATGGACTTCATTCATCCCCTAGTAGGGCTATATAGATCAGTGATGGTACTTATTTCATTGATCTCTTCTGTTCTGATCCAAACAAAAGTTGAAACCATTCGATGATGGGAAATGATGATGATAGTTTCATCCTGATTTAGATCTACCAAAGCTATAGTTTCATTTTCCAAGGAATCTACCTAAACATTATGTGATCTTGATATTTGAGTCAATGTTGGATATAAGGGTAATTCTACCGTTAAACTTCAGATATAATCACACAGGGGAATTATCTCTTCTTTTCTGATAGCATAATCCCTATTGATTTTCCTAATTATCAATTCTAAATCACCCTTCACCTCTAGGTGATTCACCAGTACTTGGAGTGTCAATTCCAGGCCTGCAATGAGAGCTTGATATTCTACCTCATCGTTGGTACCACCTTCTAATAATAGGAATGATTATGGAAACATTTCCTTCTCTAGGGAGATAAGCACAATTCCTAATCCAAATTTTTTGATCTTACATTCTTCCATTCTCTTCCCCATTGGACTCCTGGAAGAACCATACAATTACATTTCTCATGTTCGAGGGTTGTCCTGAATAGAGAATATTTCTTCAGTAGGTAGTTGAGTATTTAATGATGACTCTTCTGCAGATGAGTGCTCAATGAGGAAGTATGCTAAGTCTTGGCCTTTTACTTCTTTCCTAGGCACAAATTGTATATCAAACTATTGTAGGATAACTACCCACCGTGTCAGGTGTTCTGTTATCATAGGATGATTGAGGATAAATTTGAGTAGGTTATCACAAGAAACCAAGTAGATCTCATGGTTCTACAGGTATTTCCTTGACTTATGAATGGAAAATATTAACACCAGGAATCTCTTCTCAATATCTGAATATCAAGTCTTTGCATCGATCATGGTTTGACTGAGATAGTAAAGGATTTTTTCATTCCCGATATCATTATTTTATGCAAGTAAATCTCTCAGTGATCACTCTAAGTATGTTATATATAGAATGAAAATATTTTCTTCAACAGGTGGAATCAATACTAGTGGGCTCAATAGGTATTTATTGAGGGCATAAAATTCTTATTGATATTAATTGGTCCAATGAAAAGTGACCCCCTTCATCATTAATTTAGTGAAGCTTAAACACTTGACTGTGAGGTTGGATATGAATCGTCGAATGTAGGATAGGTGTCTTTGAAGTCCTCTTAACTCTTTCAAGTTTTTAGGAGGTGACATTCCAAGGACGGATTTATTCTTCTCAAGATCGACTTCAATGCCATGATGGTATACAACAAAGTCAAGAAATTTTCTTAAGGTTAACCCAAAAGCACATTTCAAGGGGTTCATCTTCATATTATTCCTTCAAAGCTTGATGAATATGGTTTATAGATCAGCTATGTGATCAGAGTGTTTTTGGGATTTGACCACTAGATCATCAATTTAGAATTCGAAAAACTTTCCCAATAAGGGTTTAAATATGTGATCCGTAGCATGTTGATATGTGGAGCCAGCGTTCTTTGAGACAAAGAGAATTACCTGGTAGAAAAATACACCTTGAGGTTCTCTAATGGTTGCGGATTCTTCACCTTCTAGGGCCATTAAAATTTTATTTTACCCAAAGTAGTCATTTATGAAGTAGAGAGCTTTATAACCAGCTTTTGCATCAATTAGGAGTTCTATAATTGGAACTGAGAGTCATCTTTGGGACAATTCCAGTTGAGATCTATGAAATCGATGTAAACTCTAATTTTCCCATTCTTCTTTTTTATAGGGAAAATATTTTCTATCCATTTTTCGTACTATACCTCTTTGATAAAATCATCCTTGATGATTTTTTCCACTTCAGACTCAATCTTGGAGGTGTGGGTCGGGTGCGTCCTCATAGTTGCTTGTTTGTATCCTCTATGATCTTATGGAAAACTTAAATTATAGGTGGTCACCTTGGGGTCAAGGAATGGAATTTCTATGTAGTTTCAAGAAAACACATCTCGATGTTGCGTTAAGAAGGAGGTGTATGCCTTCTATTCCTTAGGATTCATGGCTGCACTAATCATATTGGGGCGTGGATCTTCCTTCGTACCCAAATTTATTTCTCTAAGTTCATCCATAGTGGTGGAGACACCTACCTCAAATGTTGGAGGGTGTCCTTGAGATATTCTTATTCCTCCCTTCATCTTACTCATGCTCCACTATTATTCTTCTTCCTGAGGATGAAATGATAAAAAATACTCAGAGGGAATATAGGAGTCACCATTCGGACATCCGGACGATGAGGAAATCATTTCAAGATCACTTGCTGGAATGCAGCCTTCTTGGAGTTCTAAAGGGGAAACAAATGAATTAGAATTAGTTTATTCACTTTATTCTATATTCATGATATATTATTCCAGTTCGGTTGGTAGAACTGAGATTTGTTGAAGCTTGGGGGACAGAATGAAGAAATTTTCATTCAAGCTTTCATTATCATTTGGAGGGTTAATAACTTATTTAGTATCGTTGGTCTCAACTATTGTGACTAACATTATGGAATATAATGAATGAAAATGTGAATTATATACCACCCTTTCAATTTTATTAATATGCAGCACATAATATGCAATGAGCTACTTGAAAGGGTTAGTTGTAATCATCTCTAAGACATTTGGGGAATTGATTTGGGCAGCATCATTAGCCATTTATTACTTCCCTTTATGGTGATAGAACCCTGCATCAATGTTGTGTCTCACAAGATTTTAATGGGGCCTTGTCACCATAAAATGTCCTAATTTTACCATTGATATAATATTTGAGACATTGGTGGTATGAATAAGGAATGGTTGCATGTTGATGTAGCCAATGTCTTCCCATCAGAACATTAAAAGTTGTGTCCTTCTGAACCACCATGATCCCTAAGTAAGATACAAGATCTCTAAACTAAGTCATGAGTGTGATCTCACCCGTAGGTTCTTTCTCATTTTTTTCATAACCCTATAACATCAAAGTGGAGGGAGACAAGTGAGATTCATTGATACCCAGTTGAAGAAGTGTCCGAACTGGGATGAGGTTGACACCTGAGCCATTATCAATGAAGGATTATCGGATATCAATGTCATTTAACATGCCAGATATATACAACGGTCTGACATGTCCATGTATGACAGCATCCTCATCTAGGTCAGTGAAGGAAATGATTGTATTTCATTCTTCAGGATCATTCTATGCATGATATACTTCAGCAATAATGACTTCAACTTCAAATTCTTGTGGGCATGAAAATTCCTCAATAAGTGATTTATAAAGGTCTTTTGATATGATCAGAGCATTCATGATTGATAACTTGGCTGGCACTTGGTCGAATTTCTTCAAAACATCATATTTTTGATCCATAGGTCTGCATTTTCCAGAATGAAGATTCTCTTTTATAGGAACTTTATGAGTTTATGTTCCTATTATGGATGGGTCGTTCTTTGGTATGGGATCTGAGATTGCTCCTGTTCTTGGTGGATTAAGTTGTCTAGGTTTTTCTACCTGTCGATGAGATGGTGGTGTTTACTCTAATCGGTCTTCCAAGATAACCATGTTAGGGAAGAACCTGTCATGTGTGGAGGAAGTACTCCCTTGTTCTTTTTGATCTTTTTGGAGAGCTTTCCCATGGGTTTAGGCCACATAGATGGTTTGAGTGGGTGTTTGGTTGAAGTAATGGATTATATCGTGACCACATCTTGCCCTATATCCTCAACCCTAATAACCTATTTCTATATTTCCCCAATAAAGTATAGGGAACTTGGGTTCATAATTAGAATAATCATTTGATTATGGATCTGTTAAGTGTATGCCATTAATAGAACCAAAGATCAACTCTTCATCTAATGAAGATTCTACTTGGGAGGTCAAATTTTTTTGTATCAATTAGAGTGGTGATGCCTATATTTTTAAGATGGTTAGTATGAAATCTTATAAGGTTAAGGAAAATTTTTTCCTTGAAACAAGCTCATATTCTTCTATTTTCTCCTTATCCTCCCATACATGTTTCTTCTTTGAGGATAGGCCTTCAGAGGACTGGGATTTTGATGAAGCTGGATTTTCTGTATCAGAAGTGACAGGAGGCACAATTACTTGTTTCAACTATGTTTGTAAAATGGAATGAGTATGATTTATTATTTTTATGATCATAAAATCATCAAACTTCTATGAATTCTTTATTTTGACTTATTTCCACTCACCTTACTCCTTCATATCGGTAACAGGAACATATGACACCTATGTTGGAGAATTGTTCAGTTTTACTTTCCCAAAATCCACCATCTTTTGTAGGAGGTCCTTGAAAACAAAACACTCCTGGATGGGATACCTTAACATTTGATGGAAATGGAAATAGTTTGGTAGATTCACATCACCCTCTTTTTTAGGCTTCTTGGGATTTGTAAATTGGACTAAGTTGTTTTCCAAATATGAGATGAAGTAGTCAGGGACTTGGCCATTCTAAAAGTAATAGACTTTGTTTTTCAACTCCTCAAATTATCTCCGCCTCTAATCTCTTTAATCATCCTAACAAGTTAGTTTTTTATGTTGATGCTTATGAGGAGGATCCCTATAGTATGATACAGGTTTTGAGGTAGGAGAGGGTAAAGGGGTATGCTTAAGTGTAACTGTAGTGGCCTCTACCTTTTTATTTTCTCCTTCCCTGAGTTGATGGGATTACCAAGGACTTTTCTTTGGTCTCTATGATGGAGTTTTCCAACTGTTGAAAAATTGTGGCTATATCCCAAAACCCTCCTATGTATTTCATAGGGATCAATGGTGTGCTCAACTCATCACGGATATTTACTATGAATATAGGAAATAGGTCTTCTTGAAGGAGTGGTAGGTTCAAGGAGTAAGTCAATCCTTTCCACCAAGCAATGAAATCTGAGACTCTTTCATTCTCCCTTTGTTTATAGTTTGTGATATCAAATACTATTGTCTTATGTAGAGTTGATTTGAAATATAAGAGGAACTTTTGATGGATATCTTCATATCCTATGATCAATTGGGACTACAAACTTGTTTACCATAAAAAGGTTAGCCCCTGAAATGATTGTATAAACCATCTGAGTTTCACTGCTTCCTAATGCTCAGGTTTCCCCGTCATGGGATCGTTGCAAGAGGCGAAATGAATCAAGTGCTACTTTGGATCTCCCAATACATTAAAAATAAAAAATGTAGGATTCCCTAAGTTTGATGGAGGAGGGGTCGGATATACCCATTAAGGATAAGACTTATTTTCTAGTTTTATTGGCACACTCTATCCTTCCATGGCTTCCAATCAAGTCCTTAATGACTCAATAGTGTTCATAAGGATTCAAGGAATGTCCAAATGATTCAGGATCTGAATATGTGTGGTAGATAGAGCTTGAATGGGTGTGATGACTGGTAGGATCACTGGTGGTGGCACCGCTGGTATCTGTCATGGGTAACCAATAGGGGCAGGTCTGTAAGGATGTGCTTGACCATGTTCTGAATGTGTATCCAATGGAGGGAATTCTTGATCTTCTATTGCGGGATGTAAATATATTGGTGTTTGATATCCCATGTTGAGAAGATTTTACCTGTATGATTTAGATATTTTGGAAGACCCTCTTTACTGAGGTTCACCAAATTGAAGTGCGAGTTGAGGGTCTTCTTGTAAAGAATATCTAAAAATAAGACTGCCTTGGAGTAACTTTTCATTGAGTCTTCTCAACTATCTCATTTTATCCTCTTTTTGAGAAAATATTTCCTATAGAGAAATGGATTGGCCTTATATGGGGGGAAAGTGAAACATGGTATGACCCTTAATTTTTCCCTTATTAGGTGCCTTTCGAGGAGGTAGAGGTGGATTATTTGAGTGGATACCCAAATTTTGGGTGAGCCTCTAGTTTTGGGTATGCACACCTTCTGTATTCTTTTCATTGTGGACCGTCTCATGAAAAGAAACTTCTTATTTATAATTCTATGAATAGGTATTATTTTATATAGGATCTTAAATGATGGCATTTATGATATTAAAAAATTTGTAGTGCATCATAGTCATTCTATTGTAATCTTTGTGATATCTCATTTTTTTCACCCTCCACGATACCTTATCCTCTTCTTCGTTAGTTCCCCAAGGGATATTTTATGGATAGTGACCTGAAGGGAATCCCCAAAGAGTTCATTATTTTTTTTTCTAAGTGATTTCACTAAATAAAAGGATGGTAAAAATGAGAGGATTCACTCTACCACATCTTCCCTAATTGGGAGAAGATTGATTCCCACTGAGGAGGGGATTGTTGGGGTGAAAAATCCCCCAACTCTAAGGGTTGGCGTTGTTCTTGTTCTACCTTCACAACCCTTTGGGCTGGGTTAGATGATCCCAATTGTTGGTTTAAAAAATACCCCATCCCTGTGGGCTGGGGTTGTTCCTGAACTATTGTGGATAATATTACTACAGCTGCTCTTTTGATTTTATAGATTATGGTCCAAACATGTGATAGGTGCATTATTTATCACTAACTTAAATTTCCTATTTTGGAAGACCATTGTGTTATTTATAACATTTTATTGATCTGATGGCTAATACCCTCTAAGAGAGATGTATGCTAAATGTTCTCATATGTTTGTCCAAGAGTATCTTGACAAATTTATCTCTTTTGAATTGATGTTGGTGAGATTCGGTCAAGGCTTGTTCTTGTTGATCATATCTCTGGTCATGAATAGATTTTGTTTATTGTAGTTGGCCTGGGGAAATGACATTTCATGATGCCACCATTGGTGGGATCTAATGGCTTGGGAGCGTAGTGAAATGTAGTGCTCCATGTACACCCCATCCTCGGATGCGAACACCATATGGGGTATCTACGATCAGCTTTTTCAACCTCATTAATGCATTGAGTCATGCACATTGAAGGGATTATTGTTGTTTATCAATATTTGGATGTCAGGAATCCATGAGATATGCCAAGTCAATTTGGTGTTGTAACCCTTTTATTACCCTAACGTGAGTTTGATATTCATCATATGGTAATAAATTTTCTTTTAGGTGAAGAAGAGTTTTCCAAATATTGAGGAGGATGTCATGCATAAAATCTTCCACCAACACCTCTGGAATGTTGTATTGAGAGGTGGATAAAGGAAAAAACATGACTTGTATGTCATCTTTATCCAACTATTTCCTCATTTTTAGCAGATCTTCTTCATCTTTCACAAGATATTCCTCAACCTAGTCTGACCAAAGTAGACACTTCCCGATTATTTTACCATAAGCAATGGGGTTGTTTTGGGATTCCTCTGATATGCTATAAGGAAATTTACCTAAGGGAGGTTCAGAGAATTAACATTTCCTTGGGTTGTCTTCTAGTTGAGAAAGGATTCCACCTACTAGTGATAAGGAATCAGACATGACTAACCTTGTATTTTCAAAAACCTCATGATAATATGGATTTCTCATCACTACATTATCAATTAGAAAATTCTATTGATACTAAAAATCACTAATATGGAGAAAACTTTCACAGTGATCACTATTATAGGGAGGACCATCAGAGTGGATTACAGTAAGGGGAAGACCCTATTACTCCTTGGTCTCCTAGCCACATGGAGGGTTGTTGTGGATCTCATCAAGAGATAGGATCTCAAGATCAACTGAATTGTTGTCATGAAGCAAGCCTTCATGATGAAGTTTCTGATGAGGACCTTCATAATTACTACAACTACTCCTATAATTTGGTGATAATAGGGTAGGATCTTGAGATGAAACAGATAAATGTATAAGGAATTCAAGAACTCTAGCATCAAGTGAAGCCTGATTATAGATAGTCTCTTGATTATCTAATTGTGTTTGATAATATCTCTTCTTGGGAGTCTTCTTACAAGTATTTGGGGCCACTTTCTAGGAGAATTGGTCATCATAGGAAGGTTTTTGTTCATGTCTTGAAGTTCCCATTGGAATAGGTTTATTACCTTGGATTGGAATGGGTGTATGTTCCTGATCTCATTGTTTGTATATTATGGGTAAGTTTTCCCCATGACCCTCCTAGATGAGAGAAGAGGTATATATCTATTGTGGATTGTTGTGCTTATTGGACACCACATCTATGGGGAAAGAGTTATGTGTTTTTCCCTCAAGCACTACTATCATTTTCATGATGATATCCTAGAAAGTATGTAGGATGTGGGTAGGGATTTGCATCTGCCCTTTTACTATTTCCAAGATATGCTTGGTGACTTTAGTAACCAGAATGGGGATATACATCCATTCTATATATGGATTAGGTGTACATTCCTACTCCTTTCTTCCCTTTCCTATCAGTGGATACCAATAGTACTCATTGGTAGAGAGTTGAGTCTGCCCTCTTTTTGTCATTGGTACTTTCTGACTGAACTCTCTATATGCTTCCAGACAAGACTGTTGGAAATCTTGATAAATGTTGGAAGGTGTGCATGTCTGCTCACTGTTTGTTGCCAAACATGGTCTATAGACTTCTTTGAGTGCTTCCATATGAGTCTTCTAGCAGGCTTAGTGGGTGCAGGTAGGTGTATGTTCCTGCTTGTAGGTTTCCACCATATTTGGTTAGCGGGCTTCTTTGAATGTTGTCAAGTGATTCTGTTGGATATCTAAATAAAGGCAGATGGGTGTATGTGCCTATTCACTATTTTCCACCAAACTGGGTTGGTGGGATTCTATGGAAGGGTAAAAGGTGTGAACCTTCTCCCTATAGGTCAGTTTTTTCCCTAGTGGTCCATCTTGCATTCCCGGGTTTGAGGAACCCAGGCCAGACAATTGAAGGTGACACCCTCATCATGTCGAGGGTTTACTATTGTGTGTTATTTTTTGTGGAGATTGTTAGTAGGATCCCTTGATAAGGAAACATGTGTCTTTGGGAAGAGGCCATAAATGGTCTCCTAACCCACTTCCTAGAAATATGGGAGGGATTGGTTTTTTTATTTCAAGGATAATCTCTTGAAACATTTGAAGACATCGGTTATCACCGTCTGTTTCAGGACCACCAGTTGTCATTGACCAAATGATTAGTGGTTTTGGTTGAGTTGGAGGACCTATCGGGTGGCCACCAATGTCAAGATGGTGCCATGCTGATGGTATACTTGAACCAGAACAATAGAGACCCAGTGTTGAAGATGCTGAGTCAGTGATGATGCCCTTCGAGCGGACGAGGATCCATCTTGAGTAGATTTTGGGGCGTTCGTTGGTGAAAACTTGAAGGAATCCATTGTATTGAAGGTGGTTCTTAGAAGTAAGTGCATGTATATATGAAAAATACAAATAATAAACTACATAAAAGCAACATATTTTTTTATGAACACATGCGTGATTGATTGCCCTGTCCATCCCTCATTTACTTTGAGAATGGAAGGGGCCTAATAGGTAGGTGACACTATCATCTTGGTTAAGGATTCACGTTGGGTTCACCATTTTTTATTTATGAAGGAAATGGGGACTTCATTGTGGAAATCATTGTATCTGAATAGTTTCCAATAGGTTTGTTCATGGAACTAGAAACACCCAATGGCTCTATATCCATAGGGGCCTGATTTCCAAAGGCAATCACTCGTTAGGGATTTTAACCCACAATGCTTAAGAACTCACATTGGTAGAGATGATGGGAGGTTGGTCTCATCACAACCTTTTGGGGGAATTATTGCCTACTCTGGGAATCTCTTATATATTTAAGATATGTTCATTAATCCTTCATTAATTCCCAAGTATGATATAGGACATCCCAAATTAGAAATCAATTATTAACATATGTGGAATTCAGAATCATCCATTTGTATTCAAGGTTCTTCATCAATAGATATATTTTTATATATTATAGGTTCTCCATTAATGGTAACCTATTATACACTACATAGAGATTCCTTGGTCCTTATTATGAAAATGCCGGTTTTCTAGCCACACAATGGGGCACTCTGGAGTTTATTTTCATCTAGGTAGACTAATTTCACACTGAAGTTTATTGTCATCCATGGAGATATGAATTTTTTGATGTTGGGATTGAACCCATAAATGGGATTCCTACGTATCCTTGTGAAAGGAATCAGAACCCACATAGTTCAGTGATGATTAATAGGACACATCATGCCATTTAAGGTCATGTGATAAGGACCCAACCATACAGTTTAATGTCATGCGGTAAGGAAATTTAGGTGGAAGATTCCTAATCAAAGTTTAGTGTTGGACTTATACATAAACATCCCAAGGAACATGGAAGGAATATAAGCTTTCAAGTTTAATTAGACCCTATTGGGGATATGACCCAAAGAGAATAGGGTTGATTTTGGGTGTTGGGTTTGAACCTTAGGGAGGCTTCCTATATATCCCATTTGGATGGGAATCAAATCCCACTTAGTTCGTTATGTATCATAGGAGAGTATGGTCCTTTAAGATAAATAATTTATTTATTACTCTTGAAGAGGATGTCCTAATAAAGTAATCATGAGTGATGTATCGACTCATGATGGTTTGGGGGTTTAACTCAGGGCTTACTCCTAAGGAGTATGCCTGGATTAATGGAATTATGATTGGGGTTTAATCCTAAGGAGGATGTTCCTTGAGCTCGAGCCCTAAGTGAAATTACTACATATCTTGGTTAGAGTAGGAATCAAAGTTCTTGTAGTTTAATCCTTCTCATTCTACTGGGGGATGAGGTAGAGATATCATCTCATGATAATAAATGGGTCTCAATGGTTTAAATGTCAAATACAGGGGGATTATATCATAATGAAGGTTTAATTGAGCCCGGGCCTTAGGAAGGCATCCTACATATCCTAGTTATGGTAGGAATAAAATTTCTCATAGTTCAATCCTTTAGTTTGATTGTGTGGTTGTCGTGATCATCACTAACCTCTAAGATCATGTGATTCATGCTTAGTGTGAGAAGAAAAAGGAAGAAGAATATTTTAAAACCCACACACTTTTCTTCCTTCAATGATAGAAGATGAGGAGTATGATGGATGAAGAGGCTGAGGTGACCGTGGAAGAGGTCAGGGCTATGGCAGAAGAGGTTATGGATATGGAACTTCCCTCTCTTCACCTTACATTGGAAGCGAATCCAATATAATAAAGGAATGAAAGAAGTGTAGGTATATAGGAGTAAGGCTGCAACCTCCTACATTAAAGTCTAGGGGCTTACCTTAGGAGTAGTTTCCTAAATTTGGTTCTACAGCTAGTGGAGGATCTCATTCCATATTTAATGGAAAATAAAGTGTAATCCTTACCCTCCCTAATAGGAACTGGAGGCTCCATATCTTAGAGAGGATAAGGGAAGGACATATTCCTATCCTTGGAATCTGATATTGGGAACTCATAAACACTTCCCTGGGGTAAGGATCTACGTGACCATAGATATCCAAATCTACAGAATCCTTGAGGATCATTACCCTCTAGTAGGAATAGTGTGGGAAACCTCTAACAATAGAAATCCAAATCTAAATGGTAGACACACTGATGTGCCTTTCCATAAGGTTTTATAAATCATGAGGTCTTGGAAGAGGTTTCAATGAGGTCCATTTCAGACAAGGGATCCAATGAAGAAAATTATCTACCATGAGTGGCTTTGAAGAAGTCCTAATGGGTGTCTCTTATAGGCTAGAAAGGGAGGCTAACCAAGAAGGATCGCAAAAGGGGTGCATCGTTCAAGTGGGATTGGATGAACCGATGAAACCTTAGGTGACGAACAACTTGGATGACTATAATTGGGTGAATCTTAGCTCAATACTTCAAGATTCTCCATAGGTATTCCCAGAAGGGAATAACACAAGTTCCTATTTAAGGAAGGGCAGTCACACTAGTCCTCTTAAATCAGGGGGGTTTGGAGAATGAATTGCATAAGTGTAATTTACTTTAAACCCCATGGGACTTAATCTTCACTATAGTTATTTTATTATCTATCTTTAGGTGTTATGAAACTACCTTGGAGAGTTCATAGGACTTGAATAAAGTACTAGGGTGATCAGAGCATCAATCGGTCTTTAAGAAAATTCAGTCGTCCAAATGAAGACCTCAAGGGTCTATTTATAGGAAAATATGATACCCTAGGTGAAGGTGTTTGGTCGTGAAAGTGAGTGTCACATAGGTGCTTACATGCCAACAATACTTGGGGGTACCATGAGAAAATAAGATTCCATTTGACATATGAATTTTATTATCACCCTTCCCTATGAATTATATATTTTTATCATTATCTAAGTGAAATTTTCTAAATCTACTATATGCATAATTCACCATCAATATTTTCTCTTCCAAAGAATAAAATGATTCTTTGGGATTAATAATCTATGATTCCACTAGAATTTTAACACTTAGTAGCAAGTTTCTACTACCTTAAAATTAATTAATGGAAATTGAACTTTTAAAATATTCCCTTCCAAATTTTACCCCAAGATACCTCTATTCCTTCTTTATATTCCCTCTCTTCCTTTAGTTCTAATATATATGTATGATTCTGATCAATTTACCTTGACTCTTATCTCTAGACTTATCTTATAATTTCCTCTAACTTAATTTTTGATGGGGTGACCATCCTCTACCTTCCATATTTAGTATTTTTCTAGTAGGTTCTTGGACTTCCCTTCATCTAATATATTTATTTATAATCATATTTCTAATATCCACAGACACCAAGTATGTTTTCCTACAATAATTAATTATAGAAGTTACCATCATATCCCATGATTTTAGAAGTGATTATAACAATAGTAGTTTAGTTCCCACACATAATTTTATAACTTAAAATTAATTGATTAAATCTTTCCTCAAATCATGTTAAAGTAAGTCACATGATCAGTCATAGGTCTACCTTCAAAAAAATTCATGTTGAACAACCTACGCATCATAAAGACCATATTCAAAGATATTGAATTATGATACATGTCTTCCATAGATTTCATCATCTCAGTCATGGTCTTCACTTCTCAGATGTTAAAGGCTCCATTATTAGCTAACAATGTCTTGATCAACCTAAGTTTCTTTTAGTTTAACCTTTCCCATTCCTATTTAATCGCATCTTCTAGTTTGACCCCCTTCAATAGAACTTTCAAATTCTTTTGAATTAGATAATCTTTTGTATGCATCCTCTAGATTCCAAAGTTTGACCTATCAAATTTATCTATCTAGACCTTTCCTTCTTCTAACGCCATACCTTTTTATATAATTACTCCCACTAAATCTAAATAAAATTAATATAAGTTAGTGAATGTTACATGATTCTTCTTCCTAATGTGTGTTTCCAAGCTCTGAACCATTCTCTGATACCAATTTTTGGGAGATCATGAACCACTAATCATTAGAAGATAAACCATCTAAAACTTTTAGAAAAGATGAACAATATCTTGATCTTTCTATATCTAGAGATCCCCTCCAACTTTACTGTACCAAAAATTAGGAATTATTTTTACCCTAAATCACTGCACTGAGTTGACCAAATTTCATACACTCAAGATAAACTCACAAACACATTAAAGAGAAACAAAAATAAATATATAGCACATTGTATTACATGGTTCATACATTAATTCCTACATCCATGTAATAACACTAATTATTTTTCATTTCAATCAAAAGTTACAGCAACTAAAATCATTATATCAAAGTTATACAATTAGATCACTAATTATAATCACATGCACATGTGCATATGGTCCCATCCAAACTTTATAGTGGGCCTCAATAATTCACCAGGTTATACCAGATCCTAATATGTCCCTCTATTGAACTCAGAAACCTATGATCACTTATAGTAATTGGAATTCAACCACTGACATATGGTGAACTCATAGAGTTGCTCTTACATGTCTTTTGATGACCCTTATATTCTAAAAATTTTCCACAAAACCTCTAGGAATGACTCTTATGTAACATAAATAGAAGAATATTATATAATAAGCCATAAATTTCATAAGACTATCATATGGAAAACTAAATTCTATGAAGAATCCAATGGATTTCATTGGTTATATTTATCATCAATAAGAAAGTAAATATGTCTTAATGTCTTGGATAATGATAAAGATACCAATGAAGATAAGATGTTGGTCATATATAGATGGTAAAAGGTGATTGATTTGATACCATCATAAATGGATAATAATGGAGATGGATATAGAGTTTTTATTTTGGAATACTTGATGGATAGATTCTAATAATCATTTATATATATATGATGATTATAGATATGATATTTATGTAAATAAATGAAAAGTGATATTGTAAATAAGGGTATTGTCTCCTATATTTTTTATGAAGTTGGAGCAGATGGATAGTGAACAACTTGAGAGCTATTGTTGAAGAGGGAATAATTTGGTTGAAAGTTTAAGAAACCATCCATAGATTATTGTGCATAAAGTTTTTTGTAATTGGTGGAGAATATCACCTGGATAGAGGTTGAAGGTTGTTGAATTTAGGGATTGAATTAAAGTGTTTGTGAAGGTTTATTAAAGCACTCAAAATTAGTACTCATATACTCTAAAAAAACTTCTAATTTTTTTAGAGAGATTTATAATTAATATGATAATTCCTAAAGTTATTAAATGTCATTTGATTTGATTTTAAGAGATTAGAGATGATCTAAATAAGTTTTAAGAGGATCTGAGAATATTTAGAGAAGTCTAATTTCATATATAATGTCTTTTAGGAAAGTTTAGAAAATGGAAAAGTGTGAATAGGCACTGTGATATGTAATATTTCTTGAGGAATGAATGATATACTTTTCCAGGGCAAGTGATAATGTGCCTAATTCAAGAATATTATACAATGTGAAATATATTTGGATCACATATTGAG